>VZTH01002205.1:411975-489368 GCA_013397815.1 Aleadryas rufinucha
CCCAATATATAAGTTTATTTTGCTCAGTCAACTGGTTTGTTTACAGCAGAATATTTATGACTATTTCCAAGTCTTTGTTTAATATGGATTTTCTTATTTATAAGATAATTCACACATTTTATTGGTATTTAAAAGGCTGGAATATTTTTGCTTCTGCTCCTGTAGTTTTAAATCAAAGCAAAAATGAGCAGCAGTAACACTGTATAAGCAAGCGCTCACAGTACCTGAAAGCTTGTTTCTTTTCAAAATAAGTAGAAAATCAGGATTTTGTTCTGCATGTTTCTCATCCAGATATTTAATGCCCACACAGCTCAAAGGAGCCATAAATCTAGGTCTTGAATTTTGAGCCATTTTGTTCTTTCCATTCTGCAGTATTCAGCATGTGCCTTTGACATACTGATGTCTGTCTAAACAAGATTGCTGTACACAGGTGAATTTCAAGTCTGAGAGGGAATGCTGTCCTCCTGTTCCTCTCAGAGAGAAGAAACTGAGAAAAGGACCCCTGGATTCAATCCATACTTCACCAAAACTTGGACTACTGTTTTCTTTAGCTTTGTATAAACCCATTTTTGTGGTAAATATATTTCTACAGAAAGTCCAAATATTGCCCAGAGTCAGCAGACAGAGGCAAAACTATTTCTAAACATAATGTAGTTTGTACAGCACAGCAGAATTTGCTCTAGCAGACTACATCTGTTGGGTACTTTTTCCTAAGCTATAAAACCTTCTTATGCCAATGCCTAGGCTTGGATCCATTCAATTTGCTCCAACAGTTTAATCTTGACATCTTGCATTTTTAAGTGCTCTATAAAAGCTTGCCTGAAAATCCTTCCCAAAAAATGCTGAAATAACTTGAGCCTGCTGGTCCACTTATATAACAAAGGAGCTCGCATGTCTCTTGACTGTGTTCTCAGAGTTGAAACACAAGCACATGAGAGGAACTGTGACAAGCAGGGGATGAGTCCACATTGCACCCTTAGCCTGGCAAAATGCCCACTGACACTAACTGTGCACTTTCTGTCCCCAAAACAGCCCATAGTAGGTTTGACTGCATTTCTTTTATGTTTGCTAAAATGTCTGTTCCTTGCTAGCAATGAAGCACTTGTGTATATTAATCTCTAAAGCTATCAGATCATCTCTGTGCTCTCTAAAATGAATGAGGCAATGAACATGGTGTCAGATACTGTTTTCCAGTAAGCTTTTCTGATCCACTAATGCATCAAATATATTTGAATTTACTATTCACATAACATTTTATGGAACACTATTAAGCCAATTTGGTTGATAATCACTGTAACCTTTTTAGTAAGTTACAGCACAGTGAGGTCACTATTCCTGGATGTGGTTTGCTGTATCATGCACTATGTGCTGATGCCATGATATCCGTGTATGAAGCACGAGAGCACAGTTAGTTGGTTTTGTTTGTGGGACTTTTTTTAAAGATTGGTTGGTTTTAAATCAAGAACTGATTAGAGAGAATGATTTTATACTGCTTTTCTTCAAAAGCAACATAGTCTTGGGAAAGGATCAAACAGTCCCTCTAAGCTGGCTACCACCTTCCTGACTTCATGTTGTTTTTAAATGAAACATCTGACACATTCTCCAGCTGGGATGCTATTTTGTTCTTCTTGACAAAGCAATTCAAAATTCACTGAAAAACAAGCTGAATGGAAAAGGGATTTTTTTTTTTTAATAGACATCTGTAGCTTTCTTTCAAAGCTGATGTGATCTTTCATCTGGACAAGAAAGGCTTTGATCCAAACTCTAAGATCCCCATATCTCCCAGCTAATTGGTGTTAGTGAGGTAGGTTTGACAGTCCTTAACGCAGTCTGTGAAATTCTTTACTGTGTTAAGACCTGTCTATTGTGGCTCAGTCAGCTCAAAGACATCAGCTTTCTCTTGTTTGACTTCTGTCCCACTGGGGATGGTTACAGGTTTTATGTGCTTTCATTATTTTCTCTTGTAAAACTACTGAATGCCAACAAAGCAAAACACTTGTGAAACTGAACAAAAACAATGTCTTACAGACCTCCCTGTAACCTTTGGTTTTCACACAAACTCACAGATAAGAGAGGAGGAGAAGAGGATCGCATTAAAAATTGAGCTCTTCATTTTTTAATAACTTGCTTGCTTTTGGGGGTGATCGTGTCTGTTTTCCTGTAGTATATTTGTTAATTGAAACAATAGAAGCAAGCATCATAGCTCCTACCATGTGTATATGAGTTGCACACTGTGCATAATAACCTTATTCTCTAAAGAAATATGCTCATTTTAAAATCCAAATTTTAGTGTGATTAATTGAAACAAAATCTCTGTCCTTCCTTCATGGTAGGACACAGCAGAATAAAGAAAATCTTAACTTCTCCACTGTGTAGCATTTGGCATTGAGGGTAATAATCTGGCAAAGAGATCTTACTGTATGGGGCGTTCTCACAAGCTCCTGTGTTAATGTGGACTGTACACTGTAAATGGACACAGCCCTCACAACCACACTATTATTGGAATTAAAGAGGAGACAGGAAAGAAATGCATAATGTTAATTTCCTTTTCTGGTTCAGGGGCACTACAAAAACCCCTGTCACTTCTCCCTCAGGGTGCTCTGCAACTCCATGTTCCCATACCTAGACTTCAAGAAATATTACAACTAAAAAGGAAAAGAACACTAGTAATTACACCAACAGAGCACTGATAATATACCTAAGGAGCACTTAGAATTTCCTGGGTGGGTAGTCCAGGTTTCTACAGCTGAAAAACTCGATGCTTTGTAGTCCATCCATTTTCCAATGGAGCTAATCACTTCTTCTCTCAGACAGTCTAACAATTAGAATTATACCGTTAAATTTCATATTTGAAAAAATATGTGCCCAAAAATGTGACAATTTATTTTCCTACAACAACTATTGATCTCATAAATTATATTATGCTTTTGCTTAGACCCTACTCACTTCTTTACCTTTGCAACTATAGCAAAGCTAAAACCTCACCAGAAAATGCAACTTCACTTGTCTGTGAGATGGTGAGAGTGAACATCCCCTCATGAAAGGCATAGTTGAAATGGATTCTTAGGCAGGTGATTCAATCAAATACTATCAGAACATGCAGCTGTCATATTCCCAGGGATCTCTGGGCAGTGACAATTTGCCAGCTGCCCTTTAAGGTACAGCAAGCAATGTAATAGAGAACAACTCCCATTTAAGTATCGTGCTGAGCTGTTGCAGCATTGCTTTGGGTGCTGGCAGACAAACCAAAAGCTGTTGACTACAGCAGTACTGCAAAGTCTCTGACTCCAAATTAACTCAACATTCCAGAACTACATTTTGGAAAGAGTGTAGGATCTTTGTGGTGTGTTTATTGTCTGTTAAGCTAGGGGGTAAGCTTACTCAGGTCCTGATACCTGATCATGAGAGCATAATATGAATTTCAATATTGAAAATATTAAAGATGAAAGTAGAGATTCCTCATCCACTAGGCATAAAAAGCACAAAGCAAAAATCATTATTAGCTGATATGTTTGAGAAACTATGCGACAGCTATGACCCTGCAGCTGTTATTGATCTTGGCAGTTAGAGGTTTAATATTGATTAGAAACTGATATACCACTGACATGCACATATCCATTTCTTTCTGAATATATGTCTCATCTTTTTTCTTCAGGTTCATCTCTAGAGCAAAGATCTCAGAGTTCAATGCACTACTCAATAGTAGCTTCTGCATCCCACAGCTATTTTTTTTAGTGCAGCCTATTTCTAAAAGTTGATAGGAAGGCAGTTCCTTTGAACTACAGTGAACTGGGATATCTGGAGAGGATAAGGTTTGATCTTGAGTAGGAAGCTCAGGTTTGGGGAGAAAAAGGAAGAAAAATTAAATGAGTCTGTAAAAAATGATTTTTACATGGATGAAAAAAATCCAATCCACCATTGTAAATAGGAAGAGAAGGCAGCATGTAAATGTAGACACAGACTTGTGATTGGTTTTTCTACTCAGGGCCAAGACAGAAGACTGTTAGAAGAGCTAGTCCTGTGCTCAGCGAAGAAGAGATATTTCAGGATAAAATCTCTTTTCACAAGTAATACTGACATGCCTAAGTTGAAACTGTCTGTGACAAATGTGTCAGTGGACAATGAGATTGTTCAGATGTGGGTGACTTGCAGACTGTTAGGAGACTAGGAGAGACATATAGATCCAGTGGCTGGCTCCTTAGGTGAGAAGGTCACTTAGTCCATGCTGGGATCCATGACCCTGTGTGTACTGTAGCTCAGAGAGCTTGGCTTGCCATGGTCTGATCTGTTGTCCACACCAGCAGCTTCTGCCTCCTGTGGGATAGAGCACCTGGACTCTGTATGTAAGATGTGCAGCCTTCAAACTGCCATTCACAAGCTGCTCCAAGGGCTTCCTGGTTTTTTGAAACAGCCACAGACTGCCATTTTTAGAAGTCGTGGTTGCAAATGAAGGACATGAGAATCATTACTCCAGTTCTGCAGCTGTGAGAGGCTGCTCTAGAGTCTGAAGAAGAAAACATACATAACCAAGTGCATTAAGCAGCCACTGTAGGGGTTGCCACTCATTTTGGACTGGGAATTTTTGTTTGTTCGATTGTGTTTAAGGGGTGCAATAATTTATTTTTAGCACAGTGGTGTGTAATTTTTCCATTGTCTGACTTCTTTAGGAAAGTGTAACAAATGTAGCGATTATTCTCTGGCATACTGGGACAAGTGCCTGGCTGTTGCCATATCACTGCTGAAATCTGAAACCTATGAGAGATTTGGGCCAGTTGTTAAGTTATGTACATGAAATCTCTCCCATGAGCTTAGGGTTTTTCACATGTTTAAGCACCTAGGGTTGATTCGAAGTGACTGATGGAATAACCAGGCTTTATGCATTAGACATGAAAGGCATTTGAATAAATTCCAGTTTGGCATTTACGTCTGGCATTTTCAAGATTTATCTCACTTCCTTTCAAGAAAATTGGGATTGTGCTTTACCCAGCTTTTCAAGCATTTCCAGATAAATACCTTTGGAGAAAAGAAATCTGGCTAAAGAATGTACTTGCTTTCTTTACTTATTCACTATTTCAGCAACAAACCCAGGCAACTTTTTATTTTTAACCTCTTCGGGGCTGGATGTGTCAGAAAGTTGATTCACAGCCCAAGGAGTTTCATTTACTTATTGCTAACATTTTGGATTGGCATAGATGTAATCTCATTAGGATATCCATGGAGAATGACATGCAGAGGGAAGTAGCTTCTATTGTTTACTTGTACTATATGTTGGGATAATCTGTGGAGCCCTAGTGGAGTTGTAACTCTGAACATGCTGATCAGAAGCATTAAGGAAATTAACATAAAGCTCTATTAATGGCTTAAGGGAATCTGACTAAACAAACAAGGCCACACTGAGCAATAAATGTGAGTCTCAGACTGCATGACTTTCCTCATAACTACTCTAATTAATTGCTACAAAAGATTAATTTTATAATACAGCATGGATATCAAAGGGAATAGCTTTGTGATTTAAGTGTTACATGTCTCCCTGGGAGATTCAGGTTCAGTTCTTCATGCAGCTGTTGTCAGCCTTCCAAAATATAATAGCTCAAATGAATTTCTTGGATTTTACTGCTGGAGTTTCTATGGGATAAAGACCTCAGACCTTCTTCTGCTGCAGTCAGTGGCAGGTTGCTATTAATTTCAGTGGAAGCAGAAGCAGGTACACAAATATTAAAACCGAATTCTGCTTTGAAACTGCGTTTGCACTTTTTCATAAATTTAAAACCATGTTATCACACACAAAATATTCCTGCCAAAACCCTGCTTTCCAGTAGTGGTTCAGCTATATGTGGTGACATGAGCTCCGTACACCTCCTTTACAAGCTGGATGCATAATTAGCTGAAATCAATTGCATTGGTTTCTGAATCAAGATGTGGCAGAATTGTGATTTAGTGTGTTTGGAAATACAGCAGAGCTAGGCTATAAAATTTCTTGTGAAATATGTCATGCCTTTGCATGACCTCTCCTTTGGTCAGTAGTTTAATTCTGCCTTGTCCAGAAAAATTGAGGCAGGATTCCTTGGAGGAGTTTGAGCCCAGAAAGTGCTTTCTTTTTGGACTGAAGCAAAGGACATCCATGACACTTTTTTATTTGCTGCTCTGCTGCTGTATATTAACCTGTGTATAGAAGTCCAAACTGGATATTTTGGGTTAGAGGACAGAGCAGTTGTCTAAGATCTCAGGCACACAGGACAGGACTCATACCAGATAACAGTACTTTCTTCCAGTCTAGTTATCTTTCTGAGGTGGTTTCCTTCATGATCCAGAGAGAAAAATACACACTTTTCAAGTGTAGTTCCTCTGACTTCAAGACTTGAATTTTAGGAGAAGGTGGATGGCACCCAGACTGTCTCACTAACTCTACTTTTGGTTGTATGAATCCCAGCTGCAATCAATCTGTTGCTTTAAATAGCTGCCAGTGTTGCCTTTCAGTGCCACAACTGAACTTGTGGTATCTATATGAATGGTTTAAGTGACAGCAAATATAAGACGACATGGCTTTGATTAGTCCCAGTGAAGAGGATGAAGCCAAGTCACATAATTTCATATTTGCAAGGCCATGCACATAGGAAGTGTGCTGATAGCTCAGCTGATGTGTGATACCCTAACTGTACATCTGGGCCCAAAGGGTCATCAGCCAGGCTTGTTAATCACCTCGGTGAAGAACTGTCAAGCAGAACAATGTCCCTCTACTTGTAGATCTTGGCTGAAGCTGTTATTTGATGGTTGGCCTGATCTTTCCTCTCCAAAAACTTGTGAATGGAATCCAATAATTATTCTTGGTTTATTTTGACAAGTGTTTCCATTGCTTCCGCCTCACTTAATATTTATCTACATGAGCCAAGTTGGAGGCTTATTTTTTAAAGAAAATGAATGGTGAAATAAGACTCTGCATTCAGAATAAGGAGCCTAACTAGGTGACCTGATTTTCAAAAATGCCAATCGCCCAGAAAAGACTTCCAGCTCTAGAGACCATAAAAAAAATCTTAGCTTTGTAACTGTTATTACAATTATTATTTATGGTATGTATTGCAGTAGTATTCTGGCAGCGCACAAAGAACCATTGTGTGAAACACTGTACGACCACAGAGACGAAAGTTACACAGATTAAAATTCCAGCTGCCTGTTCCATGGTGGAAACAAACTCAGAATATGTGCACCTCACTCAGCCACCCCCTCCGTAGAAAATGTCTGTCAGCTATTCAGATGTTCTACTTTTTAAGTGAATCAGTCAGCCAGTAGCCTTTGCAGGGCAGATGAGGAGCTGGGAAGCTTTGTCCTGTGCACCCCATCATTTCTGAGACCCCTCTGGACACTGGTTAAGGGCCCTCTCTGCTGCTCTCCATCCCTGGACACGTCACAGTCACTCAGTATGATCCCAGCCAGTTTTCTCCATGCAGCACTAATGGCTTTGGCTGAAGTGACAGGTCCCCTTATTTGTGGCTGTTTCTGTGCCTTTCACGCCCAATCAAAAATGTTTACAAAGGTGCAGTCAGGGAATGAAGGAGAGGGGAGCAGAAGAAAAGAAATCCAATTTTGTCTGGAAACAGTTTCAAAGCTTAATTAGTAAAGAGGGGGGTGGGAAGGGGGGCTGAACAGGTGGTGTATTATTCTGCCAGGGATCTTCAAAAGCGAGGGAGTGCATATTGTTAGATTTTCTGCAGAATGAAAAATGAGAAGGTCGACAGTACCTGGATACCTAAGAGCAGGTGAGCTGCCTGAGTAAGGTCAGAGTTATGCACACATATGCACTCAAAAAATCTGCATAGAAAAAAAATTCCTTTTTACCCACAAGGGGACAGATCCCAGCTCCGCATCGGAGATTTACATGGATTCATATTCATTACATTAGCAGTAGCCACATTTAGCAGCGATTCCCAAAGGAGCAGGAAAATGATGGCCTTGAAGAAAGCTGCCACATTTCAAACTCTCCAGCTGTGCCTTGCCACCATTGCTACATTCCACTGCCAAATGCAGTAATTTATGAATTTGTCTTTTTTATCTGAAAAAAATGTTAATTTACAGAATGAAAAGAAGAATAGGAAAGCACTAACATGCCTAGAAAAGAAATGTCTGTATTTTCCTTTAACTGCTTTATAACTATTTCTCTGATGCTGTAAATGTTATTTGTGTTCATAAGGTCATTATTATTTTGCATTAGATGCTTAAAAGAAAGCAGGGGTGCCAGCAGATAGAACATTCCAGCTTACAAAAGAATAATTCTAAAGACATGGTAGCCTAGCAAGACTACTACTGAGTTTGAAAACATAGAGAATGAATAATGAACACTGATGATTTTTTGCTTTGTTTATTTAAGTACTGAGCATGTGCCGTAAAATAATAATAGCTATTGCAGTTGTTTCAAAAAAGCTATTTTGTGTTGTATTGGATGGAGCTATGTACATGTGCATCTGTTCTGGTAGAGAAGACTAGGACTTACAGGTTTTTTTTAAAATTAAATTATTAGTAGAGTAAAGCAAAGTCTTTGTAATTTGTCTGACACCAACAGGAAAAAAAGATTATTCCTAATTAAATATCTGTCCTTCCCTTAGCATTGTTGCTGAAAGCATCAAACAGAGCTGTCTACAGGACCACTGAAAGAGTTTTCAGGCTGAAAAATATGTGCATAATAGTCTTGTGGGTTGATTCTGTTTTGCAGTGTTTCAGTTTTCAGTCTAAGGGAATCAAATCACACTGTATACATTTTTGGATTTTGTGGAATATCTTAAGGCAGGAGATCCAAAGTATAGCTTTCTGTAAAAGTTTCTATACTTGTGAGGCACCTTGGTAGAGGAGGAGCTTGGCAGAGTCCAAGAGCAGCTCTGCTAAGGCTATCTTACCTTGAAGTTTAATAAGTTCAGCACTGTCACTGACACCTAGGATAAACCCATTCTAATTCAAAGAGTTTTACTACTGTGGTGTTGAAAGGAATGAAGATCCTCTTCAAGTGAGAGTAGTTCACATCCAGGGATATCTGCCAGCAGATCAGCAGGTAGAGCTGTATTAAAACATTTATGTGCTCCTTTGTGAAACCAGGCATTTATAATGTTGACTAATTATGGTGTCTTCCCCCTGGTGCTCAATTATTCCTAGTTTTATGGGCTACTTAATGAAGCAAAATTCTCCATTAGTTTTTAAAATGTCTTTACTATCTAAAGCTAGGGGCTATCTTCTCAAAACGATGTCCGCCTGAACCAAAGTCTCTTGCTCTCTTGACAAAACGGAGGCAAGGCACTGACAGAAGGAAATAATCAGCACAAGACTCCAGGAAGGAAAAGTACATTTCTTACCTGGCTGGTGAAAAAGAAACTGTATGGGGTGAAAAAATACCTCTTTATTAAAAAATACCTCTCAGCCCATCTTGTTCTGCACCAAGGTAATGCAGAGTAACAGCCCAAGAGAAGACAGGATCTCTCCAGTGGTCTCTATCCCCACACCCCATAGGTGAAAAGAGCCAGCATGCTGTCCCTGCTGCATGCTGCCTGTGGCATAGCAACCAGGTGGCATCTATGAGCAAGGTCCTCAAGAGCCCTGGAGAGCAGGCAGAAAGTGTTTTGTTGTGAGCCAGGAGGAAGGCTGGCATTGTGGCCCATCTCACAGGGCTTAGTCAACGCTGAATTCTCTAAATATCTCTAGATATCTCCTAGGTTCCCTGACCAGCGAAGAAGGGAACAAAACAGACCTGGTTTTGTCTCCTCCCACAAAAGGTCATTCTAATACATCACTGATCCTTCTCACTGAACATGGTTTCCTTTATTTCACTTCAGGGTTTCATCTGTTCACTTTGTGCTATTCCTTTTCCTAGCTCCCATACCGAAAATAATCTACTGGTCTTTCAAGTTCGTTTGCTGCTAGTGTTTAGGGACTGTGAATCAAAGTCTTCTTTCACTTACAAGCCTTTCATAATGCCTCTGATTTTGGTCATGGTATGTAGGATTTACCCCCGTGTAAATGAAATCAGTACATGACCCATGACAGGGGCTGCTTAGCGGTCTTTTTTTTTAGGCTGTGTAAATTAATTTTTCTTGAGTTTCCTCTCAGGATAGCATAAGTTATGAGACAAAAACCTATAATTCACTGCTAGGCTAGCAGCAGTTACTCCCCCTCTACCACTTTCCTGCCAAAATTATGGGAGAATAGCTGGTGATCTCAGCTCATATTTGCATGACATGAACAAGAATAAGACAGAAAAATGCTTGCTCAGGTGTCATGAAGATATGTACCTGTTGTTGCCACTGCCTTGCTTCCAACGTGGGAAATGCATTGGAGATCGAAGAGGCACTGTCTGTGCCCTCTTGCTTCTTGGTTCCTCTTAATGTGAGAAGGAAAGGATATTATTGTCACATGGAAATTGTGTGCTGATCAATGCACAAAATATTATACTGGATATTCCTGGTTGCTGAAATTGCATCATCAAGGCTTCTTTTTTTTTTTTTTCCCCTCTTCTTTGATTCAGGAGCTCACTGTGTAAATATTAACTGTAGCTATCAAGAGGCAGAGAAGAGTTTCAAGAGACCTGGCCATTTGATGTCAGCCCTTTAAATCACGATAATATTTCTTCTTGCACTGTGTTCTAAAGGTTATTCCCTGCACTTGGTCCACACAAAGACTGCTGCCTGATGGAAGCCCTAAAAAATGCAAGGCTCATCATTCCATTTGGTCTGAGGGCTGCATCTGCAGATACTGAGACTGTGACTGCCTCTGACTGCTCACCAGCCATGCATCAGCCACCCCCTCAGAAGAGCTGGAGTGGCTCAGGTGTCAAAGAGCAGAGCTTGAGTGACAAGCAGCCCTGCAAAGCCCCCATTTCACAGAAGCAATGTCACTGCATAGGCTGCTGAATCAGATGGTAAAAGTGAAGAAGCAGATGACTATGTTGGCTGACACACTGCTTGTTGTACTGAAGTCAGAGCAACCCAGGTGGCTGAAGATGCTCCTGGCTTCCAGCACAAATCCAGTAATTCCTTGCACTATGCAGGTGGAGATTACAGCAGCCTGGATTTTTCAGTTGTTTTGGTGACTGCTCAGCTTCATTTCTATTTGCTAATGTATCATCATGCTTCTGAAATATTCTTAACCTTCTTTATTGACTTCCTAATGTAAAAGTATTGTTATAAGCCCACTTATATTTGGCAACAACTGGAGGTTTTCATCTTGAGATTCATCCCTTACTCTCTGCTGAACTGTGAGAGTGAGTTACTACCTTGTAAGTGACTCACAGGTATTTATTATTCTGTGTATAAAGGTCAGGTTTTAATGTTCTGAGTGATATATGGACATGGCTCAAGATCAGGCAGTCTTGAATGATAGATCTTAAATTATGATCCTGTGGAAGGGGAAAGAAATGAGAAATCACAACTTTTGTTAAACAAGCCTGAACTTGCACATATGTGCGCTGGCGGTGGAAACCTGCCAATTTCAGAGGCTGGTTTGCTAAGCCATAGTATTGTGGCTCATGGAACCCAGCTCAGAGAACTGAGATGAAATTTTTGAAAGCCAGATTCATGTCCATCTACGCTTGCTTTCTGCTAGTCTCTCAATGTGGAAAGATTCAGTATTGAGAGATAGCAGGCCTGAGAGCAGACTCTAAAAGGAGAGTCCCCAAATACCCTTCTGAGTGTGTCTTGACACTCTCACATCTGCAGGGGACCTCTAGGTGACCTTACCTATAGCTGTGCAACAGAGTTGTCCTGGGGCATCTTGCTTCCTTACGCATGTGCGTAGCTTTTGAGCACTCTTCTGTTGAGTGTGTCAAAAATTAAGGTACCTTTGTGGGTCTTCCTGAAAATGCACATACTCTGTGATAACAATTTTCAAGAATTCAGATCTTGGGCTCTAGTTCAGAAGGATGTTGAGGTGACAGAAGGGCAGCAGCAGCATTTCTCTGCTTCCTACCTTCCTGCAGGGAGGCAGGACAGTGGTTACAAGAGATGCACAAGAAATGTGGCTTTCAAAGGTAGAGGCAGGACTGAAGCATAACTCATCTCCTGGTGCTCCACCAGGTTGGCAGTCCCTGTGAGCTCTGCCAACAGTGTAATACAAAGGAGTCCAGGGCACTATAGGGAAAAAAATGTTGAAAACTGGTTCAAAGATGCCTTATCTCTCCTCCTGAGCTCTTCTAAGCAGAATTTTGTGCAGTGGAAGATTTAGCAACCAGCCTTGTATTTTTAAAATGGTTTACACAGGCAGCATACTCACCCTCAAGAGACTCTAGAAATATAAGTAATAAAATTTATGTGGTTTTATATCTGGTACAGCTGAAATTCTGTTATTCTATTCATCTGCTTTCAGTGTTGGTGACAAGAGCTCAAACCTTGCCCATAAAGTGGCAGTTTTGGCTGTCAGCACCAACGTGCCCTGACTTTATTTAGAAATTAAATGTCTAAAAGATATTCCTTACATATAGCTGTTGTGGGTTTGCCTATCTGAAAGAAAGTATGGAATTAGAGGAGAATGTAATCCGTGAGCTCTTTTAACCTGCAGCTCTCTGTATCTTCATGTGTTTTAGTACCTGGGAACAGGAGTTTTATGTGGTTATTTGTACTGAGGCTGTGATAAACAAAGTGCAGAAATGCATAATGAAGCTAAGATTGGTCAAAATCTTCTTGAATTTAGGAGTGGGGACTTGAGTGGGAAACTCAGTGGCAATGACTTCACAGACTTTCAACTCTTTATGTAGATTTCTGCTACTGCACTTTCTCTGTCCTGTTAGTAGAAGTGGGGTTATTCTGCGTTCATACAGACATGAGGGAGAATAGAATTTCATGCAACCCTGTCTGCTGTTGGGAAAGTATGCTCCTAAGAAAAATAATGATAATATAATTAAATGTGGGATCAATGTATGACTGGAATAGTCCAGGACCTGTTATTCTTATTAATAGAAAAAAATCCTACTTACTCTGTCATGCATATGGAAATATTACTTCCTTTTAAACTGGGTAAGGAAATTACAGTAATGAGATTGGTTATTTAGACAGGGAAATGTTAGCTGCTTGTAGAAAATAGAGGCTTCCTGCCCCTTTCATTCTGGATGCATTCTACAGATGTGGCCCTTGTTGTTTTTAGTCTCAAGTATAATTATTTAGACTTGATTTACGGTTATGATACTTCTGAGAAAGCAGAAGTGAAAGTTCTTAAAAAGTAATTTCTTACCAGTTCTTAAGTAAAAAATAACTTTTGTGAGAAATCTGGTAATTAGGTACACCATAGGAATGATATTTTTTGTTGTTGCCTAAGTTATCTTTTTATAACCATGACTGCTGTGCACATGAGTTCCAAGTCAGTGTCTTCATCTAAATAGTAATTTTGTATATCTCATCACTATCTAGCTGACTTAGGTTATATTCTTCATTTCAACTAAATGAATAATTTGTTTGTTGTGCATCCAGTTTACAAAAAATACTACTATTGCTCCCAAATCAGTCTGAGAATTCAAAATAAGAAAATGTTTAAAATAGCCCCAAAATGTCAGAATCCGACTATATTTGATAAAAACAATACATGAGCATTCCTGTGTCCTGACATTTTGATTTTGCCTTTAAATCATATTGAATCTGATTTTTTTTCTATGTCCATTGCATGGCATCTTGCAAATCTTATTTAGCATTTCATCAGGGCTGTAGGGGAGATTTCTACGAGTGAGGCCACACCTGTCATTATATACTGGGGGCATCTGACTCCTTTGGTGCCTGTCAGTAGGTGGAAGCGTTACCCAGGAAAGATAATTTAGCGAAGGTATCCAGCCTTCACAGAGAAGAAAGAAGGTGGAAAACGCAAATGACAACTCTGATCAAGCATTGTAGCAATCAGCTGAGCCCCCATTAACTTCATGGAATCATAGAATGGCCTAGGTTGGAAGGGACCTTAAAGATCATCTCGTCCCAGTCCCCCTGCCACAGGAAGGGACACCTTCCACTAGCCCAGGTTGCTCAGAGCCCCATCCAGCCTGGCCTTGAACACCTCTAGGGATGGGACATTCACAGCTTCTCTGGGCAACCTGTTCCAGTGCCTCACCATCCTCACAGTAAAGAATTTTTTCCTAATGCTTGGTCTAAACCTACTATCTTTCAGTTTGAATGCATTCCTCGTTGTCCTGTCACTGTGTGCTCTTGTAAATAGTCTCTGTCCATTTTTCTGATAGGCACCCTTCAGATACTGGAAGGCCACGATTAGGGCACCCTGAAGCCTTCTCTTTTAAACTGATCCAAAATATTTTCTTTTGATTTGAAAAAAAAAAAAACCAACCTGACATAATTCCATGCAAACTGCCCTTGCCAAACTATGCACTTTGCTTGCATTTTTTTCTATCAAAATGTTGTTGAAATATTAAAAATAAATTTGGATATAATTGCTATCTTTCTTCTCCCAGATTCTATGTGAACAGATAAAACTAATTCACTTCTAATTGCAACGTTAAGATCTGATGGTCCTGGTTAAAAAATTGTAATCCTTATAACTACACTGGCAGCAGTATTTAATGCACAAAACTTACTGAACATGTGTACTCTGCCTGGATTTGTCAAAGGTCAGATAGCCCTGAGTAGACGAGATTTCTGTGCTTGTGAGTGGTGTAATGTAGCAGGGCCATGTGCAGCAGGTTTTGTCAGGGCTAGCCTAGCTGGTGGCTCCATGGTCTTGGGCCAGCTTTGCACTGTACAGAACCTGAGCAGATCTCACACCAGGGAAGGTCTTTGCTGGCACAGGGCACTGAGGGCTGGGAAATGTCCTTCTGCCTCTCCTGCCAGCCCTAGCCCAGTTGCAGAACCTGACTCATTATTTATTCATTGGCATCAAAACTGTCTCTGCAGTGTGACATGCATAATGGAGACAGCCTTGAAAGTAAATAGCTTTCTGCACTTGCTAGTATACCTAGGCAACATCATTAGATCATGTTTATAGAATTTATTCATTGCAATCTACTATGCAAAACAGAGAAATGTTTGGGTCGGATGGGTATAAAGGGGTTTGGTATCATCAGAAACATTCTCTCATCAGTACTATTTACAGAAACAGAAAATTATTTTAAAAATCCCAAGGTCTCGCTTACAAAATTAATTGCATTTCTTTTTCTATATTACCAAGCTTCCAGAAGCCTTTTTTAGTTCCATGCATCTCAGGTTTTAAGGACTGTTACATTAACTTGGAAATGAAATCCCAAACCTTAGCCGTGCTCTCATTTTATTAGTGTGATATAGTGATAAACTCACAAGGACTCTAATAAGTACATGAGAAAAAAAGAATCAGCTAAAAGGGAGACGTGAAAATGTTCTAGCCCAGTGTTATTACATAGGTCTTATACTTTTTTTCTGCCTGTTCCATAATAGGATATTTGCAAATTCTTCTCTCAGCAGGTTTTGAACATGAACTTGCATTACTATTCTTACAAAATAATAAACAGCTCTGGGCTATAAAATCTCTCAAATTGTTTTCCACAGAAGGGATTTGCATGCTGACTCATTCCTACTATATTTATCACCTATCGCCAAGCCACTGCAACTGCAGGATTTCTAATAAAGCTATGGAAATTACATGCATTGCAATGGGAGTTGAATACATTTACATTTGTAGTATTTTACCATTTCAAAATTTATGGCAGATTACCTTGTTTGTGCATGTCTGGACTTTAATGGTTATTTTTTATAGCAGAAAATAGTAGTTTATGGTGGTATTCCCAGAAGAAGGTTTTTATGAATCCACCATATGGAATATTACATAGAACTAAACTTGTATCAGCAGTGATTTTATGTAGAGTAAGACAGTGAACATTATCAAGAATTAGTGATTACAGAAAATGTCTGAAAACTTGAAATTTTATGAATGTGGGGTTGTTTGGTTTTTGGTTGTTTGGTTTGTTTGGGGGTTTTTAAAATATATTTAAACTTATATTAATAGCAGTCCAAATCCCTGCTTCTTCATGCAGGAAAAATCTTCATTGTCTGCAGCAAATCCTGGGCAACTCAAAGCAAGTAACATTTACTGTTGCTGACCATCTCTCTCCACCACCTCCCCTTAAGGTGCCCTTCATGGAGTTTGGCACAAGAGAGATGTGGTGATTTATGCAGAAGACGACTACAGAAATCTGTGAAGTCTTCTCATTTTTCCCAACACCCCTGTCAGTTCATATATTTCAGCCACAGCTACTTTCTTCAGCACTGATGGTAGAAGACAGGTTTTTTCCTGTGCCTTCCTACTAAAAGAAGGAAAAACTTCCGCTAGCAAAAACTGCAGCTAGAAAAAAGTGTCACAGTTCCACAGGAGAGCATAGAGATGAGCAAGGCTATTCTCATGGAAATATGTGTTTGCATAAGTATTGACATCAGGAGATTCTACACAGCTTTGTCAAAGAGGACCTCATGGATTTGGGAGCCATTCGGCCAGGAAAAAGAAATGTACCATGAAAAGTAGGTAACCAGTCACAGCAGATGGTGCATCCGTGAAGCAATTGTCGCTGCCAAGAGCCTGGCATGTTCTGCAGGCTGGAATGTATCTGCCTCATTAATGGAGCAAGCACTTGGGCAGGGAATGTCTATGGAAATCTATATATGGTTGCAAATACAAGCTGCGAGGTTTGTATCTGAGATATAAAGAAGATGGAAAGAGAATGGGAAGGAGAGACACCTGTAGGTATTCAATCCTGCTTGTTTTACTGGTCCCAATCTTGGCAGAAACTCCTGGGTAGCACAAAGCAGGTTTTGATTCTAAGGCACAGTGTATTAGAGATGGTGACCCAGGTAACCACTGCTTTTCTACGGTTTCTCAATACCTGCATGGCAACTTCCTTGTTACATTAAATTAGTTTAGGAATGAGGGCATAAAGCCAGCTTTGCTCACTGTGAGGAATTTACACATAAAGGGAACTGTGCATTTTCTAATGGTAAAAAAAGGGCTAAATTTTAAAGGACGGTCCAGCCCTTAGGACTTGATAACCATATCTGTAGAATAGCACCAAAACCATGTGGGTTTGCTGCATATCTTTGGGGTAATTTGTGTGATCTGTGCAGAATTTCCTATTGTTGTTCTTTTTCCTGCAGAAATCCTTCTTGCTTGAGACAGTCTTGAAATCAGAGAGGCTGATATCAGCATATCCCGGGTAGCTGTCAAGACTACATCTGAAACATTTCAAGGCCACATACTGCCATTTTATAATCTTGTCTGACTTTTTTAGAAGCCTTTGTGGCTCAGAAATCTTGCTGCTTATGCCCATGGAAAGGACGTTGCATGAGAGAGTTCACTCAGCCCTTTGCTCTGGGAGAAATCCTCAACTGGTTTATGGGCTCAGGGACCCAGGAATGTGTGCTACTATCTCTGCTCCCACCAGCTAAGAAGCTGCCTCTCGGCCTCTCTACTGATTTGAATCACACTCTCTCTGCTTTTTCATTAGCTGATGTATCGCAGTCTTACAGCTGTCTTCTCTCGATCTAAATTGCACACTAATACTGTACATTATTGATTAAATGAGTCTACAAATGCCTTTTTAATACTGTATGGGTTGATCAGTCTTCTCAGTTAATGTGCAGCACCTCCACTGGGCTTTAAAACCTAGTGAAGCAGCTTTTAACCAGATCTTACTGGGAAAGAAAAAACTGCCTGAGAGGCCATGCTCACACGCACGCTGAGGTATGTGTTTGGTCAGTGGGGGATTAGTAATGATTTCACTTACTATGCTAAAAAGCTCCCTGTGTTCACAGATTCTTATTTTGATAATCACAACTGCTGATCTTACTCTTTGCAACAAAAACAACGCACAGGAGATTGTTGTTATATATGCCAGTGGGAAGGCTGCACTGTAACAGTTGAGCTAGTTTAGCAACTAATTTGGCTTTTTGTGTAACATTTTTGGAGGAAAGTTTTCAAAGTTTTTCTTAACTTTTTTTTGGCTTTTAAATAATTTTATATACACAGGACTGTAATAATTACATTGCCCATGTTTGACATTTGAAAGTAAAAATAGCAGTGTTCTGTCTGTTTCAAGTGATTGCATTACATAAACAGCATTCAGGAATGACTCTAGTTTCTACCTCAGCTAGTTATTGTAATTTTCCTTTTGCTTTCATTTCTTGAATTTAAATTCCTCTTTATCACCCTTCATGATCCAATCTACATGTAAGTATTGCTCCTTTTATAACACACTAGGAGAAACATGTTTGTGTTTTTGGGTAGGTGTCATGTATGTCTGGTTTCATAGTATTATAGAAAATTGGGCTGAAAGAGCCCAGAGATATCACCTAAATCCACCCCATCCTATTTTAAACAGGGAGACAAAAATGAGGTTTTCTATGCACATATTTTCTGAAATATGAACTTTACCTCAGATCTGTGTGCTTAAGGCATTGCACAAATAACAACAGAGCTCTAGTCCTATGGAGGAGGTCTCGTGAGGGTATTTGTGCTTTCTGTGTACACTTCTCATGAGGGGCTTTGCCATACAGGCGTAGTCAACATCAACACAAAATATTTACCCTCCTTTGTCATTATTCAGATGGATATCTGCATTACTACCAAAAAACCCCCAAACCTCTATGCAAATTGATCAGTATGGGTACATTTAGTCTGTACGAAGTTTCGGAAGGCAAGTAAGTGGTTACAATTCTTAAATGGTGACTGCGCAGGGAAGTGGCAGCTGCCTGGTGACTGGTGGCTGAGCCTCTTGGTGCTCAGCACAGTTGGATGCTGGACACAGTTTTGTGGTGTTTAGAAAAACAATAGAGAAATAAACAGTGAGAAAAAGAATCTTCAAGACAGAGCAGCAGATCTGAATTAAATGCAAAGGTAGCAGCTAGACTGGAGAGACTGGGGAATGCACAGCAGCAGGAATAATATTGAGAAGGTGGTTGATTCCTGCCCCTACTCCTGCGTGATGGGCAGCTCCAGAATCCATGTAAGCCTTAAAAGATGGAAAATTTTACTTGCACCTCAGTAAAGCAGCTTTTCCCAGGGAATCAAACATTTAGCTCCTTGTCAGACCCTTTGAGCCATACATTAGCAATGAAAGAGTGATATTGCCACTATCGTCCTGATGATTCAGCAAGGAGCAAAACATGATAGCCTTTCTAACAAGGCTGTTATTCAGATATATCACTCGGTGTCCGCACTCCAACTGCTCACTGGTTCAGAGTGTTAATGCTCTGCATATTGTGCTTAATAGAATTTTAAATTATTTTGATTAAAGTGTCAAGGAATGAGGATTTAAGATTGATCAAAACTACTTGCTTGTGCTGTGGCAGTTGTTAACCAGCCACTTTCAGAATATTATTGCACAGGCTTAAGTGATGTACCATTCAGACATGAGAAATATGAGGAAGTTCTTCTCTTAAGTTCATACTGGGGACCAAGAGGGCAAGGAGTATGCTAAGGGGATATATATTTCATAAACAGTGACTGACTTGGGGTCCCAGTCCTTCATTAATGGAAGTTGATAGGAGCATCACCATTGTCTTCTATTTAATGCAATTCAACCATGGATGCACAGTAACAAAAATCCAGTATGGAAAGCCTTCACTTCTTTGAGCAGACATTGTAAGCATTAAAATATGATTCAATAAAGGAGAAAAGAAATAATAGAGGCTTGTCTGACTCCAAAGTCAGGTTTCCGGAAACAGAGTCAGTCAGAACAAAGTTCTTGCTTTGAAGCTCGCCTAGTTGGTAGGGGCAGAGGTCTTAAGTGATGGTTGTTTAATTATGATGACAAAGAAAGATTAGGATATTCTCATCATGTATAGCTTTCAGCTAAAACAAAGTACTTCAGCATGCGTATAACTTCTAGCATGCAAATAAATCCACTGAAGCTGATGTAAGGAGAATATTTTGCAATTCTTAAATGTGTTCATGTGCCTTAGACATCCTCTGAGTGGAACCTTAGAGTACACGGTTCCCAGATCATTGCGTTTGTAAATATTTTGACCCAAATCAGAGTGCAGTGGCCTGAACAGCACTAGCAATTCCATGAAACCATCATCTATTCCAATCCTCTTCAAGGTGATGCAGTGTTCTTCTCTACTTTGCTTATAAAATAAAGAATAACACTCTATACAGCTCGTTTAGCATTTCACTAGAAGATAATTGCTTAAAATCTTAGTAGACTTTGCATCCACGCCTCTAAATGACCATATGGCACTTTATGGTAGAATATCCTGAGCCAGACGGGTTGGTATGCTCTAGCTGCCCATGTTCCTTTAATAATGCAAAGCAATCATAAACTCACCTTAAGTGGCTGCTTGAGTCAGGTTTACAGCCACTGAGTGACTGCGCTGCTGAAGCCACCTCTTGCACTACATGTAGGTTGTTTAGACAAGCACTTTATTGAAATGACAAGCTTGATGTGAAATAGTGCTGTCTTCTACTTGGTGTAACCTAAAGAATAATAATACGTGAAGCTGCTACTGATTTGAATTATTCTGATAGAAGCAAATGTTTTGGTTGCTGTCCTGTTCAGCAATTAAGTGTGAACTATAATAACAGTTAAAGACCATTTACCTAAAATGGTTTAGACTTGGCAGTGCTAGGCTAAAGATGGGACGTAATCTTAAAGGTCTTTTCCAACCTAAATAGTTATATGATTCTACAATTCTGTCAAAATTGGATTAATTTAGCTCAAAGATAAGCAGGCTATTTGTTGTTCACAAAGTAAATCTCAGAGTAAAAGAAAAGAGATGGCTGATGCTATGAAAATTGTTTAATAGTTTAAGTTAAAAAATATAGAAGATCCAGAAGCTGAAAATAAAAATGTATGGCAAAATTCCATCTTGACAGCTCTTGATTTGTGTGAGTGGGCACATCTGTGCATTGTTGCACAACACAGAGAGAGCAGGAAAACAGCATTTTAAGTACAGCTGTGTTTTCCGATAGTCCCTTTTATAATAGTTCCTCAAAGCCTTCTTTCAGAGAAACAACAAATACAAGTATTTTGTATCAATCCACAAAAAAATACCTACCTATTGTTGCATGATGCAAAATCTCTGCTTATGCACCCACCTCCAGCCATTAAACAGAGTCTGGTGGGCTGAAGGCATCTGATGTATGAGTTTCATCCCGTTTCCAGTGGGAACATCCAGAACTGCAGCCATTTAATAGACAAATGAATATACAGAGCCATTAAAACATATTAAATACTCCTGCATGTGTTTAACTGCAAGTATATAACTAATATTTTTATGCTAATATGCTCCAGAGGCAGCAAAGCATATATCTTAAGCAGGTACTTAAGAATTTTGTTGAATGGAGATCACAGAACATTAGTTCCTTTACTGGCATGTTAGCTGGTGTAATTGTCAAGGATTATGATGCAGGGAGCAGGAGAGCAGGGCTGCAGTCACAGGTCCCTCCTTGTGCACTCTCCCTGCATTCGCCACGTAGCAGTACATCATCCAAGGACTGTTTGGACCACCTACAGGCACCTGTAGGACAGACCCTAGGCAAAATATGTGATGACTCCTGTGACTTGTCAAAATTGACCTTACACTGGCAATGAGAAAAACTTGACAAAATGGAAATCAGGGAGAAGAAACAAAGGAATTCAGTTCTGGGGGACTCTGCAAGTAGAAGCAACACTGAAGTTATTGTACTGTACTTCACAGTAAGGAGCAACTTCCATCCCTGTACAAAAGACAGAGTGCAGCGAGCACCAGGTCAGGGCTAAGCTGGCACTGTTGCTACTGCCAGATCAATACACACCTCGTGGCTGCTGCTACTGAATGGACTCAAATACCTTGTAAAGCAGGGCAGATCCACAAGAACTGGGTTGAGTCAATGAAAGGCGTTGCCCGTCATTCATGGTCCTTGGATCCTGGCCTAACCAGGGAGCTAATGCTGCAAAGGCAGAGCAAAGTTAGTTTTCTGAAGAAAAGTCACATCATAATTTACAGAATAACCTTTACATGGTGAGGAAAAGGATTTTTCATAGAGACAAAAGGCAAGGACTTGGATCTTGTTGTGAAACTTTCCATTCCTTTTAGCTCTGTCTCCATTTAAATGAAATAGGGAGACCCATTTGCAGCTAACAAAATTAGCTAAAAGCTACTCACATAAAGACAGAGATTTCATTGAAATCAAATCCATATATTATCTCACAGGAACAGTTGTCCAGAGTTAATTTCCAGGTTAATAGGCTGTTATTGCCATTTTCAAATAAAGCAATTAAAAGTAATATTCTTATATTACTGATAAGGAAGATCACACTGCATTGGATTGTCAGCTTATTTTGTTCAATGTTCTTCATCAAAAAGTACCTAGTACAAATTCCTTTAGGCCAAAGTGGAACAAGACTGCCTAGAGAAAAAAAGAATTACCTCTCTGAAGTAAAAGATAGATTTTTTTTATTAAATTTTGAAGTAATGAACTCTATTCCTTAACTTGTGAGATGTGTAGAAAGTATTTTCTGTCTAAATGTACTTTTATCAGTTTTTCTGAAGTGAAAAACAGAGGTAAAACAAGATGTTAATTATACATCAGACATGTTTTCCTGTAGATGTTGAATGCTTTCCATGGACCATGTGTAATATATTAAACCATAATCTCTTCCACAAAAGCTTTTTGTGGAAACTCCCAGAATATTCCCAGTTCTTTACTGCAAGATCTGTACCATATAGGCCAAAATCTGGTCAAGGAGAAAAAATACAATTTCTTGTGGAGAATTATCAGAACATGTGAACGGGAAAACATGACTTTCCCCTTGTAAAATGGCATGACTGTAACATATGTCCTGCTCCAATTAGAAACTGTCTTTTTTAGATTATCATCATGTCAGCCTGCACTTGTGAAAGCAATTTTGATGGATCTGGGGCAAATTTAAAATCAAAGGAGACAGCTAGCCTTAGAATTTAAAAAGAGACACTAATTTTTCACAGAGGGTATTTTTTGTCTGTTTGAAGAAGACAAAGTGCTAAGCAAATCCCCCATATTCATGCTGCTTTGGTGGATAAATGCCTGTGTATTTTAGACCAGTAAAACAACCGTATTTAGCTGCTTTGAGAGATTTTGTAGACCAGAGCAATGCAAAGTTTCTGACTTGACATTGTTTCTGTCTGATGAACTCTCCAAGTTTGTTATTTCTCTAGGTCTGGTCTAGCATAAGAGCTTGTAGTTGTCACTGTCTTGGAAAAGTTTTACTGAACAGGGTGAGTTGATTTCGAGTGCAGTTGGTCATCAGTCATGGGCCACGCAGGGAGTCTTGGCCTGGGAATGTGCCTTGTGGTGATGAGAACCTGATGTTTCTGTGTCTTCATGGATCTACAGCACAGATTTGGGGTACAGCAAGAGGGAGTCAGTTCCTGACATTCCTGTTCACAGGCCTCCAGACAGTCTTTGGATTTATGGGACAGATTGCTTCAACATCCCCCATGTCAGTAAACCTTTTCATCCCTGAGAAAACACCTGTGGTTTATGTTTAATCCTTAAGACCTGTGAAAGTTTTGACACGTGCCTAAATAATGCTTCACTTTGAAAGGTATAAAAAATAACCTTGCAGTGCAGCCTTCCCAGTCATTGGCATGTATGCACCAAGTGGGGCAACATAAATTAGAAGGTGGCAAAGGTCTCTGTTGATTTCAGTCATTCTAGGATATGAAATTCCTGATAAAATGAATCCTCTGGGATCTGGTTCAAAGACTCAGATGTGAAATGCACCTGTCTTTTGAGAATTCTGAGTCCAGCCCATGACAAACAAAATTAATTGGCAAGCCAGACTAAGCACTGCTGATTTAAAGCACATGGCTGCCTTGCTCAGTGGTACGGGGCAGGGACATAAGAGAGGGGACTTCCTAGTCCCAGGGAAGTTGTGTTTGAAGTGCACAGGGTATTTTGGGTTTGTATTGTTCACAAGTAGTGACATTCCTTCATCCCCAAAGGTCAGCTCAAGGCCTGTGCTCTTCTCAGCTCTCACATCAAACTTGCTTGCATAGCATGAATTGTAGGTTTGTCTTCAGACAGGTCTTTGCCAGAGGGACAGAATGGTGCTGAGAAGGATGTAAACTGTCTTCTGCTCCACACAGAGCCTCAAGAGCACATGAGAAGCACAAAGGAATACTTTTCACTGTCAGCAAGTGACACTTTGCCTTTCAGATTGAAGTTTTTAATTAAAATGAGAATTTCTGGACTGAATATTGTCAGCCACAGGACTGCTGAAATGTGACATCATTTATGACTCCAGCAGTAAGGAGTTCACTGTCCATGATCATAAAGCAGATTCCAGTCTTGATTTGATATCGATTTAACAGTCAGCATAAGTTTGCCCTTTAATATTAAACAAAATATGTCAGATCAAAGCATTAACAGTATTCTTCCTCTGGGTTTCCCCATGGATATTACCTCCAATTCTTCCAAGCAGTGATGTCTGGCAGAGAGCAAGCTCCAGACCTCTGTCCTGTAACACCACTTTTCTGGAGCAGCAGTTTCTGCTATCCTGCACTGCCCCTGTACAGTGTCATTCCCTCACCATGCTTTTTCTCCCTAACACAGAGTAAGGCCATTTCTGCTACAAATCTTCTGTTAGAGCAACTGCCAAGGACTGGCAAATCCAGTCTTCATTTCTTTCTGCAGACACTCTGCAGCTCTGTGCTCAACCCTTCCTTCCCAGCCATCCCTGTTCTAATGACTTCAGTCTATTCTTGCAAGTCTCATATTCTTGCTTCTTTTTGATATAAGTGATACAACATTGTGACCTCTGTCATGTCCTGATTCGTCTGTCTCCTGCCCCCATGTTTCTGAAATGCATTAAGGAGATATTCACTTTCCCAGCTCTGCTTTGCCCCTTAGTGAGGTACACTTAGAGACTCACATCAATGTCTTTTCAATTGAATTTTCATATTGTCATATCTGAATTTATACTCCAGTATATTTCTTCTTGGCTTTAGCTGTAATTCTTCTACCATCTTTTGTCCCTTTTTTCAAAAAAGTAACCAAAATCATGCAGTAATTTTTGAGTTCTGAGATATCAGGAGGAACCTGGTCTATTCAGAAGAACAGTCAATCCCATGAGAACCCCAGAATTACACTTCAGACGGCTCTCCTGACATCAAGTGGCCTCAGTTTTGACAACTTACTGCCATTGGGAGCTAAAATATCCTGACAGAAGTATGTAAATTTTTCTCTCAGTACAGCCTGAATCCTTACTTAGCAATAAAAATAGTGGCAACACTGATCTAACACAGAGCCTGAATAGCCCCTCTCTGTACTGTTCTCTGAGAGACTGTTTTGGGAGAGCTGAGGAGGAAAGGGTAATTTCTTTTAATTGTAGGGATGTGGCAGTTGGGAAAATTTGTATTCATACTGTAGTGTGCAGCTGTTGGGATGGGAAGACTCCTGGGATATGTGATACACTTTGAATGTTTTTTATTTTAGTTTTTCATTAAAAAAAGGGCTGCTGAAAATACAAGATAATATTATGGTAGATCTATAATATAAATGGAAGTAAACAGCTGCATTAGCAACCGGCTTGTGTACTTAAAAATATCTTTCCCCTGGTTATGTCTGTCCTTGCTACCATTTCCTTTTGTTTACTACAGTGAACTGGGATTAATTTGATGTGACATTTTAAATCCAGGCTTGGTCAGTAATGCTGGCTTTCTGAACACAAGAAGTAGTTTTCTCTGTGTCAGCATGCAGAAGCTTATGGACGATAGATGTGTAAACTCCATTTTGGTCCTCTGCTTATTCTCCTTATGAAGTCATAGGTGGAAGTAGCTGTTTTGCCATATTTTCCTGCCACTGATATAACAGATCTTGGAAGTGAAGCTGATATTAAATAAAAGCTTTGTAAAAATTTGATTGATTTTTACTGCTTGTGGTGGAAAACATGGAAGTGGATAAGGCACAATATGATCAGAGACAGACAGGAACTACTAGTTTGTAAAATTATTTCTACATTAATTCCCCTGCTGTTGAGACTACAGAAAAATCTTTGTTGGTGATTGTAGTACAGGGGTTTCAACCCCAGCAGTCAATGTGTTTGCTGCCTGTGGCTTAAGACCTTTGCCTTCTCTCCACTTTTGGTGGCATTTCTTCATGCACTTGTTCATGTCACTTGCTCATGTCCAGCCCACAGTCACTGCTGTTGAAGCTGGATGCTGAGAAAGGCAAATTTCACTCACAAATTTCTGCTCAGACAAAGTTTAAATCCAGTTAAATGAACCAGGCTTCTGGTTTTAGACCCTGATGCTCTGAAGTGATACCTAACCTGCACTCACTGCAAGAAAACCAAGCATCATTTGATTGTTCCATATCAACTACATATTCCCCAACTGGTGAATAAGTTTAATTCTGCCCTGTGATTACCCAAAAGTAATTTACCCAAAAGCACTGATATTTCCATGTCTTGGACTGATGACAGCCTATGATTTACATGCAGCAATGTGGTTCTGAAGGTTCTCAGAACCATCTGAATATAAAGGTTTAATGATTGAATTATATATTCTCTCTCCGTGATAGAAAATAAGACAACTGACTTGGCTTTCAGGCAGATTACATAAGACCAAGTTAAGTGGTAGAATAAAAATGAGTGATATTCCTTCTTGACTTAAATACAGCACTAAGTAGTGTGCCCTTGAATTCTGCATAAAGCAATTTCCTCCTCTTTGGTAACAGCTAGGGGGCATTCCGAATGCAAATAGAGTCAGCTTTGCATTTTTAATATTTCTTATATACATAATTCACTGCCTCCGTTTAGAAACGTTATTGCTACCTCTTCTGTGCATATAAATGATTTTGCACCTCTGAACTTTCATATTAACTTTAATGTCAGCTCTTAAGGCATATTTTGTACAGGTGAGCTTGTGCTCATGGCTCTTGAAATTCACAGATTGCACAAATGCTCATCCAGACACAAATACACTGTACAGTTCAACCTGTGTCATTTCACTGGGGTGTGTGGGGGTTCACTAACTGAGCACATGGTTATACCAAAGCCCTGAAAATCAATAGGTAACAAATGGGAGCAAAGCAAGAGCAATCAGTATTAGAATATCGCATTTGTGTGTGGTCCATTCTGCATACATAACCCACAGGCATAATGAGGATTCCAGCTGAACAATAGGAAACAATGCTTTTTTTTTAAGTAGCTTTCAAAAAAAATAGATATTATGGATGGAAGAATATTACCACAATGGAAGGAAATCCACCCCCTTGCTAATGTTGAATTAATTAATGCATTCCATAAAGCCAGAGAGCATGAGATGATTCTGAGCAAGATTTACTTCATTGCATGTTTCAGAAGAGAGATGCAGTTGTGGCCATCTCCTGTGACCATGAATGTTCCTGAGAATTTTTTCACTCCAGAGGAACAGAGGCAAAGATTTACAGCATCTTGTTTGATTCATCAAACTTCTTCAGTTACTGACTGACACTGTCAACTTCTTGAAACCACAAATCTCAGGGATGTGGCTGGTTGATGGCTTTGTTCATTTCTGCTGATACTGTTTGTTGGGGCATAGATCTGTTTCTCACTCCATGCAGGAGATGGTGCCAGAAACATCATCTCTATTGGTCCCACTCCTCCTGCAGCCCATCAAAGCAGGAAGGCGGGGATCCAGCTGTGCTTCTTCTGTTGAAGAAATACCTTTCCTGTATGACAGTCTGAGATGGAGAGTGAATGGGGTCATCTCATCTCTGGCTTCACCCCATCCCTACCAGACCAATGTGGTTGCACAGCAAAATACATGGCAACCTGTACCATGTGTCACAGGCACTCTGGCAAAAGCCTGAAAGTGTTTCCTGGCTGCACATGAGTGTCATGTTCCAAAGATGATGACTGCTGTTACTGAAAAGGAGATTGCCTCTGGGCTGATTGTGCCCTGGCAGTCATTAGTTTACACCCCAGTCCTGTATCTTTTCCACTAAATAGGTGGTGGGGTCAGTCTTCAGTTTGATTTTTCTCCTCTCATCTGACATAGTTACTGATGAAGTTATAGTGGGAAACCAAATGAATTCAGGGTTTACACTGATGTTACTGGTGGCACCGTGAGAGAGGAAAAACTGACTTGCAGACTGGACAGCCATGAGGAGTCACTAGGATGATTAAATCAGTGCTCTGCAAAGCTGGTCTAGACAAGACCAGAACTTGGGACATATATGAAAATGCATTGTGTGTCATCAGTGCACATGGCTCCCAGCAGTGCCCACTGCAGCAAAAGGGGAACTGCAGCTGGAGCAATGCAAACAGCTCAGGGTGCAGTGGGGGATCCATCTGAGAAGCAGCTGGGGTTGCCCACGTTCCCATCCTTCTGCAGTGAATTACTGCCCCTGAAGAGGGCTGTTGTCACTGGCCCTGCAGCCACTCCGGGTCCATTTCTGGGTAAGTGAAACACATTCATTTCGATCCCTCCAAGGATCCCATCATCTGACTGTGCCTGCAGCTATCCACCCTGTTTGATGCAATAGTAGGGCAGCTAACTTAGTAATTGCAGCAGCTGTTCCAAATACTTGACTTGAGCCTAATGTTTTGGTTTGCTGGACAAACCAAATGAAGAATTCAATTTTGATTGAATCAGCAGTTACTCTTATTACTTTAAATGGCAAAATAAATATCCTACTTCAATCTCTGCCCTAATATAATAGATTCATTTAATGCAAAATGTCCAACCTTACATGCAAAAAGAACAACCTAACAAAATTGAAGTAGTTTGTTTTGTGGCCCTTGTAAGAGGAAGCCTGGGGCTCTATTCATGCTGATGACCCAGTAGCCTAGTGGTTAGAACACTCATCTAAGGTGAGGAATCTGGATTCAGATCTGCTTCTCTCCCTGAAGGCAGTCATAGTCCTGTCCTCAAGGAAAGCCTTCACTACCTGCAGTACTAAGGCATAGAGATAAAAGGCTGTAGACAATTTGGAGGACGGGGGTTCATGATGAGTGTTTTTAGTTGATGCTGCTCTCTTTGAATAAATTGTTGAAAAGAGGATCCTTGTCTTTCACCTTTAGGTGAATCTGTTACCCATAAACCCAGGGAGTTGTTTGCTAATATAGTTGGGGGGACATCTTTCAGTATATGCACTGTATAAGAACAAAATTACTCAGCTAAAGATTCATACGAAAACCCGGACAAATTGCTCGTCTTCCTTGTTGGAATTGGTTAAAATACTTCATTCGTCTTTGCAAGAGTTTTGAGGATAAATTGCAAGTGTGGAAAACACTCAGTGCAAACCTTGGTGTAAGTACCAGTGCATTTTTATTATTTAGTAAGTTCTTTTGTAAGGTGTCTTGTAACATAGTGTGTGTCTTATTGTACTAATAACCACTGTGTTGAGCCACAGAAAAGTCTGTATTTGTGCAGCTGTTAAGACCCCTTTCCATATTTCCTCATTTTCCTTTGCTCTAGGAAAAGTTGGAATTCTTCAAAAAGTGACCTCCTCAGGCACCATCTCTCCTCTTATTTATTTCTCGATTCTGCTGTCGTTCATTACATTAAAGGTTATTTTTTTAATGAAGCACTGTGGGTAGGGAGAAATAACTTTTACCTTCTGTTCTGACTGATGAATGATGTGTTAACTAATCAGAAAGCTTTTCTATAGCCACCATTAAAGCAACAGATGTATGTGGCTCAGGAGAGATTTGTTGAACAACTTCAACCTTTGAGTGCAGAGGATAAATGGGTGGTGACATCATTATACCTTGACAAATAGAAATGATATCATTCTCTTTTTTTCATTACTGATGGTTGATTTATTTCTATGGTTTTCATTTTGATGAGATCCATTCATTGTCTCTACAGTTAAAACCTTTGAAAACTGCAATATGCAACTAAAGTGGTTATAATTTGCACATGAACTTCAGCATGTTTTGTTTTGAGGTTTTCTACTCAAAGTTACTTCTAATGGAAAAAATTAGTATGATATGGAGTATGATAAGACAAAAAAGAAACATTTGAAATTCATCCTCGGGTTCATTTTTAAGCTAGCCACAAAAACAGCACATAAGGAGTCAGAGGACACTTGATGTGGTTATAAAGCATCTCCATTGGTTGCTGAAGGATTTTATTTTTGCAGTGAACTCGAAGCCTTAGAAGACAGACAGTTGTTCTGCACAGCAGTTCTGTGCCATAATATACAAGCAAATGTTCACCTCTCACCCATCTCTCCCCAGTATATTTGGAGTTCTTACCTTGTTTGATTGCATTTCTCATACAGTCACTGAGATGGATCAGAATTTCCCTGAAAATTTTGGTTATTACTGAAGATTGCATTTTTTCCACTTTTACTGCAGCTTACAAATCAGAAACTAAAAATAAAGTGTGCATCTGTTTGGATAATCTATTTCTCCAGAACAGATTAAAATGACAGAATAAATCTTGGATGTGCTTGGAAGAGCTTTGAATGAATTACAAGAAGACATGAAAACAAGGTGAGTTTTGCTTGGCTAGGACCTCAATGAGGGAATTAAACTGATACTGTGTCAGGGCAAAGTTTGCAAGATAAAATAGGGGTCCTTAGCATCTACTACAGAAGTATAAACAGCAGATTAAAGCTGACATTTCTGCCAGAAGGCCTTTATGTACACTGGGGAAAAAAGAGATCAAGGTTAGTTAGAAAAGAATATCAGGAAGGAAAAAATCATATAGAAGATCTCATGGGTGTGAGCAGGGTTTCCCTATCCATGGCCACAGCTTGGAAAGCAAGGACTGAATAAGTGCCTTTTCTTGTACCCTGGAGTAGGGGCAGGCAACACAAGGGTAAGGGGTGCTGGCAACTTCTCTGCTTCTTCAGATTCCAGGCAGGAGTTCTTAGGCTGACACTTTCCTGTAGGAGAAAACCTTAAAAAAATAAAAAAGATACCCTGAATGAGTTGGCTGATCCTCAGAAAAGCTGACAAGCTAATCCCAGCATGAAATCCATTTTGAAGGGATACATGGTTCAGGAAAGAGCTGGTGGCTGCCTCTGCTAATGATGCCACCAGCATCACTGCTGTTCCATCCAGGAGTGGTAACAGGAAAGTAACAGTGCAGTACTCCTGTTCTGGGATTGCTTTACTGAAATTTGATGTAAATAACTGTCTATGTATGGTTTTAGGAGTCAAATCTTAGTGTTCCTCTTGCTGTCAGCCAGCTGCCTTTAAAATGGTAAATTATCCTAAGTGTGAGAAAAGGAATGAAGATGCAATTTAATGTAAATATAGAAAGTTTAAATTCTGTCACTAAACTACAACTAAATTCACTTTGGAAAAAGCTGTGCTTAGCTTCACAGGAAGGAATGCATTTTCTTCAGTAACAGCAATGAAAAAATAGTGGTGTTTTTACAAGAGAACTGGGAACAGATGATCTTTCAAGTTCCTTCTGGTCTTAAATCTGTGAATCTAGGAAATGATGCCTCATTTCACACTCTAAGTCATTAAAAACATACTTTCATTGTTGAAGTCATCACATTTCTTGGAAATGTGGCTACTACCTGCTAAGATGGTATACCAAATGATCAGTGTTTTACTGAAATTCGGGAAAAGAAGTGTTTGTTACCAGAAGTCCTCTTTTTTATTATTTCCACAAGCTCATTAGAACTCTAAAATATAGAAAACCACTCAGTGTTATATTATAAAAAGACAAAGTTAGCAAAGCAGGTCTTTGTGTGACTCCCCTTCCCCACGAGAACAAAGAAGGTATGAAGCTCTCACAAAAAGGGAGAGATATGTCTGGGGATCAGTTACATGTACACACTGGAATAACTCATACAAAAAGAATGTTGGGAGTTGGGAGAGGGGCGAGAGAGGTGTTAAGCATTAGCTAGTACTTCTAAATGATCTTAGACACATTTCAAAATACTTCTCAATTGTTTTCTGAGTACTGGAATCATTCCCATCATACAACTTTCTAATTGGAGTTCACATCCTTACCCTCCACTCAATGAGGAGACCTTGGGGCACAGCTGGATTTCAAACAAGGATGTTTCCTAACCTTAAGGCATTGTACTGGGCCAGACTACTCTCTTCTATTATATCCTTTTATGGTTTGCTGGGGAAGACAGAAAGATGCTCCAAAAACCTCAGTAAGAACTTACAAAGTTACTGCTCAATCCCTATGTGCTATAAATGTGTCTTTGCAACAGAAAACATAGGCAGGCACTGTCTTCAGTTTTGTTTCTTTCAGTAACAAATCCAAGGGTGAGGGACCAATTTAACTTGAATTTCTTGATGGTGCTGTATGACCAATTAAACACATCCAGTGAGCCTCCCTTTGAGCTCCAGTGCTGGTACTGCAAACTAGCATTTACCTTCCTATGCATGGGGCTGTACCGGCACAAAACTCCACAGGGGCATTTCTGGGTAAATAATACGCTCAACCAGAGAAGACGAATAAAGGAAGAAAGTAATTTTTCATACTGAATGAGTAAAAGGTAGGACTGGAGTAAATGAAACAATTTGCTTGAGAAAGTGAGTGCAGTAAAAACTTCTGGTTTTGATGAGCTGTCTCTCCAAAGAACTGGATATACTTTAACAGTATCATTTCTGATTTATCTGCTGTTGCCAGATAAATTTTCTTCTGAGGGAAAAGCAGAATTCTCTTTATTTAATGTACCATGTCTGGAATGTGGACTAGATTCAGCTACATGTCGCTTATAATTATTTATGTAACTTATTAATCACTGGGCTGTCACTCAGCTGTTTATAAAACACAAAAGAACACTTGGAGCCTGAAAAATTACATTTTTCCTCCCCTGCACCTCCCCAAAGGCCTCTTTGCACTTCTGAGGAGACCTCCATTTAAATAAAAATCTCTTGCCCAGTCTAAGCAGCAAGGAAATCTGTAATGATAATTTAAAGAACACGCTTGTACTTTATGCTTGGGAATGGAAAGACTTACTTTTAGGTGCTGTAGAGCTTTCTTTTCAACTTTTTCAACCAATGTCCTTGGGTCTTTGTTTAGTTTATTTTCTCTGTTAGGTCATGGGTAGGGTCCCCTTTTTGCCTGCTCAACAACCCGTTTTCCCCATACTCAGTATTTGGAAAATGGCAACATCACTCAGATTACTACCTCTGTATCATGCCTGCTTGAAACTGGTCAATGCACAGAAAAGTTAAGATGCTGAAACACAGACATGCTCACACCTACTCACACCCTTGTTTCACACATCTCATTTCACTCTATGAAGAGTTAATCTGTGTGGCTTTGTGCAGCTCTCTTCTGAGCTCCTGTGCAGGATAGCTCACAGCTTGTCTTTCAGGGGAAGGTACCGTGCCAGTTCAGAGACCAGCATCCGGGCTTGTAAATGATGCACAGAAGAGCAATGATTCCATTCAGCTGAATTACATTTAAAATTTGATTATGAATGGCATCTTTGAGGCAGGCTATTCATCATTCCATGTCCTATGTGGGTCTTAATGTCTTGAAGCTTCATAAAGGCAATTCATTAAACAGCTTTCGCCAGACCAAGAGGTGACTCAGCGGGCTGGTGAAAAACAGTGGCTGGTACCCCACTGCTGGCCATGGCATTCCTGCATTATTGTCTAGGGCTGCAGTACATTGGCAGGGTACTTGTCCTATTGGTGCCTCAGTTCAGCCAGTGGTGTAACGGCTATACCAGGATTTACCTGCCTTCTCACCCCTTTGCTGGGCTGACTAGCAACGTTTTCAATTTTTGCATGAAAGGCTCCACATTAATCCACGCCACAATTTGCTTTGTTTGCTTTTACCACTAAAATGACTTGTTTTCCCCAAAGATCTGCCATCTGTCACTATTCACCTTTTACATTTTTATGCTACACAGTTGAGCAAACACCAACGCCTGAATAACCCTATTTCCCATTATCAGTCCTTGGAAGTGCCCCGAGGTCAAGGCAGTTGTGATGTTTTGCCCCTGGCTGGATTCCCTGAGACCTCAGGGCTCACCCTGTAGCCTTGTCCTCTCTGCAGCCAGTAATAATATCCTGGGTATTTTTCTTCACGGAGGTTTCCCAGTCTTTAAAAAAAAAAAAAAAAAATAAAAATTAGTTCTGTTTGCCCCATACTGCCATAACCTGCTGGATGTAACATAGAATTGTAGGAGGCAGAGGAAGAGACATGAGACATTGCCTGGGTGGATGTGGGCAGCTGAGGGGGACAGCTCTCTGCTCTCTACATGGATAATGATATCGTGATATCGTTGGGTATCTTTGTCTGCACTTGACAAAGGAAAGGGGCAGACCCTGGGTGGCAGCTGGGACATGCAGCTGTGAGGCAAAAGCCAGTGTTTGAGCAGCCAGTTGCAAATGATTTTTGTGTTTTCATAATCCTTGTGAGTAATATCCTGTCAAAGTCTTCATCAAAAGTTATTAGTCCCTCCATAAACTGGTACTTCAATATGTAAACTTGCCTTGTAATTAATTTTATGAGCTATGCCCCTGGCACCATAGAGCTCTTATTTCATTTTAGAAGCATAATTGATTAGGCTTCCTGTAGCTGTGATGTAAACCAAGGATGTTGCCACCAAACGAGGAGTAATTTGTGACAGCTCATTTGTGAGGAGATATCTACTGTTTGCCAGCATTGAGCATACACATAAGGCAAAGTAAAATATTTTGTATTGCTACTGCTGTGCACTGCTTGAAGTTAAAAAAGCAAAAGGAAAAACAAAGAGACTATAATTCTGCAGCCAAATTAGTATGGTTAATTATTATATATTAGTACAGCATCAGCATCTTTTGTTCTTCACTGTAAAGGTTTTTGTTCTCTACTGAATTATTTTGAAGATGTTTGTCTCAGTAGAGGATCAGATGACATTCCTGTCTGGGCGACTAGATTTTGCATTGCTAAAATTTCTTTCTGTTTCAATTGTATCAGACACTTTTCTCTACTTCCAACAACCATTATGGCACAATAAAGTCTCTCACTCTGATATAACTTTTAACAATTGCATCAAGAGTCCATCTTGATGCCAATGGTTTAGGTTTTCCTTTCTTTTCTTTCCCTGTTTAATATTTGAGTGAATGTTATCTGACAGAAATATGTTGGACACTCAGGCTGTATTAGCTTAATTTATAGCTAGCATAAATGAAGCAATATTTCCTGTGGGTAAGGTCAAAAGGGCTTTGTTTTCTAGTAATTAAAAATAGGTTCATATAAGACAATGCATGTAAGTAATAAAGACATAATGCTTATTTGTGTGGTCATAAAGAAAAGGAGTGGGGTTACTCATAGACCACCAATCATAGCTGCAGTCTCTCCCTGACCCTGACAACTGACCAAAAAAAGAAAATGTATTATTTTATCCTTTCCATCCTTCGCTTACGCGAGCTAGAGAAGCGAGCTGAACATGTGAGAGAGGCAAGTCCCAGGTTGCTGCAGCCCCTTAAAGCCTGTAAGCAGAAGGTTGAAACTTTTAAAAGTGTCCGGTGCTTGCTGCCTCTCCAGGGGAAACTACGTATGGCAAAATTCAACCAGAGCTGTCTGAAATTAAAAAAAAGGCATCTCAGAAACCGGATGTTTATAAAAAATGAAACTAACAGAATTTCAGAGGGAGAGTCAGAAAAAATGAGAAATGCTGCTCCCCCCGACTGAAACAGAATGATAAATTACTTTTGCCTTTCTGAAGCCAAGCTAGAAAACCTCTGCTCACCTCTATTATCTACTTCTGGTCTCTGAAGATGCATTACCATATTAATTCATTGCGTTATACAATTTGAGCAACTAAATGAGTTTACCGCATGCCCTCTTAATAGAATTTTCTTCTAATGCTAACTTTCAGTGATACATTTTAGGGGATACTTGAAGCAGAATGCATCACAAAAATTTATTTAAACTCAATTTTGTTTACAAATTATGACTTAACCCTTCTTGATAAACCAAGTGTAGAAAACCCTCAGCCTCTCTGTGGACAAAACATCTCTCGGCATTGGAAGTACTACCATCTCCTAAGTAATGTGAGGTTTTACTGGGACTCAGGAGAGGTAGAAGGACTGTTTGTGTGAAAAGACAATCAGTACATCACAAAGAAAATGACATGCATGGTGACTTAGGATGGGTACATACGCAGCCCATCAGCATGGGAGGAGTGGTGCTGTGACATACGTGTCTCAAGGTGGTCAATTGGCTGCATCATGAGGGGGCTCACCAGGCAGCAGGCTGCTGCACACTGGGCTTGGGCCAAAGGCCAGCCTGCAGTGCAAAACATCAGGAAGTAATTTCCAAGCATTGAGAGTGGGGAAAAGAGGATCAAAACCAGGTCAACTCAATTTTGACAGTGGTTCTTATCAAGATAGGTATTTTATGTCCTGTGGCTGTGGTACCAACAGAGAACCTCCATCGGTGCACTGCCTACATTTTTTTCTACATGCATACGTATTTCTATGTACACATAAATGCACACAAAAAATATGCTTACAAGCAGCTTTTACACAGAAGCAGAAACCTGATCTGTGGCCTCATTCCTTTTTTTGTTCCTTTCCATTACCTGAGAGACCGAGGAACTCGTATCTCATGGAATTGCCCCAGGATTCATGAAACGATGAGCCTACCAACTGCAAACGTCTCCCTACAGCATACACACAAAGGTTTCAAGCAGAGAGAAGCCTTATTGGAGGCTCTTCATACAGCTGGTCCCCAGTTTTGCTTGTTCTTGTTCCTGGGCTTCCAATTGGTCAGTGCCTTCAGCTATTCAGGAACATTTCTGTGCATATTGAAAAATTCTCATTTATTCCAGTTTTAGCAGAGGTGAATGTTTTTCAAAATGACCATTGTTCAGCTCCCCTCTATTTCCTGGGGCCTCATTTAACAAAGCCTTGAGTACATTCTTTAGCTGAAGTATATACTTCTGTATTTTCCTGAAACATGGAGGATGGATGTAATTCCATGCAGTAAATTCCCATTTCAGTCATCCACGGGAGAAACAAAGACAATACCGTGCAAGTTAGGTATCTAAATTTTGAACACAAACATTTTGCAAATAACCTGAAAGTCACTCATCGATTTGTCAACAATCATGTAATGAGTGTCGACAAATTCTGACTATTAGAAGCAAAAAACCAGTTTCACTTTGTGGGCACAAGAGAACTACAGGTTTGCATCCAGTAGAACTACTCTCACCTGTGAAGTTAAGCACCATGTAAAGTTTTTAGGCCTGAGGAATACATCTGGAATTATGCTTTTGTCCATGAATGATGGAAACTCCAATATTATGGACAGAATTATCACATTGTTTCAAAAACCCAGTAATAGATGCTACTAATGAAATTGTTCTGTTTCAAATTCTTAAAATATAACAGCAAGATCAACCTAGCACCTTTGGTTGGCTTTCTGGGTTGTTTATCCCTCTTGAGGCTTTGGGCTTTTTAATTTTAAAAATCAAGTATTAGCTATTTGCAATGACTGATGGAAATAACATTAACTTACTGCCAAGTGGAAATCAGTTCCTATTTGACCTTCTGATATGTATTAACCACCTTTACACTTTAAAGAGAATTTCATCCCACCTTGGTGGCATTGACATAAATTAGTAAATAGAAGGTATCTTCATTTGATACTTTCCACCGTAAGTACATGATCAACAGAGTCTTACATTCAGTGGTTTTAATTTAATGGGTTTATCCCTGTGCTATACATGGTTTTCATTTAAACTGACCTTGCTTTATTTGAATTATTGCTCAGATTTGCACAAGTACAAATGACCTAATCTTCCAAAATGCGCTTTCTGATCGACATAAGCAAACAGTCTGAAGAAGCAATTATATAAAAGAAATGCTTTTAGGCAACAAATGGGTCTATAAATAAACAAGTACTTCCTAATCACTAGCTAAAATTGTGTCATTTTTCCATTTTTAATAAAAAAATAGTTAAACTCAATGAATTTTAATGTTTCTGGAAGTGAGGGGCCAAGACTATTTTGGAAAACTGAATACAGTGAAATTAAAAGCTGCACCAGCTTTTTGCTAAAGTTCAGCCAGCATAGCTGCATCTGACCAGCGCTACCTTTGACTTTCCAGGTCAGATCAGCAAGAAATCATATGGAAAAAAAAGTCCAGTTTTATATTTGCAATGTGTAGGAGGGAATGGGATTTTTTTACAAGTCAGACTTTTTTTTCCCAAAGTGAAAGGCAATGCAAAAATATACCACCTACATACCTTTGTGTCTTTTCTATGTTTTTCCATTGCCCTGGGATCTCATTACTTATTTGGATTTATGCACCCTAAATAAAGGAAGTATGTTGGGAAATATTTGTTGACAAATGTTTCTGAAGGGGAGCTTTCATCTACTCTTGGTATTTGGGGAAAAAAGTGATTGTTAACAGTTGGAAAGGTATTATTAGGACATACTGTAGTTGTGCCAATGGGCATGAGATGAAAAGCAAAAGCTGAAGCTTAGTACTGGAGGGATCAGTGTAGACAAATGATTTTCTAACAGTGAATAAATCAAGAGTGCTTAACTAAAGATGATGGATAGTTACACAGTTGCATAGTGGTATGAGCAGAGTCTTAAGTCTAGGAAAAATAAGGTGAGTGAAAAGGCAAAAGTCACTTGACAGGAGAAATTATACTGTTAAAGCAAGAGAGGAAGAGCAGCACAATAGATATGATCTGGTTAGAGATATCTGTCTGTGGAAAGAAGACAAAAAGATGAATTAATGGAGAGTGTATGATGTCAGATAGACCACAGAATCACAGAATTCACCGATGAGAGGGAAAGAAAAAATCTTTAAAAACCCCAAAGAAATGCAGTAAGACAGAAACACAGAAATGCTAAAGCCAAGCATGAACCCAAACTCCACATAGTAACTCCTCCAAAAGCCTGTGCCTGCTTTGCTCTGGCTTGTTTGCAGGCAGGTAGGTTGGGCTGTATCTCAAGCAGGCAAGGGTCCCTTGGCTGTGACGGACAAGCACTGGGAATCTGTGGAAAAACAGTTTTGCTAGGGGAGAGGGGTGTCTGTGTGTGCATGTGTGAGGTTTCAGAGAAGTTCTTGCAGTCCCAAGGAGAAATAATAAACAGGTAAAAAAATGAAAGAAATCAGATATTGTCCCTGTGCTGCTCAGAAGAAGGGTGCAGGAGTGAAACAGGTCCATATTCACTTTTTAATGTTCATGACACTTCTTTGGCTGAAGAGAAATCAAAACTGAAAAGGGGAAGTTCTGCAGAAATCAGTCTTCCTCTCCATGACACTGGGGAATACCAGGAGCTGCTCCACTGAAGGAAAGTGGTTCTCACCAAAATGAACCAATTAGAACAGAAAATCTCAGGTTTGGATCTGAGGTCACCCAGTTAAGACGTTGTTTTCTATACACACCTCTACTGATTCCATAGGGAAGAATAGGCAAAGGCATTTGAGCTGATGACCCTTCTAGGTCTCAAATCACCCTTTTCTTATCATTTTCATTTAAAAGATGGTTTCCTGCTTTCTGTTCATACCTGTGCTCCTTGGCAGCTCAGACCTCATACCTCCATTGCCTTCTGGAGCTGGACTGTAGGTAGAAATGTAAATGCTGTTTGCAGGTAGACTGCTGGTTGACTGTCAGTGTCCTGAGCTGCACTCTCACGTTCACCAGGGAACACAAATTCTTCCAAATTAAATGTTCAAGATGTCTCTTACATGCACATTTTGTGAAGGTCATGATCCTTGGGTGTGAGATTGGGTTCCTGTACATGGCACAAGTCTAGGATAGATGGAAAATAATAAGTTGCTTTGTCTAGATGTACTCAAAAATGCCAATGTTTTCTTTCCTTGTTTCCTTTGTCTCAGGAGGTAGTATGGATTATCAGGAGGATACATCTTCCCAAGTTTGTAGCTGTTTAGAGTCCTAGAAACAAGAATGTCTTTTTACATGCACCTTGATGTTCTTCCAATGTCTGCAGCTTACCATAACCCTTATGATAAAAGGCTCCAGGAGAATAGATTATTTTCACCTTAATTTTGCAGCACCTGCTATAGGGGAATTATGAAAGGAAGTATCCAGTCTGACATAAGTCATATATTGTGCAAATGAAAGGTATGTCTCTATGGGATTTAGGGGGCCAGCATGGTGCCACCTCAGTGGGCATCTGTCCCTGAGCAGGCAGGGTGGTCAGACCCTTGACAGTGGCACCAGAGTCCCCCAGGAAGGAGGAGACATGTTTGTCACATCTCCAGCTGACTGCCTACACAATGTGGGCAGATGAGTTTTGTTGATGTAAATACATCATTTATGTTGCTCGTGGCAGTGTCTTTCTAACTTCGATGCATCATATGAGAAGAACAAATGCAGTGTCCCTGGAGAAACAAGTGCTTTTTAGACGTACAAATAAGGCAGTTATTTACACATCCCTCTCTGGCAGGGAAGAGGGAGAAACACGGCACAGTAGGGACAGCATGTTAAGCAAATGTTTAGGCCTTGTTTCCAAGGCACATACTGCTTTCTTCTAAAATAAGTATGCTTGTACCTTAGAGATAAAAACAAAAAATTAGTAAAGTGAAAAGAGACACTCCATGAAGTTTTAGGTTAGATACTTGCACATTTCCTCAGACTCTTGAGTTTCTCAAATACCTCTCCTTTGCATAGTTTGGACCATGGAAGAGGTTTCCATGGCGACAAATAGATGTTATGTTTATTTACTGGGCAGCAGGGAATGACAATGTCAGCAAAAGACATTTCTGTTCCTTTTTCTTTTTCCAAGGGAGATGTGTTTTAGCTAATGAAACTAGCAGCAGCAGCAGCAACAGTTTTTCAGATACCCTTCCCAGCCCCATCGTGAATATGTGCGTGTGTGCGTGAGACAAAAGTAGGCAGCGGTTACCATGGCTGCGTCATTCTCTGATCAACCCTTTGAAGTCTTTTGCTCTGTTTGGTATGCACATAGTTTCTTGTGGACAGCACTGTCTGAGAGGTATCAAGGAGATTTCAGGCTTTATTCAAGGGAAAGGACCTAAATATTTCTTGTATTTGATGCCCAGCCTTTTCTTCAACCCTCCCACACACACACCTGTTCTTGTTGACAGCTCTACTACATGGTCCATAAAAAATAATCTGATAACTAAACCTCAGCCTTGTAGTTGATAGTGCTCTGGTAAAAATAAATAAATAAATAATCTTAATATTTGCAGCAGGCTGTGTAAAGTAAGAAAGAGATTTTCAGAAGAGAAAATTTGCTTATTTTCTGAGATAAGAGACTAGGATCTGAAAAAAACAGTTTTTGGAGGTTGATTAGTTCAGAGGTTTTATACCTGTTGAAATATTTTTCAACCTGAAACTCTCTGTAACCCCTCAGGGTTTCCCACCAGCTCTGCTGGGGGACGCGTGGCTCAGTGGGAAAGTGGAAGGTGGTAGGTCCACTAATTGTTCCTTCTTATATCTGTCTCAGTAGAAAAATACAGTAGTGTGAGACTTTCCTCTCCTAGCCCTGGAAAGAGACAATGCTGGTACCTGGCTTCACTTTGACAACCCTGTTCCTCTGGTAGTCAGTGAAGCATGGACTCTGCTTCCCACTGGGATTCAGGAGAGGTGTAAAATTATTGCTAGGAGAGTAAGGCTTTTGTGTTTGATCCTTTCCTCCCTCCTACCTTATGTGTTTGTACCGCAGCTGGCTGTTATCTGTCAAACAGCAAGACAAACAGTTGCATGCAATAGTAACAAGCTGGAGGTAGAAGCTGATGATAATAGTGCCAGACTGGAAACAAGTTTCCACAGCTGAGTTAAAATTTCAAGAGCAATGGTTAGGTAAACTCTCACTGTTTTGTTTTTCTCATGCATAACATTTCCTCAGTTTTGTATTACTGGATGACTACAGAAACATGAGGGTCAAGGGGAAGAGTTTCATAAAAGCTAAATGAATATATGGCTGGAGGGAAAAACTCAGTAAAAATCAGTTATACCCACCCCTCCAAAAAAAACCCCAACCCAAACAAACAAACTCTATTAGCTCAGGAGCCATGGTGTGCTGGTTTTGGATGGGATACAGTTAATTTTCTTCACAGCAGCTTGTATGGTGCTATAATTTGTATTTATGATTAAAAAAAATTGTTGATAACACAGGGATGTTTTACAGAATCACACAATCACAGAATAAGTTGAGTTGGAAGGGACCCACAAGAATCAAGTCCAGCTCCTGGCCCCACACAGCACCATCCCCAAGAGTCACACCATGTGCCTGAGAGTGTTGACCAAATATTTCTTGAACTCTTGTCAGGCTTGGTGCCATGACCACTTCCCTGGGGAGCCTGTTCCAGTGCCCAATCACCCTCTGGGTGAAGAACCTTTTCCTGATACCCAGCCTAAACCTCCCCTGACACAACTTCAGGCCATTCCCTTGGGTCCTGTCATTGATTACCACAGAGGAGAGGTCAGTGCCTGCCCCTCCTCTTCCCCTCACAAGAAAGTCGTAACTGCAATGAGGTTTCCCCTCAGTCTCCTCCAGGCTGAACAGACCAAGTAACCTCAGCTGCTCCTCATACAGGTTCCCATTGAGGCCCTTCATTATCTTCGGTGCTGTCCTTTGGATGCTCTCTAATAGTTCAATATCTTTCTTCTATTGTGGTGCCAAAAATTGGACACAATATTCAAGGTGAGGCCGCTCCAGTGCAGAGCAGAGCAGGACAATCCCCTCCCTTGCCCGGCTGGCAATGCTGTGCCTGATGTCCCCCAGGACATGGTTGGCCTTCCTGGCTGCCAGAGCACTGCTGACTCAAATTCAACTTGTCATCAACTAGGACTCCCAGGTCCCTTTCCATGGCACTGCTCTCCAGCTTCTTCTTCCCCAGTCTACACACACATCCAGGACTGCCCCATCCCAGGTGCAGAATCCAGAACTTTCACTTCTTGAACTTCACACGGTTGGTGATTGCCCAAAACTCTCATTTGTCAAGGTCTCTGCAGGACCTCCCTGCCTTCGAGGGAGTCAACAGCTCCTCCCAGTTTTGTATCCTCTGTGAACTTGCTGAGTATCCCTTTCAGCCCTGTGTCCAAGTCATTTAGCTGCAGCTGAGCAGTGCATGCACAGCGTCAAGGCTCTTACTGCTTCCCACAGCACCCCACCAGAGAGTGGGCTGGTGGGGCATGAGGAGCTGGGAGGGGACACAGCTGGGACAACAGACCCCAACTGACCAAAAGGATATTCTATACCATATGGTGTTGTGCTTGGCAATAAAAGCAGGGGGAAAGGGAGAAAGGGAGCTGACAGACATGCTAAAATGGTACCTATGTGTTTCACAGAAACAGAATCCAGTCTCTAATTGAAAGATTCACAGTCTGCACTAGCTGAAACAGAATCAGCACTTTCTTACAGCTTTTTATAGTCTGGCATCTATATATGTGTGTGTTTATATACATATATATACACAATTGCATAGAGAGGCAGAAATTTGTCTCTCTATAACTGATTACAAAATCAATACTTCTTCTGAGCTTGGAGGTGGTTCGTTCTCATAACTTCTTTTTTTGTTTTTATTTTTTCCCCCCCCCGCCCAAGTGTTCTGTGTTATGGACCTCTCTTCACATTTCTTCATCCATCCATCTGCCTGCTGGACCTTGGGCCCTGGCCCAGGACTTGCTGTTTCCACCCAAATTTGAGGAAACCTAACCCAGAAAATGTTAATTCTAAAGAGAGTTTGTTCATAGGCCGTAGCAGGCACACAAGAGAATACATTATCTCCTTTAAGACACTGTAGCCCTGTCTATGCCCTGTTTCCAACCATCAGTTAGTTTAATTATGGAGATTTGATCCTTACATCTTGAAAATAAATTTTTTACACTTTTTTTCCTGTTTTTGACTGTTAGGTCAGGCCCACCTAAAGTTGGCACATCTCTACAGTCCCAGGAATGTAAAACAAAACTCTCACTAATGCATGAGATTAAAATCTGTGAAGTTCTATTCACATCAGTTCCTTTAAAACCATGTTTGTGTGCTTTAGCAAGGAAGTCTTCTGACTAATGTCAGACAGATCCCTGGGATGGCTGTTACATTACCTCTGTCAGGGCTCAGAATAGTCTGTGTAGTTGCCTTTGGCCTTGAGACAAAGAACTTTGTGGCATGGTATCAAGGAAAGGAGGAGAGAATAACAAGGAGAATGAAGAAATGACTTGGCCAAGCCAGAAAATGTGAAGCTGGAGCTAAGCCAAAGCCAGCCCTGAGACACAGTTTGAACTGTGAAAAGCCCTGGGGCATCTGGCCTGTTGTTTGTCATTGGTCAGCAGGTGTGCAGCAGTGCTGGACCAGGGAAGCTTGCACCCTCCTCTAGATCAGGGCAGGGATGCCAGACACCAGTCCCAAACCAGACTGAAAACCAAAATGGGAAAAGAAAAACATGCAGAATTTTTTGAGGTTTTGGATTGAATTTGAATGATTCTGACAAGTGATGGGGTGCATTTGGTTCATTTGAAGTAAAGAGTAGGTACTTGATTTTGGGATGTGGTGGACTTCTCTGCTCTTGAAAAAGTCTCTGAGGAGACTGACTGTGCTTGGTGCATGAGCTGGTAAGAGGTGATGCCTTGAAGCTCTGGTGCAACCCTGCTGTCTGTGAAAGATGATGCTACCACACAGGGAAGCTTTAGATAACATCACTGCTCATCATAACACTCTTCAAATTTCCCCTCCCACAAAAAACCCCATGCCTTTCAGAGATTGGGATTTATTGGGAAATCATGTATTCCCATGCTTAGTGTTTTCTAAGGGTCAAGTCCAAAGCCCTCAGAAGTCTTTCAGTTGACTGCAATGGTCAGTGGCTCCAGCTTAGAGTGGCTTTTATATGGCTTTTACCAAGATCTTTATAATGATGTTGTGACACCTCATAGCATCCCTCCAAGTCTGGACTTCACAAGGAAAATGTTCCCCCAGCTCACTGGTTTTGGTGACTAGCTCACATGATTTTTCATGCTGAACAGGGAGAAACCTGCCAATCCAGGTTCTGTGGGCTTCATATAAAGATAGGAAAAAAAACAGATTTGAAAAACTGGTCTTCTTATTCTTCCCATAACAAACCTGTTGCTATCATTCTTCTTCCAGTGTTTGATCATCCCTGATGGATCACATGCAGGCAAGGACAGCCTCAACAATGAAAGACAAAGTAGAGAAATGAGACAGAGGTGGGTGTGACAACAGGAGGGAGGAGTGGAAGGTAGTCTGAAGATGGGCTGGCAGCAGAAGGACCAGCAGAGGGCCATGAAATGGACCTCACCATTTGACAGTGGCGTGTTCTGATAGGAGTTGGAATGGTACAAAAGCAAATGTTGGACAGAATAACCAGACCAGACATCTGAAAACATACCCATTTCCATCTGAGTGACAACCTCAGTACCCGTAAGTTTTGTGGCATAAGATCTTACTGTCTGGCAGAATTGGCATGGAGGAACACCAAGGAAAGCCACTTGCCCTTACTAAGTGTCTAAGGCTTATGGAGTCTGAGGAATCAACATTAGCCTTTCTCTATGTTTGAGACATTTTAGTTCTTGATCAATAGAGTTTATGGTTTCAAGTCCTGGCCATTTATCTAGTCCTAAAACCAGGCAAGGAAGCACCAAGCTAGATAGGTAAGTGTTCTATATAAATCTTCTCACAAGGGCAAATGAGAACAAAAATGTCTTTCTTTAGTGTACAGATTCTCTTTCACCTCTGCCAGGGTTCCTGCAGGCAAATAATAAGTCTTCCATGTGACTCTGATATTTCCCTTTTGTTGTTTATTCTCAGATTCACATTTGTCCAAAACAAATCTTAGGAAGAGAAAACCTTTAGCAGCGCACTGTCTAGCACAAGCTGCAGAGAGAGGATCCTGCTGGAGGTTACTATTCATGTTGGAAAATAAGAAGGCCTTCCCAAAACAGGTGGTTCTGTCATCATTCAAAAGAAAAAAGGTTTCTTCTTAGCCTAAGTTAGCAGATGAGGTATCTCAATCAAGATGATGATTGAGATTGGTAGGATTGGGCAAAATCCTACTCTCTCACAGCCTTTAAGTTCAATCTGCCATTTTGGACAGGAGACTACAAATGTCTGATTCCATTTAAAGATGGTTTTTATTCTGTGCAGACATCTGAAAGATGACCATCTGTGCCTTTTCTCACATACTCACTCCCTGACCCCCAATTCTTACATTGTTTTTCACTGGGAAAAAATAGGAATTTCATAGTTCAAGATCCAAATGCAGCTCCAGTTTCCATGCTGACAGGATTTATAATTTCCACTGGGCTGGTGAGAATGATCCTTTAAAAAATATCTATGTGAACAGAAAAATCTATGCGATTTTGTATGCTTTCCTTTTATCAGAAAGGCTAGTGCTGAGAGACCTGGAGGATTTCAGGGTTTACTTGTCTGAGTATTATAGACTTTTAGTAGTGTGCACTTTTGGTAGATATAGGCGGCAAGTCAATGCAATTTACATGATGTACAACCATCACTCATTATTGGAGTGAGTCTTGATATATTAGTAGACCTGTGCCCTTTCTGAAACCATTCACAGCAGCTACTGGCATAGATAGACAACAGGAAGGGTTGAAATGAACAGCATTTGCGTTACACATGATTTTGGTATTTAAAACAGGAAGTTTGATGGTAAATCATTAAAAGATAGTGTGCATGTGCCTGAGTAGGATCCTTAAAGGAATACAAAACACCAAGAAATGTGCCAGATAACTTTAAAATCATAAGCTTTTTCCAAATGCATTTCCAAGAGCAGTGTCCAGTTGCCAGTGTGGAGCATGCTGCTGCAGCAATCATTTAAAATTCTGCTAAATCATTCTGCGACTCTCTAACCAGCACTAATAGCTTTTAGGCTGGCTGGCAATCTCACTCCAATAGGAAGTCTTGCACAGGCTTCCAGACCATTTATGTGTGTGGTTGAGTGAGGGAGAGCACTGCAGATTTAATTTAGTGCCCTTGGTGGCTTTCAGTAAAATATATATATATTAATCTCTTATGACTTCTGGTTTGGGGGTGGGAGTTCATCTGGAGTACAGGAAAATCAAATGAAACTCATAAAGATGAAAGTTGTCTTGATTTCATTTGCTGATTTTAAACAGCAAATTGTTTCTTACTCATCCTTGCATGATAATTGGTAAATGTACTGAAATGGGTTATTTGAGTTTCAATGGACTCTCTGGGCAATCACGCTATAACTGGAGTTCAGAATGCGCCCTATAGGTACGATTGCTAATGGCATTGCTCAGATAATTTCTGTCTGGGAGAAACACGTATTTTGAAGCTGGCATCTTGCAACAAGGAGGCAGGGCCATATTTAGCAGCGTCTGGTATGGGGTCCCCAAGCAGACGAGAGGCTGTAGCACAGGCCTGAATATGTGAGCCATTGACTCAGCTGCAGGGAGCAAGAAATGGGAGTAAATTGTGTGAGATGAATGAGACTCGGTAGGTCTGTAGGCAACATTACTCTGCAGATGAGAGTCACTTCATCAGACATTAGGCTTTGAATATTGCACTTTAATGTGGTTGAGTAGCGTCTCTCTGTTGCCCTCAGAGGACAATTTATCCTATCTGATGCTAAGGGCTTGCATTTCCACAATATGAGTCATCTCCTTATCTGTGGATAATTCACCTTCTGCAGGTGTCTTTGAGAATGGATGGAGCCTGGCTTAGACTTGCACACTGAACTCCTGAGGTGATCACAGCTAGGATCAGAGGTGTCGCACCAGGGGTAGAGTTTGATCTAAGAATCTCCAGGGAAGAATGATTTGGTTATAAGAAAATAAATCTGGAGCAGGGATGAAGCTACAAGATTCTGTGCTGGTGCAGCTGAGAGCACACCATGCCTGTAGCCTGCAGATTACAGCTGTGGGGGCACTTTAGTGATTCTTTTTATCTCACATCTACAGAAAGCAAGGAGGAATTGTGTTAAATGAGTGAAAATAGTGCAAGGGAGCTCAGGGTCTAGTGGGGACTGGGAGTGCCCTGTACTCAGAGTGGTGTACAGGTACCTGCAGTCTGTGAGAAGAGCTACTGGGGTGGCACTGCTGGCAGAGGGGCATCTGCCCTTTTGTCCTTCAAACCCAGTGACAGAGTACTGAGCAGTTCTGCTGAAAACAAGAGAAAAAACAATCACCCAGCCACAGCTGGTGCCTGTCTCCTCCTCTACCACATAGCTGCTGTTGCCATGGCAGCAGTCATTGCCGTTGGAGGATGCTCTGGGGGGGCCTCCTCCTCCTCACCTGCTGTTCTCACTGCCTTAGGAGCATCAGGCTGCTCCCATGGATGAATCAGTGACAGGTTCCTTCGCTGCCTTCCCTGTAGAGTGCTTGGCCTCCCCTCTCCCGAGAGTGTCTGCAGCAGTATGGCCATTTTACTGACCATTGGCTGGACCACACAACAGTCACACAATCGCCTGCTCTTACTGCACCAGGTGCAGAGGTACTTCCCAATCTCTTGGTCCAGTCCTGTGTGTGTCATTGCCAAACATGTTATTGTCCTTAGTATGTACAAGAGCATTTTTCAGGGTCATGACATTTCTTTGAGCCTTTAAGATGCAGAGAGCAAGTCTATTCCTCTCAGTGTGACAATGTGAAAATCTGCCTGCTGTTGCCCATTTTTGTGCCTTCATCAGTCAGTGGGAGTCAGTAAGGGTTGTACACTTAATTCTGCCAGTTCTCCCTCAAGACTGTACTGTTTCCTGTTTCAATTGCTAAGCTGTACTACTTAGCCCTGATAACTCTCAAACACCAATAGGCAGATAAAGGAAAAGTTTTGAGGGGTGTTGTTTGCAGAATTCAGAGTATGGGGATGGATGGATCTTGTGAAACAGCCACCAAGGTATGTTCAGGTTATTTCTGCAATTCACTTCCAAATTTTCTCACTTATTTTCACTTCTTTTCTAACTAGCTGAAGACCTGGGTCAGATCTAAGTATAAATTTAAAGCAGGGTTATGGTTGTATATACCCAGGGCTTCAAGGGGTTTTTGTGGCAGGCAGACATTCTGATGTAGATTTTGTCTTGCTTCCTTATCCTATGGGTGGTTCTCATGTGTAGAGGATTGAGAAAAGGATGACCTGAAGGTCCAGGTGGCAGCAACCAAAGATTTTCCATACAGGAGAAATCATCATATTCTTGTCTTCATGTTCAATTGTATTTGTTGTCTCCCTGCCCCCATGGAAAATTTAAGCTGTAATTGAAAGAGAATTATTATAGGGTTGACATTGTAGACCTTAACTAGGTTTAAAATGAAAAAAAAAATTGCTTTGAAAAATATTTTCCTGTTTGAATCCAGACTGAAGCTAGACTGTCCATTCTCTGGGAAATTCAGACCAAAAAAACCCCCTCAAACAACATATTAAATTCCCTCAGCAGGGATTTTCTTAAAGGAAGCAATTATAAAGCTATCAAAAATGTCTCACTTCAAGGCTTTCAGAAGGCAGCATCACTGGGGGAGTTCAAGCTCTGATATCCACAAGGTACCTCTTCCCCTGCTCCCTACTGTGGGACCCAGATCTGCACTCCATGAATCCTGGATGATGACCTGCAGCCAGAAGTGTTTTTGAGCTCATGGTCCCCGCCTGGGAAACAGAAATTTTTTCAACCTGCGGGAATTTGATGACTGCTAAGTTTAGCAGAGAGAGGAGGGGAGGGAGTGAGCTGACAGGAAAGCAGACGGTGCTCCACTGGAGCCCCTGCAGGGTGAGTGAAAAATCACCATTCCTTTTCCTGAACAAGCAATTTTCAATGGAAAATGGTTTTTGTCAGAATTTTTCTGCCCAGCTCTTCCCTGTGGGTTTTAATGCCAGTTCTCTACACCCCTACCCTTCTCTACAGGCCTGGAAACCTACCCAGCCAGAGTCCATGGAGAGCAAGGTGTCCTGTCTGATGGACCCACTGCTTTTCAGAAGGGCAGGAAGTTGATTTTTCAGGTTGAAATGGGGCAACCAACTGAGTGCTTTCTAATGGGAAGTGGAAGCCTGGGATTACAGGGTATTTATCTTGCAGCACTCAGGATTCACTGCATCAGCATTTTCAGATAAAATAATTTTGGATACTGGACAGAGATGTTGCTCACGGGTTCCATTTTTGTGAAAGACAAAAAATTTTCAGTTCAGAAGTAATTGTTGGGTGGAATCTTTTTTTCAAAATCCTTCATTTTCTTGAGGCAAGGGAGGTATTTTCATTGCTATTTCCATGCAGCTGGGAAGCAAACTGTCAAAAAGAAAAACTAAACTTTTTTTACTAAAATTGGCTTAAAATGATCATGTGGAGGTGGACTGGATATAGCTTTTACAAAACAGAGAGTGAATCTTTAAAGGAAACCCTTGTGTTTGCCACAGCCAAGGTTGTATGTCAATTATATTGTCTCACATTGAGGCTTAATAGGATTTATATGTTATCTGTACCAGGATTTCTGCTGTCAGCTTCAAACTGAAATAAACTGTATTGGTGTAAGCCATACCTAGCATTAATACTCATTTTTTTTGTACTGGGCACTCCAGTTATTGCTGCTACAAGATATTAAAAGGCATACTGCAAGCAAGCCATCATTTAACAGGAAACCCAGAAATATGCAGAGGTGGCTTAAGACAGAAATGTTTCTCGCTGCTGCTGACAGTGTCATCTTTAAAAGGGGAGAGAGATCACATAATAAAATGCCTGTGATTTCTTAGAGTTGTGCCACATTTCTCATGGTAGGGTTTGAATCCTTCTGTTTTCCAGAAAATCTGGCAGTTCCAGTCTACATTGATCTGTATGTCATGTTGCATGTCACACTGTTAGGAAGTGGGTTTACTCCAGAAATTAACAGGATGAAAGTGTTCCAAATGGTGCTGGTATGTCCCATGCCTCTGTCAGGCAGGAGCCATTTGTTGATTCTTGAAGGGATTAGTCTGAATATTGTTAATGTACTCCATGCACCGTGCAGGGGCAGAGCTGGAAAACTAATAAGTCCTAAAGAACATGTTCTCTCTTATCAACACAACACCAATATTATTGTGGTGCACTTGAGAAAAATCAACAGATTAATTAAAAATATGCTGATCCTGGGAACTGCTAACCTGTATAGCACACTAGATATAAATTAAATTCATCAATCGTACAAATTAGACATTTTATGAATGATATTAAAATGAGCATGATACTACCCAAGTTTAAGAATAGCCCAATTCAAGTGATGCTTATAATTTTGAAGTAGAAATGCTGGTGACATTATAATTATTATTAGAATACTTCCTGCATTACTTCTGTTCTGGAGGGGAAAAAGGTGGGGAAGCAGTCCAGCATTTTATAGATAGCTAAGGAATTTCCTGATTCTTTATTAGCCATTTTGAACCACAAATTTAGGTCTGTCTGGGGAAAAAGACTGGAATAGGTCTGTTCATCTGGGAATCAATAAAGGAAAAGACTTTTAGTAGCCTAGCAAAAACAAAATCATCACCTCAAAGAAAAGAATCTTACTTGGAAAGTCACAGCCAAGGCAGGAGTGCTCATGCACAAGTGTGGAAGCAGAGGATATCTCAGAAGACTTACCCGAGGGTGAAAGAAAGAAGCATATGAGGAATTAACATTAAGTATTCTCTTCTGTATCGCTCTTTCAAGCAGTTACATTTAAAAATAATAATGGAAAAAACATGGCTCATATAAATTAGCCCTCCTTGTGAACACAGTTTTAAAGTGTAACTGATTTGCTTTGTTTGCCTAACTTTATGGTATTAAAGAGTTGCTAATAATCTGCTAAAGCTAATAACGAGCTACTTGATAAGAATAAAATATATTTTCAGACCTGGAAACCATTAGACAGCATTTAGTCACCAAGATCAAGTCTACCTAGGCAGATCATGCCGGAGCACTGAACATTCAGGTGTTTGAGACCAAAGCCTGGGCTGCAGTAATAGCATTATTTTTCATAGTAAATAAGCCTTTTGAAGGAATCCAGTCAGATATCTTAGAAGAAACAATGGTGCTAGAGTGGGAGATCAGGTGGGGAAGGGAAAAATGTGAGTTAGTACCAATATTAAGTGTCTCACCTGAAATGTCTCTGATGATGAACAAGACTGGACATTTGAAAAGTTCTGTTCCATGCCCCTGGACTGTGATTTAGGTTTTAGACATTACCATTAATTATTGAAACTCAGAAGGCTGCAAAAACATCTTGATTCATTGGCAAACTGACAAACATATGGTGTATTTTGCAAACCTCTAGGTTTCTGTTCAGAGGAGGAGAACATTAATTGCATGCAAATTCTACTGGGATTTCTGAAACCAGCCGTCGTTAACATTGTTAGACATCGTATCTGGGAAGCTCAGTGCATTTTAAAATCTAACTTAAAATTCAGAGCTTTTGTAAAACTTTTGAGAAGGAAAGTGCTGAAGTGCAATAAACTCAAAGAAGAGCGTAATTGTATCTGATGCTCTTTGGTATCTGATGTTGGTGTATCAACAGCTTTGCTTGTTGATTGATAGTCTGGATGGTAGGTTAGTATTTGTCTTGGTAGGTTAATATTTGCCTCCTTAATATATCTTGGAAACTGGCATCAGTCGTAGCATCAACTGTGTTGCCTGTGACCTCCTACCATTTCTCGTTTGGCTATTTGATTGCCAGTTTGACTTCTGAAATCCTGTGAATGTCAAAATTTCAGACCTAGATTCACTGAACTCAGAGTTTAATTAACATTGGCAATGGGCCTCAGATGAAGAAGATTGTGATTTTTGGCACAACCCAGAAAGCCTCACCGGAGAGTGCTACCACAACATGTCATGTAGAAAATAAATTACCTTCTTTTTCTAGGCTGTTTGTGTGACAGCTGTTCTTCTGATGATAGAGAAACATGCAGTCCAGCCACTTCTCTGGTTGAGGATGGGTACATAGATATGGCATTGCAGATGGACACGGAGGCACAAGATAACATGGGCTGTTTTCACCAAGGGCTGTACAATCACCCTGCCTGGTGACCCAACAGGTTTGCTCCACTTGCATGGAAGAAGTTGGTAGAGCACTCACCACAGGCTGTAACTTGCAGGACAGTAATTCTGTTGCAGCATGGCTTCAGAATCTGGAGTGATGGGATTTGGGATGCCCTTACTTATAGGAAGATCCAGCTGACCAGCCTATGGGCTTGTCCTGTAGCCCCAGCATGCATAACAGAGACTAGCTCTGTGTGGGGCCTCTCTGGGGTACAACACAGAGGGATCCTGGCTTGTGCTGTGGCATAAAATGACAGGATGAGAGGACATGGCCTCAAGCTGCACCAGAGGAGGTTTACATTAGATATTAGGATAACTTTCTTCACAGAACGAAGCATTGAAACAGGCTGTCCAGCGAAGTGTTTGAGTCAACATACCCAAAAGTTAAAAAACATGTGTGGGTATGGCTCTTGAGGACATGGTTTAATGGTGAACATGGTAGTGGTGCTAGGTACACAGTTGGATCTTGCTGTCCCAAACTTAGTGATTCTGTTTGTATGATTCTAAAGGACCTGTCCCATTCACCAGGTCATTCCCCCACATCAGTTCCTGTTATTACTTTTCCACTTCTACATGCCTTCTGCGACTCCTCTCTTTCAGAAGCATTAAATTCCTCCTTGTTTAGCAACTTAAGCATAGCCCTAATGATTTCCCCATTAAGGGCTGTCTCGTCTTAAGCCTCATATTTCAGTGCCAGTGGTCAAACTCCAGAAGCAAAGCACATCTCATTGTACTTATGTGCACACCCTTGAGAACACCCTTCTGCAGCAGCCTCTGAAGCTGCGACTGCTGGGTGGATTTCCTTGCTTTCATCTTCCGTCTCGCCTTTTTTATGTGTGTGAAATAGTTTAAAACTGAGCCCCAGTGTGCTTATAAAATGCCAGGTCATTGACAATAGTGGTACTCATTTGCTGTGGTTAATTTAGTACTACTAAGCTGAAACTGTTCTGCAGGGATTCTTCTACATGGAACATAAACTCTTTTTCCCTCACTTAAGAACACTTTCTTATGAAATTACTGCAGCCTAATAGTTTTCCTCCTCATTTTAGTAGCCAGTCTCAGTCTGTATTAGTGCTATTTTCCCCAGCAGCTTTCCCTATAATCTCTATTTCGGGGCGCCGAATCAATGATTACATTGTATGCAGTCCATTGAACTGTCCATCCTGGGAACGCGGCATGTAATACAGCCCCTAATATCCTAATGCCACAGTGAAAGTAGAATTCATTGCAATAGGCCAAATTCAATGCTCAGACTCTTTTGAGTTTTAGATGTCTTTCTTTATATCCAGAGATCTTATAGCAGGTGGGACATCTTCTCTGGTGCCTCTCAGAAATGCTGAGTCTGCACATGGGTTTCCTGACCCTCTGCAAATGCAATAACAGCAGTGAAAAGGAGGTTTCACACCCTCCTAAAGCCATTATTCACTCGGCTCTGAAGACTGCAATTGCATATGTTAATCATCCTGGTCACTGCATCTCTTTTCCTTTTAAACTTGTCCTGTCCCTATATCCAGCTGATTTCCCAATTTCGTTCTCCTTTTGCTCTTCTCTCCTTTTGCTTTCCCTTGGTTCTGATGCTTTATATGTAGTAATCATTCTTCCATTCACACAACTCTGAGTGTTTTTCAAAAATGCCCTTTATGCTTAATTCCTACTCTGATTTGCTGAAGTTTTTAGTAAAATAATCTAAACAGAACTTTAAACAAAACCCAACCTGAATAAGTGAATGCAATTCATACCCTGCCTTCTTTGGTATCCTGTTTGTACAAGGCATTTCTTACTTTCTGTACCATGTATCTGCTGCAACTTCATATATACTCTTAACTTATGTATTTTCATCAACTACTGATCAGATCTCCCTGATCATATGTTGTGTACATATGAAGCTGCAGCTCAATGGGGGTAGAACCTCTGGTTTAGTGGAATTATTGTTAATAATCCAGTTCAAAGCTTTCCAGCAAGGTAGTTACCTTGTCTGATCTCTCTTTTACAGCGTAAGTGTGGTCTCTTGTCTACTTATACTCCAGGAGGAGAACTATATAATTCCCTGATAAAATGACTCTTGTAATTTTATTCCCAATAAATTGACTGTGTGACATCATTAACTTCCCGCACATTCTGTGTGGCCATAAATAACTACCATTTCCACATGGAAAATGGAGAGAGCTATCTTTCTGGCAGGCTATGCATTGCTATGAAGACTTATTAAAAAGAGTTATTAATTTTATATTAATTAAACTAGTATTTTAACAATAACATCTTTGTCCTTATGTTTTCCTCAGCAGTAATCAGATTCCTTCATTGTGATAAAGTACCCGACCTTCAGCCTCATGGCTTACTCACTTGGGAATTGAATTATTGCTTCATAAAACAGAGGGTTGATTATATAATCACTTAATTAAATGCTGTACTCAGTCATTGCCAAGCTATTCCTGAAATGCATTTGGCATCTGTATTCACTAGTCCAATTTAAACATTGGAAGAGTTATTTTTTTCAGATGTGCTTCTTTAAAGGTTATTATTTCCAGGATTCCTTTGTCTGTGTGGTCTGGTTGTTTTCCATGTGTCAGGCCCACTCTTAATCACAAAGGAGATGAAATGCTCTTTGTGTTCCTATCTGACTTGCAGATTGCAGTCAGATTCTTGCTGTTATCATTTTGGAAACATGTTTCTTGCTTCTGTTTGCAAAAGTGCTCAGAGGTAAAGAACCTGCGGTCACTTATTTGGAAACTCAGTTCTGAGCTAATATTCGGGATCTCACCAGCAACCACCAAAATTATGGTAATGAGCAGTGCATGAGACCTTGCAAACAGCCACAGCCTGAGGTGAATCCCCTGCAGACGAGCTGAGCAGTGCCAGGGGGCTGAGCATGAGACAAACCCTCGGTTCTGCTGCACTCAGCCAACACCCTGGCTCGGTGACTTCCCAGTTCCTAAGGGAGATACACCAGTGCCAGTGTGCTTTCACAGGGCACGGTGCAGCTGTAGGTCCCAGGACCATAGGGGACATCATGTATCCCCTTGCCAGCTCCTGCAGTCTGGCCCAGAGCTTCACCCTGACAAGGCTGTGTGGTTTCACCCTTCAGGGACTCGGTGACAGGGGAGGATAAGTAAAACTCTGGCCATGAGACTACACTTCTTAATGACATAAACATGCACAGACTATGAACTGAAAGGCAGATTGGCGGGAACAAAAAGTGAACATATTTGTATATTAAATTTCTCAGTTTCCTTGCTTTACCTTGATATTTCTTCAAGCCTTAGATCATGGGTGCAGTGCAGAATTCACCAACAAACTGTCTCTGCTTCAATATTTGCACCTTTGTGTCTGTTCCTGCCTGCACCACAACCAAGACTTGCCTCTTAGATTAAACATAGTTTCATCACAGGTTACTGTGACCACATGCCCTGGACATATGACACAGATGCTTAACTCTTCCAGAGCAGGAAAAGGGATGAGCCATTGGCAACCAATACTTCTTGCAAGGAACTCCCACAGTCTTACCAGAATCAGTTCAATTGTTCATTTTCCCTAAGGTCCATCACTAAACACAACTGTCAGTTATTTCTACCAAGAGAAAGAAGATGCTCGACTTGTCAGAGTTCAGAGGATTTCTGCTCTTTTCCAGCTTAGGTTTTGCCCTCTGTTGGCTGTAGGTTGAGAAGCACAAATAAGGCAATCTTAACCTCTTTTCTTCATCACTGTTCCACTTTGTATATAACTCCAGGGTCTGACTCAGTCTCCTGCCAGTTTTTATAGTACTGTTTCTGTTAACATCCAGGGGAGCAAAGAAATAGGGCAGAAAACACAGGCTGACTTCAACTTCATGGGTTTTTTACTGGTATAAAAAAGAGAATGCAAGAGGTAAAATGACTCTTGTAATGAGGTCATTTTCCTCTCTCTGTTTCCATTTCTCTCAGAAACAGGGATGTCTAAGACAGGAAGGCAGTAATATTCATTCTGAAATAAAATCAGAATTTCCTTGTCCATGGTCACTTTACTCAACAATAGGCAGGTATGGCCAATGAAATAGCATGATCTCATTGCTGATTTAGACTCAGCATCCCTCTCTCAAGTTCCTAATTTAAAGCATTTTTCTAGATTGCAAGACTCGGTGACCAAGAGGAAAAACTCCCTTTTCATTAAGCTGAATCGGCCATGTTTTGGCTAAGCACTGCATATTCTAAAATATATTTTCCCCTTGATCTTGTTTTAATTATTTCTGCAGGATTAACTACTTTGTATTGTGTGTCACTTTCCTCTGCAGGAAGCTCTGTGCTGGGTAGTGTGTCTTCTCTTATTATGCATTTGCTTGGAATATAAATTGGTTTTCAATCAGATCTTTGCATTTCTAACAACATCTTCTGTATTGCAGCAGGTGCTTTCCCTAGTGGTTACTTATATGGACTCTAATGGCATGTCATCTGTCTATGCAGGCACTTTGCTGCCAAATATGTAATAGAGGAATTTTCTAGTAGCAGAAGCTTCTGGTAATTTTGGTTCTTTAAAGGCTGAGACTTTTTAATTTATTTTTACATAGCTCATTTCACTGGGCTTAAATAAACTAAATTGGGAAGGTTTAAAGAGTCCTTCTGGAAGCCTGATCTCATCAAGCTGCTTCCTTTTCTTCAACTTGATTTCATAAGAGCGGTAAGAACTGGTTGGTTGGGGGTTTTTTCCTGTCCTGTTTTTAAAGCACCAATAGATTGAAAGATTAAAACAAACTAAAATAACTACTTTTTCACACAACAAATAGTTAAAACATGAAACTCTTAACTCTGGGCAGTTGTAGAGGTCAGGACTAAAGGCAGGTTCAAAACAGAGCTAAATGGGTGTCTGAAGAATAGATCAGATGGCAGCTTTTAAATACAGGTGATGTAGATGCAGCCTCTGATGGGCTAAGTTCCCAGTGCCCTGCTGGCTGATAGCCAGGGGTCAGGGAAGGGTGGGCTGGGATTGTTGGCTTTGGGACTTGAGTTCTGTGAGCCTTTGCAGCCTATGCTCTGGGACAGGGCGCTGGGCTGGATGCTGGCTGAGTATAACCCAGGATCTTTGAGGATGCTGACTCAGTATAACCCAGGGATAGGGACCAGTCTAAGAACACTTATGACTGGAAAAAATGCTTAGGGAAGAATACAGCTGTACATAAAGTAGGTACTTCTTAGACTCCATGTTTCTGTTCTGCCCAAGAAAAGCTGCTCCCTTGGTGGAGCAAGTGTGGCTGTTGAATGAAGGCAGGGATCTGCTCTCCTCCACCCAAACCAGGTGCAGTACTGAGGGCACTGCTGTCCGAGAGGAATGAATGGTGTGTCTGCTATTGAGCTGCTTCTTTCTCTCATCGACTTGAGTTTCATTGATTTCAGGACATCAACTTACTGGTCCTTCAGTTAATCAAAGCAGGGAGATGATCATTGCAGCAACGTTGAGGTCATGGACTCTGCGACAGTTTATTTGTGTGACTGCAGGCAGTGAGACAGTTGCTTACGGTCTGCAGTGAAAAATCCATTTCCTCACCAGCAAAAAAGGTCTACAAGTCCTCAAAACTCCAAAGTGGTCTTATTGAGAATACTGTTGCTTTTTGTACAATTTCTATAAATGAAGAGATTACTTTTATTTTATTTTCTGTTGGGATTGCTTTCTTCTCATCCTGCAGTGTGCCAAAACCACAACAACAAAAGAAGAAAGCAGACATGTGAGAAAAGCTGGGGGAGGAACAGAAATAACAAAATAACAGAACTGTCAGGGTCTGTATGCTTCTACAACATCTCCTACATAAGGAAAGGATTGAACGAGTTTGCTTGTGACATGATATCAGCAAGGACTGTTGCCCTCTTTCATCACTGCTCTGATGCCAAACCTCCTGCTAAGCCCAGCAAAACACTTATAAAACAGATTTGGGCACTAAATGGGATTTTAGCTACTGCAGGTAGGTTTATAAAAAGAAAAAGCAAACACCAGTTCTCTGTAGTACTAGCTAAGCTCTTTCAAAGCCACGTGTGATAGAGGAATAAACATTTTCCATGTCCAGTGGGACTTAGAACTAAAACTGCTGTGAAAAAAAATTCAAACAGTCCATTCAGGGCACCACCATCTCCCTCCCCCTCTCCCTGTATAGCCCCCTCAGAGGTCTGAGGCTGCTCTTACACATTTCACCCTTCTGTCAGTGGCTACTTGTGACCTTTTTTGCTTCAGTCCCCTTCGAAGAAGTGCCCATGTTAACTGAAGGGCAGAAGGACTGAGAAAAGCTGCTTAACCCTACACTGTGCAAGGGCTGATAGCAGGAGGAGATGGCAGAGGGGATGCCATTGCCCCTTGGACCTGCCTTGCTCGGTTCTCTGTCAGAGCCTTAGGCAGTGCAGCACTGGCAAAGAGGCCTGGAGAAACAGTTCCAGCAGGAGCCTTTGGAACACTCAAACAGCTCTGAAAAGTTCATGTCTCCACCCAGTTTCCCCTGATTGGAAAATGTGAAAAAAATAAAGACTTTGGGGGCATAATATGAACCCCAACTACACTAATGTGGGAGAGACTGGGAAAAGCCACACTGGGCAAGGTTTGGGGTTGATTATACTCTTCTGCTGCCAGGCTGATTTCAGCTGGGTTGAATTTCCTTCTGCTTGAAATTTATGCATATATACTGGATTTTTACGTGAAACCAGGATGTTAGGAGCTCGGGCTGAGGTTCTTAACAATAAAAACAAGTGTTAGCTATAAAGGCACTGACTTTATTAATTCTATCACCAAAGTCTTTGAATTTTCTGCTTGGATCTGCCTTGCATTTCAGGAATAAATCCACTTGGTCTTAATGGAAGTAAACAATAATATATGTTTCAGAAATATATTTTTAGAATAAATCCTTTCTTCCACTTCACTGTTATCTCTTGAGACAGTGACTTCTAAAAGATTTTAGTAGCTGTTAGAAAACATGATAGGACGCTTTTAAAACAAAGATTTTTAAAACCTTATTTTGAAATCAGTTCAGAGACAGAAGTTCATGCTGGATGGACCACAAGGGCCAGCTGGATGTTCTCACTTACCCACATTTACACTTTTATCATATAATTACTTTTATTTCCAATATGTGGCCTTACCTGTTAAAAACAAACAAACAAAAATAAGTGAAACAAGTGAAAAAAACCCGTATACAATCCAGTGAAATAGAGGAAGAAAGGCAATTCTAAAAAACCCCAGTTGGTGGAGCTACTTCATTGCCAGTGACAGTATAGTGCTGCGCAGGTTTTGCTTCACAAGCTCTGCGGAAAAGAATCGGCCACAGCATAGAAAAAGTCCCCGAAAGCCTCTGCCATTGCATCCTAGATCTTGTGTTTCCTCACTACAAAGTATAAGTCAGTGTGCACAGCTTTCTTCAAACCTTTCCTAGGCAAAAGTCTCGACTCTCCAATGCGTGTCCTCTCTTCCTTCCAGAAAAAAAATACTATTTACCTCTTCTTTGGCCAGGAACTTTTTAATGAATTACACGCAGGACACAGTGGTAAGCAATTTTGTATACATTTTGTAATGACAACATTTATACTGCACCATTATACTATTCCCCAGCAGCATTTTTAAAAATTTTGGTGCAAGGAGGATGATATAATTTGGTTCTTTTTGTTTGTTTGTTTTTAAATTGTTAAGACCCCTGGAAGTATATAATGTATTATGCTTTAAAGTGCACCATATCTGGATGATTTTGAAGGGAAATCTTTCCTCAAAATAATTTTATTTCTGACTAGTTCTAGGAAAAAACAGTAAGAAAATAGAGAGCTGGCTACTCTCACTGTGAATTCTGTAAGTTTTAGTCTTAAAAAGCTCAGCTACTGGTTTATGCTTGGAAACATGCAGCAGATACACCATCATGTTGAGTTAATACAGGCATTGTCAGTGAACCACAAAGAGATTAAATCTTCAAGAAACATGGGTCAGGGTTCAAATATCCTGCTTAGCTGGGTGCAGGTTTTTACTAGGTGCTGTGTTTTAAACACTTATGAAGCAAATCAAGGAGCGACAGCGACTTTTATTAGAGCTGGGCAGTGAGGAGCTGGGTGTGAGTGAGCAAACACCTGGAAGCATACAGCTCTCCTGTGGTGTCAGGAGACCTGAAACACTGGTGTCCTGCCACCAAGGGCCATGCCAGCAACCCACTGGGGCTCGCAGCCACTTTCCTGGGGTGCCTGGGAAAATGGGGCCATTTTTCTTTCCTCAGTGGCCTGTCAGAAAGGTCCTCTCCTGCTCATCAGGAGCAGAGGATGGGGAGACATCCATCCAGCCACTGTTCTTCTGCCATGTCCCTTGAGGCACATCCTCTGCAGTTGGGCAGGGTGGAGGCAAACATTGTATCATGGGGTTTTCCAGAGGACCAGCTGAGGTACTGCATCACTGTGGCTGCTCCCTGGGGTCAGCAGGAAAGCCTGTGGGACCTGCCAACATTGTCTATAGCTGTTATTAGAATCTATATTGTCATTTAGGGAACGGGCCCATCTGGCTCTGGGGATTGGATATGGGATGTGAGCTTTCCATCTCCAGGTTACCTCACAGCTGTTGGATGGGCCTGTGGTGTGTATGACATGAGTGATGGTCTGAGGAGGAGACAGGGGTCTGCATTACACGCACACATACCCATAAACATGCAATTAGAGCGATTTGGCTCTCCCCTTGGAAACCACCGCCCAGCAGCCGGGGACCGAGCAGCCACACAGGCAAACCCAGACTGGTGTACATCTCTTGTAATAAAGCTCGGGTATTTGGCTTGAAAAATCCATTTTGGATCACTTGGACTGAAAAGGTTACGCCTGCCCTGGAGCTAATTTCATGTCCTTCCTTAGTACCAACATTTGGAGAATTAAATAATTGGGCAAAGGAGGACTGAGTAATTTCCAGTGAGTTTATAGGACAGATGATCTGAAAGATGTCTGCCAGCCCCTCAGGCTTCCTGCCATGTGTATAAAAATGAACAGATATTAGTGCCAATTAAAAAAAAAAGCAACCTCCCTCCCTCTCAAAAAAACCAAAAACCCCAAAGAAACTAGCAAAAAAGAATCCAAGGAAGCTATCATTGTCTTGTGGAAGATAACTGGGGACACAGAGGATGAACTGTACATTCACTATAAAACCCCCATACCTTAAAGTGGCTGCTCTATGCTTATTTTGTAGGCTTTATTTTTCCACAGCCTGATGAAAACAGTCAGAGCCACCAGGTTGTTTTCTTTCCACCATAAACTCCATTGTGTCCAGGCTCCATAACTCATCTCTGCTCAAGTTCCCAGGGCTTCCCTGGTCCCTTCATTCCAGAAAAGCACCCTTCATTTCAAAGGCACCATGGCCAATTTGTAAATATTTTGCCATCACTGAGGGCCAGGAGAAACCAGGTCTTGCAATCTTCTGCTTGATGGAACAAGCACTCTGCCCTGCTCTCTCTACATTGCAGCAAGTACAATTTCTTGGGTGTTACTTTGTTGACCAAATGTGCCTGGTGCTCACCTGGAGCTGGAGCAAATACCCACAGCTGTATACCCCATGACTCCCCCCTGGCTCCAGCAAGGCTTGACCCTGACTCCCCTTGGAGAGAGCAGGATGAGTCTCACACATGGAGCTGCAGTGGGGTGGCTGTAGCGGTGCTTGGGCTCAAACCCTCCCAGCTCTGTGTGGGTGTACTCTGTCCCTGTACAAGAAGGACTGCATGGAACACAGGCAGAAGCAGCATCATTCATAGTTAAATTACCCACTGGGGACTCCTGAGTCCTGTGTTTTATCTTCTGCTCCTCTCTCTGGTGCCTAAGAGCATGCCTTGGTCAGGTCACTTCATTTCATGTCACCTTTAATCCCTCTCCTGTTTCCTACCAACATCATGTAGCAGCACATAGTCTGTTGCTGGGTGTGGTGTGATCCTAAAGTGTCTGACACAACTGTTGCCAATATCAGGGAAGTTTCTGATTACTACATTTACATATACATACTTTTTCATCTTCATTATTATTGCATTTGATATAATTTCAGTTTCCATTATGTTGCTTTTCAAAGAAAATTGAAATATATTTGAAATTATTACCATTACTACCAGCAGCTAACAATCCTATACAATGTTGCATACGGATGCAGTTATGAAATTTCTTTAGTTCATGTAAGGTGAAGGTTAATTTTAGAATGGAGTAAGAGTATCAGAGCCATTAAAATAGTATGGAAAAATGTTACCAGATGAGAAATTGTTCAAAATAAGTTAAACCCATGATTTCAATCATATCTTTCCGGACCACTTTGATACTAGGCTGTATTTTTCTTCCTGTATTCCTGCCAGAGATTTTCATAGCAATCTTGTTCATTTCCAAGGAAATCATTCCTTCTTAGGTTAACAATAAAGACTCTTTTCAAGGTATGTGAAGGTACTTTGCAAAAGCAAAATATGTCTGATCCTCTGAAAAAAACCCAGCCCTTCAATTTTACTTTTCTTTTGTGTTGGCATAACTACTGATAATCCACTATATAATAGCGTTAGTGCAAACACAGTATGCTACATTATTTTGACACTTCTGGATGTGTTTCTTCATTCCCTTCTGAGCTTTATTATGCCACTGTCAAAATAGCTACTGGTAAGAAATTTTATGACTTGTGTGGCAAAGGATGTGGTGCCAGAGAGATGAACAAAGAATGGGTCAGCTACAAGATCATCCATCTTTCCCCCTCTGGACTGCACTCCCCCTTCCTCTTCTCCTCGGACGATTTCAAGACTCTGCTGCAGAGCAGAGAGCATTGCTGTGAGACTCAGGGTTGCATTAATGCTGTACTGGATACATTCCCATTCCTTCATCCTTGTGAGGATATTCCTGATGCAACTGTCATTTGCCGGCTCTGATTTAGCACAGTTGCTGTATAGGAGATTGTGAAAAATAAAGCTAGTTTTATATTCCACCTTTTTTTTTCAAGAATGCTCCCACTGATTTAAAAAAGGGTGGTAGATGCTTTTTGAAACCAGGCTCCAAGCTCATCTGCCTGCATGTCCTTGTTTCTGAGTTAAAGAAAAGGTTATTTTTTATCACTTTCATAGAAAATATCATTATCTTATGTTTTTCTATGACATTAAGCATGTTTGTTAAACAGTTCTCACTGCAAAATCTTGTCTCAGAAAATAGTTTTATACTCATAGAGAGCCCAAGCACTTTGCTTGGGCAAGGCAGATTTCCACCTACCAAAGGCTTATTTTGCCTCCCCTGAACACCAACCTCCTTAAAGAGATTGTGCCTTTCCTAAAATCCCCTCCTGGAGCATAGTTTAGTGGGGCAGCCAGCTCTCCCAGCTGTTTTAGCCTCTCACAGAGGGTAGGGCATGTCTTGCAAGGTCAGACAAAGAAAAAACAGAAGCTGACGGTGTAATTGAGAGGTAAGACTCAGGATCATGTCATGAGATGTAAGGTGGGATACTCAGCATGATGATTTTTCATGTGTTTGTCTTTTTGTGTGGAAAGTAATTTATATACACAGATACAGAAAAGCCTCATCAAGCATTGGCCAAGGGCATTCATGCAAAACTTCAGCTTGTAAGAAATGCTTCTAACTAGTCGGCATAAAGTACCTGTGTCTTGTAATAGTTTCCCTCATCCCCACAATTAATGTATATCAACAAGCAGCCCGTGTGGGGAAACCAATCAAGTATATCCATGCAATAACTATAGTCGCGTTAACCATTACCAGTGAACGTGCACAAATGTGAGCAGCTGAGACCTGTCCTTCAATGCTTTCTTAGCGTTGCTGGCATGGCAGTGTTTGACATCCTACACAGGACAGTTCAGCAAAGCAGAAAGGATTTCCCTCCCCTCTGCTTTTCCAAACACAGACAGGTTTTGACCATGGAATTAACTAGTTCATTTTCTCTATTTTCTTCTCCCTGTGCTGTGCTAAAATGCAATTAGACAAAGACACAGCACACAGAGTCTGTTGCCTGCCAGAGGGCACTTCTGAGGAGACAGGCAGCGTATATTGAAGTTGCTCCAGGAGTTAAGACTCAAATGGTGATTTAAAGGGAAGCATGTTGCATTGAAAAATGTTACATGCTGCTTTGAATCCATCATTTTGCATTCGCTCAGTTATTCCCTGTGTGCCTTGAGCTTTGGCTGTTATTGTATGCATTATTTTATCAAATTAAATTTGATCGGGGGAAGAAAGTGAGGACGGGGGTATAACAAGATTACAAGTCCTTGTTCTCCCCTTTTACTCTCCCACAGCTTTTTGGCTGTGATGCCATCAATCCCCATTCAAGCAGCACCCATCTTGCTGCTTTCTGCCTGAGGCCCTGGTGCTGCAGCAGCTCAAGGGAGGGTGGGTGGGAGCAGTACAGGCAGTGGCTGCAGGATAGGTGGTGGGGATCTGGTCGCTGCCTTCCTGGTGATGGATGATGGAAAACAAAGATCTGTCAGAAGGATGTGGCTTGTTCTGAACAGGGTTATGAAGTTCTTGTGGTTTGCAGTAACAGCATCTTCAATAGGTTACTGAGTCCTGAATAAAATGTCAGGAAGATTGAAAATTAAGTTTTATCTCAAAAGATGCAGAAAATTTGCTGAGCCCATGGAACTCACATATATTTTATTTCTGCGGAGTGCCAAAGAAGCCCTCATCGGCTCAAGTTTTAAATTGGCCACAGTAACAATATTTGGGAAGTCAAAAATGAGGGTAGACAAATTGCAAACATAAAAAAAAATCACCTATTGGAATTAACCATTCGATTCTTCACACGTGTTATTGATTCTGTATACAGGAAGGATGGAAAATCCAATGTACAGCCAGATGTCAAGGACACCAGACAGACCAGCAGTGAAGTAGAGATCAGCTCCATATAAACCAGATCTTGCACTGATGTGGAAGAGAGGATAGAGAATGGTGTTTGCTATAGTGAAATATCGTTTATTACTGTAAATTATATTCGCTTTGACTTGCACTGTCTTGAAAAAGCATGTTAGCAGAAATATAGAACTTCTCAGTTAAACAAAGTTGAAGTGGGAGTTAAAGGATTTACAAGATGATTTTCTTCATAGGCAGGTGAGGAAGAGCAAGGCAGACTTGTATAGAGACAATTGGGTCAAGGATCACCTTGTTTTCCTCTTTGTATTGCAGGTTTCTAGTTTAGTATTCATATGTATTAATGTAAACACAAATAATCTGCATATCCTTATAGCATAGAAACAGTCACATATTAAATTAATTTTGAACATGAAAATTTTAAAGTGAGAATCCAATTTGCACTTATACCAAAGAAAATCTGAACTAAGACTTTGGAAGTGTGAAAGGAAATCCAAACTTGATATACTTAACTTATTGGGCATTCTGATGTCCTATGACCTTATGCAAAAAGCTTAAGATTTTTTATTATTAAATATTTACACACACAATAAAAAGGTGTATGGAGTTACTCTATCTAGGCTATAAGTTCATGATAAAGAAAAAAATCTTAATTTTCAGTGTGTCAATCAATTGATGGCTTCCTGCTTCAGGTAGAAATGTATAATTGCCCATCGTTCAGTGAAAAACTTACAAGAATTGCGAAGAATTTAAAAAGAATGAAGCTCAGAGCTCTAATGCAGTTTATCTTATCTTAAGTCATCTGCTTATAAAACCTACAGAATGTAACAGGGAATAATCTCTATAACTTTACTGGATCTACAACTGCATGGTCAGATTGTAATTCACAATTAAATTTTATTTACTTGTTCAAAGGCCTTTTGATTAAGTTTAGATTTTATTAAATTAGGTTAGATTTTATTACATTCCACAGGATTTAGTTGTAAGAGAAAATGGAATTGGATAGCATACAGTCTAGTAGACCAGTCCAGTACTCCTGCATATATTGGAATCACTTTTTCATTGCTTGTGGCATCTTCAGTCTCCCAACTCCTGAACATATTTAGCACTTCATTTTCTTCCATTCAAAGCTCTGTTTCTAATAAGTTCAACAGTATCTGTGCATATGGGGTCAGATAGACTGCATATCTCTTCTTTAACACCCAATCTAACATCTATTAGAGAAAGCAGAGGGATGCCCACTGATTTTATGGGGAGCTAAATCAGTTGAAAATCAGAATAAAAGTCGTGCAAGTGGGAAAGAGTTTTGCAGCCTCAGAGTATCAAAGCACTTGGAGGTGCAGGAATTGTGTGAGATCTTTTCTGAATGGGCATTTTAGATCCAGGTCGTCAGTAATGTTTAAGCCCACTAAACCTTTTGAGTATCTGGGACCTTTCTGAAAGCAGATAAGTTGTCCACAGGATAAAGTGGTGCTTACTGTCACAGATACAGTTCTCTCCCTGCTTATAGGTTATCCTATAGTCTTCAGCAAGGTGCCAGATCCTTCCCAAATGAAGACCTAACATATATCTAGAAAATGTAAATCCTGGCTGTTCTTTGCTGTCTTCAGGATGGCCCTGCCCAAGTTGACTTCTTGAGGAAACTGTAAGTACACCATAACACAATCTCTTTGGTCATCTGCGCAATGACCTGATGCCAGCATTTTCACATCTTCCTAAAATTAACTGGAGGCTGTTTCTTTAGTATTTTAAAATTCCTTGAAAAAACACATGCCTGGAAAATCAGTGTGGATTCAGTTTTGCTCCTGTCCTAACACTGGGACAGTCTAATGGTTACAAATAATTACATCAGAGCAGCAGAATGAGAATTGTATAAAACAAAAATCAAAGCGGATGGAAAATATGACTCAGCTCCTCTCTGCTCCACTCCCACCACATCTGTGAATTATGGTTTTCCCCTAGAAGTACATTTGATCTGAAGCGCATTTGCAAAGACAGGACCAAAGTTTTGATTAATATTCCTTCCCCTGGGACCAGAGGTCTCTAAGCAGACCTTCCATGAATGATGTAATGGGCGGAATCTATAGTGAATCGGAGCATGGGAGATTTTTTTACAGATGAGGTTGCACATGGCTTCCTCATGATTCTCCCATATCTGTATTCTGCTCTCAGTCTCCTCAGCAGAGATCTGCAGATCTGATTTGGGAACCACAGCAATATCTAAGATTTACTTCTCTAAATCAGAACAGGTTAAGGTCCATGTACACTGTGTTAGCAATATCTCTCTTTGCATTGCACAAAAAGATGTTCTGACCCCAATGTTCGTGCTTCACCAGTTTCTGTCTCCAAAGACTGTGGTATCAGTGAGGGCAAAAGCAGGGTTTAGATTTTGTTACAGGCTTTGAGTTTGGCCATAGCCTTGGCATTTCTTCAGAGCTGCACAAGGACTGGACCCACCTCTACAGGTGGCAGCAAAGCATTACTGCCCTGCTAGCAGGAGGTGTGCTTCACTGTCCTGAAACTGGAAAGGGGTGCCTGTTTCAGCTGCTGTTGTTGCTGGTACCAGAGAAATATCAGTATATGAGACTGCTTCTACCTTCATGGTGTCATTCATCACAACACCCCTACACTCATCTGTTTTATGCAAGCTTAGGACTGTTCAGTAAACAATCAGGGGACCAAATCTGATGCTCCTGTCCCTCAGTGCAAAGCAAAATGCATGATCCCATGAAAACTGAGTGCTGTCTGTTTTTCCCCTGTCCACTTTCCTAAAGCCGGCAATATTTCCCTGATCACAGCCTCCACCCAGGACAGAAGGGCTGTTTCCATCACATAACAGATCCATACCTTGTTTTTCATTCTGCTCTGTGCCCATCCTGTTTATCTCTTCTGAACTGCGTGTTGTTTCCACTTTAACAGTTCCTGCCAGCTGTTTTCTTTTGGTACCTTTTATTGCAGATAGAATTTCAAGGGCTTCCAGGGGGAAGCTGCTGAAAGCACTGCAGCTCTCAGACTCACTTCAAAGCAACTTTCATCATTTTTCACGCGCTCTTTTTAGGACTCTTCTTCTGTTCTTTCCCCAAAACAGATTCTCTCAAAGATCACACTGGGAGATAGCACTATTTATGGCACTTCACCAGGAGACATCGTGGGTTTTGTCCGATTTGGACACATCCACTGTGCTGAAAAGGTTAAAACCAGTGAGGTCTCCTCCCCATCTCACTTGTAGTTTGTTGTTGGTAGGATTTTTTCCAGAGGAAGGGGTGGGAGGGAAGGTTATTGCTGGAATTTAGCTGCCAGAAGCCTGAGGGCCAACTGTAATTTAGTTGAACCTCCCATCATTAAAGAGATTGCAGCTTCTGCACTGGACCAGACAGACTCATCTGTGGGAGGCCCTGGCTTCACACCAACACTAATTGAGGCTGAATTGTTCTTACAAGCTGTGAGGCTTTGTTGCTGAACTTAGAGGAGAGATGGCCCATCAGTTCCACAACTATCTCAAGGTGGAGAACAGGAGGGGAAAGAAAATTCCTGCCTAACCCGTGCCCTTGATGAGCAGCCTGCCCATCCTCCCCAGGCACAGGGCAGGGCTGCTACCCTGAAGAACTGAAGGCTGTGTCCTGAAATGTGGTGGGAAAAAAGGGGGCAGTATGTCTTGAAAGTAGAAGGTTGAATGCCTGTGTTGGATGGAAATGCCCAAATCAAGCCGATGACTTGTGAATTAGTGCAAATACAACTTGGATGCTTTCAGGTAGACCAAATGCAAGTGAGGAAGTGGTTGTAAGAGCAGCTTGTGGCACCACACAGTTGTATGAATCTTCTTGAGTTTGAGCCACTCAAGAAATAAACAAGACCTACCTAGAGATTTGTCTATTTAAATTCTTGTTCTTCCACCTGACTAGTTTTCAAAACTCACCTGGACAAGGCTCCAACTAACCTGTGCTGTCAATCTGACCCTGCTTTGAAGAGGAGGTTGAACTAGGTGATCTTCAACAGCCCCTTTCACTCCAAAATTATCTGAGATCCCATGAGGAAATTCATTTCCTAGAAACCACATTGAAATCAATAAAATTCTTGGTGAAGAATAGTGTGAAAAACGAGCACAACTCTCTTGCTGCGAGGTAGAAGATGTTTATTGGTAGCAGCAAGCGTCCAAGGAAAGTCCAAAAGAAAAGCCNGTGATAATAATACAAAGAACAATATAAATCAACATAAATTGGGGAGATTGGCTGCTGTCTAGGGGGTGTCTGTGTCTCGCTTGGTTTTGTAAGAAGCAACTAATTTTAATAACTTTTTAATTGTAAAACATGAAAACTTTGGGAAGAAATGGTTATTCCTCTGGGAATGTCTGGGGTCGACTGTGGCTTTAGGAATAACCTTAACAACTTTAACTATACTTTAACCAATTAATAACTGTGCAATTAATAACCAACAATTAACAAACATGTGATTAACATAATATATGAACTTAATCCTCGTCACAGGTAGGGCAAAATAATTATGCAAAAGATTAGCCATGATGTTTATATATGACAAATAGGGAATGTTAAAAAGGGTGAAGATTCATTTCCCATTATATCTGTAAACAGGAATGTATCACAAATCTACCTTCCCCCTACTCTCCAAAGCACCTGTAACACCACTGAAAAGAGGGAGGCTAAGCCCACCTTGCCATGGTTGTGAGGGCTCACACTCCATAACCACTGGCACAGTACAGAGGGTAGCAATAGCAGTGAACAGTCAAAATGCTTAAACCTCCTCTCCCACTGTGCAGCCAGAATTTAACAAGGCATCAGTAGCTGAGAGCATAATCCCACATCCCTCTCTTCAACAAGCATATCTCAAAGTATCACTGGAAACACACCCCTCCACTGCCTGCAAATCCAAGGACAGATTTCTGTATTTTGTGATGTAAAATTCTGCAAAGGACACAGCATCCAGTCAGGACCCAGGGCCAGGATCAAAGCACAATGTCCTGGTAGTTGTTGCTGCCCACTGGTGGGGAGGAGGTGGTTCATGGCTGCTACTTCTCTGCTCTGGGTTAGTGGTTGCAGAACTGGATAGCTGGATGGTGGCATCTGGAGGTGCAAATTAGTCTTGGATTTGCTTTGCCCCAAATGTCTGCACTTGAAGCCGTGATTGCCCAATGGCCCATCTTTCAGTCCTTGTATCTTAATTCTTAAATAAATAAATAAGTGAAAAGCAACCTCTATTTGTCCCTCCTTATCCATTATTCAAACAAATTAGTTTAAAAATTACAGAACATCTTGTATCTATAGCTACCAAATGCTCCTGAATGATATTGCCCACACACTCAAGTGGAAGACTGCCAAACATATCGTAGATATTTTTTGTCTTAAGCATAGTAGGCTGAAGGACATACTGAAGTTAGTTGCTGGATTTGTGCCTTTGGAGCACTTTCTTTGGGTCATTTGAAAAGCAAAAGCAAACCTTTTCCTGAATTATAGCTGCAAAGTGTTGGGTAGAAAATTTAACTGAACTTGAAACATTTGGGATGGTCTCCTGGCTGTCTGCTGGCCTGAGAAGGTGGTGTGATGTGATAAAAGAGATTAATTTTAGAGGAAGCGCAGCTTGCTTCATGGGTATGGAGTTCCTGGTCTGTATTTGAAGACTTCTACTGAGTTCCTTGTGACCTCAGTCTCTCTCTGAAACAGATACTCCACTGAGAATACTGTCTTCCAACCTCTTTGGTAAAGCACTGAAAAGTTTCCACCTCTAAATCTCAAACAGAACAGAATTTTAATCAATAATAAAACCCTGAGAACTGCATCCTTTAGAAATTTTTTTTTTTGGGTTATATGCGAAAAAAATTTCTCGTATAAAAAAAAGTGTGGGTCCACAGTAAACCCAAAATTTACCAGCCTGAAACAACCTTCTTCAGGAACTATGACCTTTCGGTGGAAAAAAGCTGTTCTTGCTGTATAACCCCAGCATACATAGAATGTAGATTACTGCAACTGTTTTCTTGCATAAATGAGCAGCTGTGGGCGAAATACTGCACAAAAATTGATGAAACTCACAGAAGCTATAAGCACACATTACAGCTAATGGAGGCTTTTCCCAAGGAAAGGCAGCAGAAGTATCATACTGGCAAATCTATCACATCATTGGACTATGAAAGTTGTAAGAAATATTCTAGGATACACTAGTATATTAAAAGAGGAAGCCTGTGGCAATGGTAGAGACTACAAGAGCTCATAGCCTACGGCTTACTCTGATTGCAGGGAAAAATAATCTTGTCTTCAATTTCTCAAGATACAAACCAAATGCCTTGCAAATTGGTCACATTCCATTTAACTCATATTAATCTACATCATGTTGCCTGGGGGTCAAACCCATGTTTTTGTTGTATTTTTCTTTTTCCCTCTAGACTATATCTCTTTTTGGCTGTAAAATGTGCTGAAAGCTGTACAAGAGACATTCACAAATATGCTTCTCATTACCAGCATGCTCTGTACAGTGATGCCTACACAATCATGTTAATGTGCTTTGCTTCAAGTTCATGTAAATCAAGCTGGTGGGTCAGCCCATTTTAGCTGTGTTAGCACTGCAAGAGATTCTGGTCAAGGAAAGGAATTCTATTAGACATAATTTGCTTTTTCTGACTCCAAAGATACAGATATCCCTTAAATGCAACAACAAGCTCATTAACTGCTCTCTATAGAGTCAGTTTATCAGGTATTTCCAGGACTTTTAAAGCAGACCATGCACGGTTCCCTAATTCAGCCTCCAAGGAACTGCCTTTAAGACTGGAAAGTAAGCGCTTTCCTTCTAACTAGTTTCCCTGTTAAGGAAGTGAAGCTGAAAGCTGAATTAAATGTTTCAGGCTATTAAGAAAAGCATTAAGCCATTTTAAGATTAAACTGGGCATATTTTGTATGCTCAGAGAAAAAAACCTTGCTCTCTTTCACACCAGTGAAAATAGACAATCTTTTAAACTTGTCTTTTGGTGTATAAATATCAGATACAAGGAGGTCAGCTATCTTCTTACTGAGGAAAATGTTGCTTTTTGCTATATCAGCTGGGATTTCTCTCCAGAGAAGTCTGGTCAGAGCAGCGTGACCAGAACATGCCTTTACAATGAAAATTTGAGCACGGAGTAGAGATACATGGAGATACCCTCAGCTCACTAGTGCAAGCTTTTCCCAGAAATGCACAGCTTAACCCCATGTGGAATGGCACATCTCTGACTTGGTGGCCAGATGTTTTCAGGTTCCCCCATCTGTGATGTCCAGCCCCCAGAAGATCCAGATATGTTTCAAACTATACCTTTTTAATGCCCTAGCTTAGACTGTGGCTGCCAGAGACCCTCCTCCTCATGCCGGAGTTCAGTCCCGGTGTCGTCCTTCCTTGGCTACCCTTTCCAAGCCTCTGCAACCTGGTGATACTAGATTACTGTTCTCTTTCGCAGAGAGAAGGATTTCCATGGAAGTGGAGTGCAGCTGGGGGTCACACCCATGAGAACAGCTCGACTGATGTGCAAACATCCCTTTTGGGGGCTCCGGGGGACAAAAGAATGGTTTCCCTGGAAGACTGTGAAACCCATTCACCTGGATAACCTGCCCTGCCCACGAAGTGGATAGTTCATGGACAACCTCTGGCATGGCATTTGAGAGGGGTATGCTGAGGTGCTCCCAGGCTTTGCATGCCACAACAAACCCATGAGTAAGCCTCCCCTGACACGGAGCCTGGGCACACGTATGGCTCTGTGTGGAGGAGTGTTCCCGTGAGGTTGACTGGACAAAGTGCTGCGTGCGGAGGTGAAGCAGAGTGATCTACAAAGGACAGTGCTCCTGGGATAGCTTGCTGGATGTAAATGTACTGTCAAAACTTTCATAGACATTATTACGAATTTTTTACAGTACATCCCAAGACAAAAACAATTGACCCAAGGACCTCTCAAAAGGAATCTGAAATCACATAAGGATTCACCACACTTTCACTCTCTCGCAAACACCAGCTAGACTAAGTCCCCAGCCTGATTTAGTCCTCAGCTATCTGCCTTCACACTGGTCCAGTGGCGGGGGAGAATGACGCTTGTCATCTGCACCCTCAAGTCCCCTGATGTGACAAGCCGTACTTGCCTTTAACCCAGGCAAAACGTTCACCTTCTCCCACACTGTTCACCTTCTCCCGCACTGCTTCTTCTTGATCAAAGAATCAGTGCATGAAACCATCGCCATGGATATGAACAGATGCAGGGAGGAGAATGGGAACAACACAAACATTATGTTCCTCCCAGAGCGGTGCTCCTGTCGCTGCCCGTGCCACATCTGTGTTTTTGAAGGGAAATGTCATAACATTGCTAATCAATAAGAAGAGTGACAGGACCATTTGTCATGAACAAGCCAGCACTGCAGCTGTTGCAGTCATCCTCTCCCTGGGCTTTGCGACAAGAAGCAAGGGAAGGACCTGATTATTTGCCGGCAGCAGCCCCCACACGCCTGCAGGCAGCCCCTGTGCGAGGGCAGCTCCGACCAGCTCGCGGAGGTGCCGCGCCAGCCTTGCAGCAGTCGGGCTGAGCAAGTGGGCAAAAAGCCTGGCAGGATGTACAGAGTTTGGAACAAAGGACACCAGACACCCTGCAAGGGAGAGACGGGCCTGGGTGTTGGAGGAGTCTGTTGACCTTTAATCTGGAGCCCACTGTTGCATATGCATCACTTTTGAACTGCAGATGTTCCTCGCTGCTCCGCCGGTCAGGGCGACAAGGGGCTGATCTTAGAGGAGGAGGCAGGGCTCAGGGAGAACTTAATGAAGACTTTAAGCTGTGGGTTGCAATTAAAATGGCCCGGCGGTGTAAGCGTGGGAGGGGGTCACTAAGCTCCTGCAGCTGCTCTGCCTGCAGTAATGTCCGTGCTGATAGGCACAGCTCTCCTCCACAATGAGAGCAGTCGTGCATGCCAGGGGGTGTTGGCGGAGGTGACAAAACTGAGCTGCCCTTTCCCACCCCATTAAAATAATTCTTAAATTAGGAAATTTATCTTGGTCTGATGGTTTATCTGTGTGTGGCACTGCCATGTATAATGCTCCAGCTCTTTGCCCTAGGCAGATCAGGCCAGTAAATAGAAAAGGAATAAATATCAATATTGTGAAAAGCATATGGGGAAATACAGGGAAATAGCCCTTCTTTATCAGATCATGATCTGCTTTTTCATAGGCAGAATTTGACCCTCAAGATGGTCTCCATGAGGAAGGAAAACTGCCTCCTGCAAAACAGAGATCTGCTTCTCTGTTCTTGAAGATAGCCAATTAAAACAAAATCCACATATCACTTATGGTGTCTGTACCCAACTGACAGGATGTCTACAGGCTTAAAAGGATACAGGCTCAAGCTTGGACTGCACTTCTGAGCAATATCCACCAAGGTGCAAATATAGTATTGATCCCACGTGAGATTTCTGAGTTCAACAGTAAATGCTGTTTAACTAACAGCAATGACCAGGATCTTTCCCCAGTGTAACCTTAGCAGCAGCTAATGCCACCTGAGGGTTGTCTCCTGACACTCAGGTTCAGACTATGATGCTGGAGCTCAGTGAAGCTTGGCCAAACTATTTATTTTGTAACCAAAGTTTCTTCTAACGGAAAAGCGCCATTTTTTTTTCTCTTATTCACTGTTTTGAAAAAAAAAAATTGTCAGTTCTGGCAGTATTTTCTTTCCAGAACTTCTTGTCCCAAAACAAAGCATTCCCTTAAGGTCAAAGTGGCCTATGCGAACATTTCTGGAATGGAATCTTTTCAGTTTTAATTTGGAAATGATTTTTTCCCACATGCAATTCATTGTTATTATTTTCACACAGAAGCACATCGACAAGCTTTCAAAGGGAAAACTTGGACCAAAGTGCTTTGATTTCATAACAGTGGAAAGTTTTGATTGACCCAAAGTAACATTTTATCGGACTTCTATTGTACACAGAATTTCACTTGCATATATATTTTTGCTCTTTTTTTTTTGAACCAGGAAAAATATTTCCATACGTGAAAAGGTCTGGTTAACCTTGATCTTATGAGTCCTCCTAGGAGTTGGTTCTCCCTCCCTGCTGGGTTTCCCACTCAGGCTAAAAGCAGGCAAGGTTTGGGTACTGCCTGCTGAAACAGCCATCACTGGATTTCACCCCACAGGAAAATCACTTTTATTGCCCTCGCAGGCTCCTCCAAGGGCGAATTCATTACAACTGGGAGGTCTGATCAGAATGCATGAAGTGCTACAGCAATGGCCAGGCTTGAGAGATAATTCGTCAAAGTATTTGTCGTTTCTCATCTTTTTAAACATGCTGCAAAATCTTCAGGCACCTGTACCAGCAGTCCAAGAAGTGGTCACATAGAGAGATGAAATTTTGAAGAAAAGGGGTAGGTCAAGAAGGTTGAATTCATTTTAAGGAATGATATAGCTTTCACAGCAATATATCTACTGCCTGTAATTTATAGCCCAGGCTGCCATAATGATCCTGTATCCTTTTTTCTTTCTGTGGTTCCAGTTCAGTGAAGAATTTCAGCATACACTTTGATTGACAGGGCAGATGGTAACATTGTTTGCTGCTAATGTTAACCTATTATTTAGTATATATGTTAGTTTTATTATTTTTTAACAGGATACTAGTGACTATAAAGTTTAATTGACCTTTTTTGCCAATAAATAAAACAGCGCTGGTTTCAGCAAGGATTGTATTTTTATCTGCCAATAAAAAGCTGAAGGAGACCTCTTAACTACACTTCTTTTCTTTTTTCTTTCATCTCCTTAAGACTCTTATGAACAACACCCTGGAAAGAAAATTATCCAGTGATGGAATGAGCAGCTCTATATATGGATAAGTCAGGGTTTACATCAGAGAAAGAAATGGGGTTTAAATTGGCTGCCTGGTAAATTCTGTCTCTTGAAGTCCTGACATCATTGGAACTGAAATTTTATCTCAGGAGAACACAGGCTTGGTCCCATCTTGGTTGTACTGGACTTTGCAGCTTCAGGGCCTCTGATGTCACACTTGTGCTTCGAGCAGGGGGAAGGGGTAGCAGAATCAGGCTGAGCATATAAAAAAATGGGAAACTTAAGTCAAGAAAAATTGATCATGAATATGTTTAGAATAAGCTTACCCTACTTTATTTACTGTTGGGTGGTACAAAAAGAATATGCTGCACAGTTTTAAGCTTTATACCAGGAATACGTGATTAATGCAGACACTAGAGCCCAGGAGAGGCTCAATGGGTTCTGAGGGGATGGCCAGCTGCACTTTAGTAGAACAAGCTGCAAGATCCTGTGTGCTTTTTAATGGCTCCTTCCTCTTGGTTTTCTCCTCTCCCTGATTTAAGACTATCACCTGACAGATTTTTATTTTCCCTGTAAGCATTTCAGGCCAAAGTCATTAGAGAGTAGAAAAAGAAAACTCAGTTTGGTTATCTGAAGCTTTTTGCTTAGCTGGCTCTGGAGGTAAGTCCATCCAACCAGAGAAAAAGAAAAGTCTCATTTTTCAAAACTGTGAATTCATTAAGAGAACTCATATGCACGAAAAGCAGTGAAGCTGAAAAAAATGTAAATTTTTCTGGCTGAGAGAGATTTTCTTATGTTGTTATAAGCATCTACAGCTAAGACATTGGATTTACATTTAGGTTGGGTTTTTTAGCGTCTGACTTCTTAACTATGTGCCTCAGGTTTTCTAAGGGCTAGGGTTTGGAAAAGGAAACTTGCAGTTGGGTAGGTAGGACAAGTAATGAAAATCCTTTGAAAAGGCATACACAGTATGTGCTGTGCCATCATAAAATTAGTATGACCCTCTGGGTAGAATTCCTTAGCTTTTTTCTCTGCCACACAAGTTCTGATTGCTTGAGAAGCAACAAACTAT
>VZTH01002206.1:10004-32275 GCA_013397815.1 Aleadryas rufinucha
TCACAGAAGGACTCTAAAACTTTCAGGTTTCCTCTCCACGGCGAGAGATTTTATTATTTAGCATTATTATTCTTTTCCTGTGTGTTTTGTTAAATAAATAGGTTTTTTTTTTCTCTTTCACATTCCTCCGAGGAGTATTTCTTTCCCAAACCTGGTGGGGGAGGGGTGGCTATAACCTACCTTCCTTTGAGGAGACGTTCCTTTCGGAAGTTTCCCTGAATGTGGCCCAAAACTGGCACAAATGTGAAGGAATTACAGTATCTGAGCAGTTATAAAGAGCTGTGGAGCTCCCCCCAGGTGTGTGTTTGAGGACTGTTTTGGGGCTGTACATGGCTTTAGGTGAACGCTCTCAGGGCCATTCCCATGCCATGACTCCTCGGGGACTTTCTGCCCGGCCATTCCCTTGCTCCTGCCGTCCAGCAAACCCCAGAACACTCAGCTCTGACACTGCTCTAAAACTCTAGACTTACTTTGCTGGTTTTGAGGATGTCAAACATGAGCTGCAGCCCCTCAGTGACCAGCTCTTCGTTGTAATCCTCCTCTTTGATGGTGACAAACTCCCGCAGCAGGGTCTGCACCACGGAGTAGCGCGACTGGTAGAAGGTTGTCCGCAGTGACTCGATCCACACGTGGAGCTTCCAGGGCACCCCTGCAGCCACAGGAGAAAGGGACAGGGAAAGATGATTGCCTGAAGTGCCTGTGAGGAGATTACCCTGCCCCTATTACACGTGGCAGCACTGAAGCAGCTCTACCTACATCCTACTAACAGCAGGGAAATTTTTACCTTGATATTAAAGGTGACTGAACTGGGTCACTGACAGACTAAGGGACAAAGGATTGGCACCAGGATCATAAATTGGAAATTTCTGCTGATTGTTAAGGACCAGAGACTCCCTGTTTTGTTCTGAGCTTCATTCATGGTTAGTCAGAACCACAAAATAAATCTGAACTGGAGTTGTAAGAATACATAACCCCGCACAAACGTGGTGTGAGGTCTTTTCCCCTGGCTGCACACAAGCTTCAAAGCTTCTCTCTCTCCTACCTTGAGATCAGACTCGTTCCTTCACCTTAAACTACTGAATAAACACTGAATTCGCTAAACAAGTATCTGACAGGGAGAGATACCCCTCGCTTTTGTGGGAACACAGGACCCAGCCAAGAGTGAGGGACATCCCAGAGCAGCGGGAATTCGCTAAACAAAAAACCTCGAGAGAAGCCTTAAACACTTTTTAAATTTAACTCTAACAGCTCTGCAGCTGGGGTTGTTGCTCCTCTAAGCCAGAGGGGGCAGAACAAGGAGACTTTTACGCCCTGGATGTGCCCAGTGCTGAGCAGGAAGGGCTCACCCAGCGCCCGGAGCTCCATGGTGATGTCCACGTAGCCGTGCTCGGCGCTGTAGTACATGGCCTCCTGCAGAGCCTTCATCCTCGTCCTGCACAGCCGCACCTGGCCCTCGCTGGAGCTGCCCTGGCTGGACGTGTCGCTGTCCACGCCCTCGGCCAGGATCTCCTCCAGGGACAGCACGTCCCCCTTCACCTGCTGCGGCTGCGTCAGCAGCTTGCGCAGCACGTTCCTGGGCAGGGAGCAGAGGATTCGCTCGTTAACAGATGAAATACCAACAGCTCACGCTCAAAGTGATGCCCTGAGTTTTAGCTTTTGTGTTTTCATACACTTTTATATTCTGTATGGTTACTGTAAAACTCTGAAGTGTCTTACACCCTGCTGGCTGCTGCTCTCTCATGCTCAGGCAGACACAACAAAGCCTCTCTGGGTTTGCTCTCCAAGGACACCCAGCCCTAAAATGTGTAACCCAACATCTTTAGAAGGGGGGGGGGTAAACTTAGAGAACTTACATCAGTAGCTAAAGCTTTAATTGGTGAATTTATGCTGTCATGCAAAGGGACCAAACCTATAAAAGTGTGAAGGACTCGTGACTCGGGGTCCATCTCGGGGTCCATTTTGGCAGCAGCCTCTGGGCTCCTCAAGGGGTACCTTTGAAGGCCTTTCCAGTAAATATCACCTTTATTCCCTTACTCCTGTCCAGTCTCTGTTTCCAGGTAGCCACTTCAGGCATCAACAGGACTGCGAGGATTTGGGGTCAGGGATCCGGCTCAGTAAACAATAATTTCCATCCCAAAGGAAATCCCTTCCCTGGCACTGTGCAGCAGCACTGAAACCACTTGTCCTTTTCCTACCCCACATCCTAGAAACTGATGCCCTGGCAGCAAGGGCAGAAACACAGCCTGCACTCCTCATGTGGTGGGTTTGTTTGGGATTTCACACATGGCACTTGCAAGAAAGAGACTTTCTTGTTTGTGTCCGGCCGCCCTGGGGAGTTTGCATCACTGGTGTCCCTCAGCCAGCTGGGGACAGCTGCTCCACACGTTGCCCAGCCCAGCAGGGCCACCCAGCACTCGGCTGTGCTGCTGCATTGCCACCAGCTGGGGCTCTCCTTGCACCCACACCACTCCCTGGGGCTAAATCCAGCTTATTTAAGGCTTTAGGATCACCCCATCCTATCCGATGGCAGAACAAGCCTTGAATCTCACTTTTTTTCTGGGAACACAGACATTTCTGGAGGAGCTTGCAAGTAATGTCTGATTTCTGAGCAACTGCCCTAAAACCATGGTTGGCTGGTTTTAATGATCCACCTCTTGGTTGGCCATCTGAAAACCAGAGATGAAGGAAACCAGGCCACTTCAACCTGATTAGATTCCATCTCAGAACATGAACCAGGATCTCACAACCCTGATCTCATAACCAAAACCCTAGATCTCATAACCTACCCTTAGGTGGGACTTGGTCTGCTGATGCAGGGCCCAGAACCAGCTCGCTGTCAGTGCTGCCCAGCCAGACCAGCGAGTGCGAATAAGAAACAGCGAACAGAGATCTTTGTTGTCAGGAGAGCCTTAACCCCGCCTGCTGAACTGCACACGCAGGGATTCGGGTCACAAAGTCACCCAGGACACACAGCAACACCTCAGGTGCAGAAAACCCCCTGTCCTGAGCAGGAGCAGAGCATTACCTGTGCCCGTGTGCTGCCGAGTGGCTGAAGCAGTTCATGTCCTCGTGGAGCGACGACGACATCCCGTTGACTTCCAGCATGCTCAGGAGCGGATCAGCACCCCTGCTGAGCAGCAAGCTGACCAGCTCGTAATTCCCTGGGGAAAAAGGACAGGAACATCAGGATGGTCCCCTCTCTGGAAGCATCAAACACAGGGCTGGCAGCAGGCAGGACTCCCCTGCTCCGATCCCATCAGATGGAGCAGGGAGTGGTGCAGGAGGATCCCGCACTGGGTCTCGCTGGGAGGGGAGGAGGCCTTTTTTTTATCCCATCCAGAAAGCTTGGAGCAGAGCAAGCCAGACACTCATCTTCATAAATGCACAAAAATAGTGCAGAAGAAATTTAAAGAAAAAAAACTAAAACCACTCTGGGGTGAGAAGTGTTGACAAACAAGGCCAGCACAGACTCGCTCACGGAACGCTCAACTCCTGACAGCCCGCTAGAAGAAATGCAGAATTTTCACTTGCATTTAATAAATTAATAAACCCAATTTCCTCATGTAACAGTTATTTTTCCCCAGGCTGAATGGAAACTTGCTCATTTTTCACATCTGGGTGTTGCTCAGGCCCACAGACACGCCCAGACTAGACAGGGGCTGGTTCATGTTCCTTGACGGTGCTTTGCGAAGGAGTTGGTGCTGCCAGCTCTGCTGTGGGGGCTCTGGGGAGGAGGCAAGGGTGGGACAAGTTGGAAAACAGATCCTTGGGGCCCATCAGGCTGGTGGCAGGAGGAGATGGAGCGTGCTGAGGCCACGGGGAGCTCACCTGCAGCCGAGGCCAGCTGCAGGGGGGTCTCGGCGTAGTTGTCCTCGCCGGTGTTCACGGCAGAGCCCTCCACGTGGGCACCAGCATCCAGGAGCAGCTGCAGGGGGCACAGGAAAAGACAGGGAGTTGGGAAAAGGGCAACTCAGAAGGACCAAACAGCCAGGGCTGTGTGCTAGAAAGCAGAACCCGTGGGTTCTGAGGAGGGCACGCACACCAAGGGCCCGTCTGGAGAGCACCGCCTCCTTTTTTCATCTCCTTTATGGTCGTGGCCGTGCAATTGGAATCCCCCAACTCCAAAGGGCTCTGCAGTCAGAGCAGGAAGCCCATCTTAGCTCCATGCTGAGCACAGGAAGCAGGGCTCCCCCAGGGAATCAGCCCTGGAGGATTCACACCTCGTGGAGCCTGTGTAGGGAGGTCTGGCTGCTGCAGAGGTTTGTCACACAGAGCTGCTCTCACTGAGCTGCTGGGAGATAAAGAACCCCCTCCCAGGTGAAGGGGAGAAGGTTATGGGGTGATGGGGATGCTTTATGGCCAGGTGGAGCTGGCAGAAGGCACTGGAGCAGCCAGAGCAGCGCTGGCAGGGGCAGGCAGGGAGGACAGCCCTGTGCATGTATCCACCAGGATATTCCATGCTTCCAAGGCTGTGGGCACTGCTGCACACAACAGCAGCTTTGCTACACTTGGCTTCATCTCCTGGGAGAACCAAACTCGTATCTTACACATAAATTAAGGCTGTCCAACCTCTGGAATACCAAAGGCTGCCTGGGCACTCTGCCAGGTGGAATCTAATCTTTATAATTATGTACAAATGTACACAAACAAAAGATGAGAGGGTGCAGCCTCCATTTACTTACATGGGGTTTTTTTTCTCCTTCCCTTTGAGCAGGAGGTAAATTAAATTCAGCAGCAATTGATTATCTGCTGTGATCAGTTTTTCATTCCCCTGGAAGTCTGGGATGCATTTTTGGGGCTCCACCCCATCCTGCTGCCCCCTGTGATAACTCCACAGGGAAGGGAGCAGGGAAGATGCCACAGGCTCAAATCCCACGACAGCTTAAGCCTTGTTCATGCAGTTCTCAAGGATTATAAAGGAGGTTACAGATGATTTGCTGCCATTAGAGCAGAAATCAGCACACGCTGGAATTTTTGCACATGTAAATTTATAAACCAATTAATATCTACTGTCACAGGGCTCCTGATCAAGCAGCCAACCTGTAACCACTCCATGTGAAGCACCAGTTTATCTAAAACCAGATTGTGCAGCACTGTTTTGGGAGCAGTGAGCCTTGGACCAACACTGAAACCAAAGAAAAAACACAGAACCACGCTGTGCTTTGCTATCAAGGCCTCGCAAGGAACTGTGCCACCAATTTTCATTCTCCTTGTTTTAAACACCACGCAGGGTTTTTTTAGGAGGCTCAGGAGCTCAGGAAGGCTGAGAGAGGGGGCTCACAGGGCTGCATTTCAGTCCCTGAGTGCCTCCTGGAAGGATTCCCGGCCGGAATCTCACCTGCACCACCGAGATGTGCCCGTGCAGCACGGCGAAGGTGAGGGCAGTCCAGTGCCGGCTGTCGGGATGGACCGAGGGGTAGCGTGGAGAGGTACTGGGCACCTGGGAGGAGGGAAGCAGCCAAATCACCCACTGCAGCCTCTCTGCCTTCATCCCCTGCCTCCTGCAGAACCAGCTTCTTCCTCTGTGAGCGACAACCCCAGGGGACGGGGGCTTGGGGCGCTGAGAGAACGCTGCCACCACCCCTCGCTCTGCCCTGTCCCCCTGGGAGGTTTTGATGGGCTCACTGGTTTCTCCCCGTGGCAGCTCCCTCCTTCCCCCTCCCCGTGCCCATCAGACTCGTCAGTGCCAATCCTAATTGGAGCCACTGAGTGCTCCAAGAGGTTCTGAAGGTTTTCTTCCCCCCTCCCCAAATCCCCGAAGCGACGGCTCCTGAGAGAAATGCCTCGCTTGAAGCTTCCAGAACTGAAGCCTTCAGCTGCCAGGAGAGAATTCAGAGCTGCTGCTGTCAGTTTACAGCTGGGTAATTATGGGCAGAGGGTTACTCACTGGTATATCCAAATTTGCTCCAGCATCTATAAGCATCTGGACCATGGCTTCATCTCCAGCAGCACAGGCGTACATGAGGGGGGTCATGCCCTTCAGAAAGGAGAAGAAAAATAAAAAACAAAGTTATCTTCCTGTGCCTATCAACAGTGACACTGCCATGGACACAGCAAGTTCAAATCTTCATGTACAAAGTGTGTGTAGGGACAGCACACTTATGTTTATAAAGCATTTTTGGTTTCTGTGCAGAGTGGCACAACTGATACTGGAAAATAACTTGGGCAAAACATCACTGCACAAGGCTGAAAGAACACAAAAAGCATCACTGAAAATCCCAGCCCTGCATTGTCCACAATTCTCCAGCTTTCCCAAGGCTGCCAACAAAGAAATGCCATTTCTTGGCTCATTTGTAGCCAAATGAACTGAAGGCAGAAAGCAACACAAAAATACAGAAGATGAATTTATTTGGCAACTCCTCCCCATTGCTAAAATCCTATTTGCCACGATATTTCAGCACTTCAATCCCATAAATCTCCCTCCCTGTACTTAACCAGCAAACCGTGACGGCTCGGAGATGAATTATGAGAAGAGTGAGCCTTACTTATGGAATTCATTCCCAAAGTAGCCAAGGACAGAAAGGAAATGGCCTGGTAAAAAGCCATTCCTGCTCACATCCCACAGCTTTCCTGCCCCCTCCCCGTAATTATTGCAGGCACTTGAATTTTTTACAGGCAGCACCTCTGCTGCTCAGAGTGTGCAGTAACAGAGCTCCATCCTTAATGGGACCTGTGCTGAAAAATGGAATTACAGCTCTCACACAGGAGTTCTGCTCCTGACTCTGCAAAGGTGTCTTTTCAAAGCAGCCACAACTCCAAGCTTTGGGGCAGCTCCGTTTGTGAAGACATTTCTGGGTGAGATTCTCTCTGGGTGAGATATTTTGGCTTTTGTGGGGCTTGGGAGGCTCCACACTCATTATAGACAAATAAACTGAGAATTCAAAGCTCAGGTCTGCAGGCACAAGCCCCAGCCAGGGTTCTAAAACTACAGGCTTGTACAGACTTATATTGTCCTTTTTAAAAATTTTTAATGTTAGTTTTGCACTCCCTGCTTGCTCCTTGCACAGGGAAGAAGAGATTGTCTCCCCAAAACATCTCAAATCCCCTGAAACCTGAGTGCTGGCTGGTCCCTACAAGAACTGAATACAGGGACCTGCCCCAAGCTCAGGTTTCTGAGGGGATGCTCTGAGTTCTTCCCCACAAATCCCCATGCACACAGATGGAGAAGTGGCTCTGAACATCCTGGACGTGCTCACACCCTGGGAGTGGTCAAAAATCCAAACCCAGATCTAAAGCCTTTGTACTCAATTAGGCCAGCAGTTCTGTCATGCCTAAGTCAGTATTCCCCAGTTTGGGCATCGGGCTTTGCCTCATTCCTTCCCAGGAGGGGCAGGACAAGCTGGTGGCAAAGTTCAGCTGTGGTTTCCCATTGCAGCCGTGGCAGAGCTCACCCCCAGAACTCAGATTTAACTCTGCCTGGGGTTGGCAGTGCCGTGCAGGCACTTGCTTGGACACAAAGCTGAGCTGCTCCAGAGTCAAGTGGAGAATTTCCAAGCAACAATGTCCCCACAGGGGGCCTGTCCTGCCCTTTTTGTTGGTGCCAAAAGGCTCTCTTGAGGGGCAAAGATGACAGAGCTGCCCCCCACTCACAGCAGGGCTGGCACGAGGATCACACCCACGGGATGAGACATCAGCAAGTGACAGCAAAAACTCCCTCAGACTTCCCAAGGAGCTGCCCAAAGGAGCCTCCACGCTGGCAAAAGCCAGACAGCTCCCAGTTTGCTGGCTGGGTGAGAGGCAGGGAACATCCTGCAGGGAGAAGTGGCAGTCCTGGCTCCAGTGTCTGTGGTGTTGGGGCGCAGTGGCTCACAATGCAAAATTATCTCTGAGAGGATGAGAGGCCTCTGGGCTACAGGAACTGCAAAAAATTATTTAAAAATGTAACAGAGGAAGTGGGAAACCTTCATAATACAAACCTGCCACCTCAGTGACTTCACTGAAGTGGGTACCTCTGATGTGATTTCTTTTAAATTGGGACCACAAAGCTCCCGGTACTGGATGTGTAAATAAATCACCTACAGACCCAGATATGTCCAGCAGCAGCTTCTGCTCTTTGTGTACACACTCACACTTCCCTTAAACCTGCAGGAAGGTGGGAAGGGCCATGCAAGATGTGCCAGGTTCAGAGCTGGCTCTGAAAACGCCACTGCAGTAAAATGCTGCCTGTGAGAAAACCTCTCCACCTGAACACAAACCCTTCCCACTGCTCAATATCCTCTCGTTCCAGAGATGTGACAGCTCATTCTCCTCGCTGTGACAGCTGTAACGAGTGTTTATTTAGGAGAGGTGGCTTTTCTATCCCCCTCTTTTAAATTAAAAGCTAATTCCATGCATTGAATGATGCCCCAGAGGACAGACTCTGCTGTTACTTGATGGGACTGACAGCACACGAGCAGGAGAGACTCCCAGGACTACCAAATCCCTGTGGCTCAGTGGAGCTGAGCAGGGAACAGCTCAAAAAGGATAAACAGACACATCAGCATGATGGACTTGGAGCAAATCTCACACTGACTGACACCAGGCTGCTGGGGTGGGGTTCTCAGGGCTGTTTCTTGTATTCCAAACTGCCCCCAGCCCCAAAGACACGAAACAGCAACACCTTGTGGTCACTGCTCCCTGACCCAGCCTGGATTTGGGCTGCTGAGCCAGAGGGAAGTGTCGCTGGAAAAGAAACCACTTAGCTTTGACATCCTCTCAGCACTTATCAGACTTTCCACCCACTGCCCCTGTGTTAACCTGCCTGCCATCGGTGCCTGAGACAGCCCATCCAAGGAACAGACATTCCAGCTGATAAACAACCCACTCCAGGCTCTGATGGGATTTTTTTTCGGAGGGGTGGCACGACAGAGGGGTGGTGCAGTATTTTTGTTGTGTTTTCAGGGATGCACTTTCAGCCTAAAACACGAGCTAGAACTGGAAAACCCTCGGAGAGGCAACAGACGCGACCTGGTGTCGATTGGCCACGCGGAAAGGACGGAGGGGGCTGCTGGTGCAGGGAATTTTGGGGCTGGGAGCGTTTGTTCTGTGGCACACCTGATCATCCATGGTGTTCACCCCGTCGGGGCCCAGCGCATCGATGGCTTGGTTGATCAGATCCGTCCTCCCGCAGTTGAGCATCCGGAAGCCCAGATCCTGCTGGAATTTCTCAGTAGCAGCTTTAGCATCCAGTCTCCGGAAGGAGCTGAAGCAGCATTCAGGTCTGTGAAAGACAAAAGAGCTCCTGGATGGTGCCCACACCATAAAAAAAACCCCCCATATGGATCCTTAAGTCTTTGCTGGGCAAAAAATACCGAAATTTTTTAAAAGTATGAAATAAAAATCAAATTTAGGCAGGGGAACTCCCTCAGTGCTTTTCTGGCAACTCGATAAATGGAATTTATTTAATATTTCCATGAGGATCTGCTAAATCCTTATCCTTCAGATGACTATCAAGACAACTTTTATGTCACCTGGAAGGAGCCCAGGGATTACTGTAAATGCTCTGGCTGTCTGCTCAGACTCCTCTGAATTCCAGACCTGGAAGTGTGTCTCCTTCACTGAAGGATCACTTCCCAGCTGGAGGTTTCCTATCTCAGCTGGGCACTGGCAGGCTCAGCCCTTTGATGTTATTTTGGGGTGAGTGCCATCCCCGGTACCCGCCTGGTTCCCAGCACAGGCTCTTGAGCAATCTCTCAGTGAGTGAGATATCAGCCTGCCAAGTTCCTCTGATAAATGAGATGCTTTCAGCACAGCCATCCTCCTCTGGAGAGCCTGGACAGCCCTGCCAGGGGAGCAAACCACTCATCACCTCACGCAGAAGATTCAGGATGTATCTCATGTAAAATCCTACAGCTGGGCTATCACAACCTTCTTCTAACTGGCATCACAATATTACCTAGAATATGATGGAAATCTTTGTGTAATAGTAAGAAGAAACACTAAAAAAGGAAAAAAAGAATTCTGTAAAAAACAAAAAAAGGGAAATAAAATGACTCCGCGTGAAATCCAGTGAAACCTCAAAAAGCAGAAGTTTTTGAAGGGATGCCACTTGTCTTTGCACATTGCTCCTGTCCCACAGCAAGCCAGGAATAATTAAGTAATTAAATAAATAAATAAATAAATAAGCTCCAAGATCTCCTTTCCCCCTGAACGTGCTGGACACAAAAGGACTGCTTTAAAGGATCGAATAATGTGAAATAATGGGGTTTTTCCACCAGTTTAGCTCTTTCATCCAATCTATCTTAAAAAGCAAAGAATAAACTCATAATTACGGCTGAGGCATTAAAAAACCCCGAACCCAAATACTCGAATCTCACATTTAACTTCCAGAAAGACAAAAAAACCCCCCCTTTCCACCCCAGCAGAAGCAGAGCTCGGCCGAAGCTCCTTCATCTCCCCGAGCGCCACCAGGTTAAACCACGCGCCACCCGGTTTGGCGAGATCCGGCATCCGGGAAACGCGGTAAAACAACGTTTTAGGGAGCTCCAAGGACTTGGGGGAGCCTCCCAAAGCTTAGCCCACGTACTTGAGCTGGCGAGGCTCGCAGTCCAGCCCCGGCAGGAGCAGCCTGGCCGTCTGCCTGACGTCATCGCTGTCCACGGTCAGGCTGCGCCGGTGCTCGGCGTAGGTGATGGCCACGCGCATCCACTCCATCAGCGGCGGCAGCAGCATGAAGGGGCTGTGGAACGAGGGCAGAAAGCCATTACTGATCGCTGGCCGAGGCAGGGGGACGCCTCGTGGCTTCCTGGGAGTGCCAAGGGGGAGCCTGGCACGGGTAAACCCCACCCGAGCAGTGATGTCTCTGTAACTCAAGTCACACCAACAAAGTGCTTCTATAGCTTGGGTTATAAGACATCTATGTAACCTTAATATCAATATAACCCAAATCATGACCTTTTATCAATGTGACTTAAAGAATATCAATATAACCTTAAACATAGCTTTNTATAGACATCGCTCTGTGGGGATTTATTTCCAGCCTATCTTTCGGGCATCAGCAGGGAATCCCGACTGCAAGGTCACGGCAGCGGGAAGGAGCTGCTCAGCCTGAGCAGTTGATGTAATGACTGTGTCTGTTGTTCTAAACAACCCATAGGTACAGGAGTATTTATTATTTATTATTATTATTATGCTCCTCAGCTAGGAACGCTAAAAATACCCTCGGACTGTCTGCAACTTCAATCAAAGCTTGCTAATTCACTCCTGCCTCCCTTCATCTTCACCCCACCACTCTCCCCGTGGCTTTCTGCATTTTGCCTTTCAGTTTTGCCCACCTGACCCTCGGTTTTGCATCCCCCCCTCCTTCAGACCACAGAACTGGTGGAGCAGCGAGATTTCGCTCAGTAAAAAGGGTTGCAAGGCAATAAAGGAATATAAATAAGGTAATAACAGCAGCAGCAGCTCGGTTTAGTCCCCCCCTCCTTACCCCTGCTGTAAGAATGAACACGGCACCGAGATTACACATTAATGTATAGCTACCGTAACACTCACACACACACAACATATCTCACCCACCCTCTCAATATACAGCCAGACTGATGTATTTTGCTCGATTTTTCCCCAAGGATACCTGCCCCCCTCAGTGGAAGGCTTGGAAGTGCCAGCAGTAATGAAAACACCTCTCCCGTTCCCAGTAATGACTTCATTAGCGCCGTGGAAAAAGTAAAAAAAAAAAACAACCTTTTCCGTCTAACCATTCAAAAGGAAAGAACCGAGGGGAGAAAGGATCAGCTCCTTTACAAAGTTCGGGGAGAAAAAGGTACATAGGAGGGAGTGTGAGCTGATTTGGGCGTTAATGAGAGCGGCTGAAGCCGTGAAAGGCATTTTCAGAGCCGTGCCTGTGTACACGTGCGAGCGCAGGAGGAGCGAGCAGCGCCAATCCCGCCAGGAACCATTTATCCGTAATGGCATTTGCGAGCAGAACTCCCTTTGTCACCACTCCGAACGCCCTTCGGGCTGGAACAACTCCACTCCGTACAAATAATGCGCTGCTCCCGTTTTCCCAGCTGCAAAGGTGCACCCCGAAACGCTGCCATTATCACTCTACAAACACACCCACTATTTCCCCTTCTTCTCCTTTTCTTCGGAGTTGTGAAGCAGCATCCGCAAAACCAGAGGTGTTTTAAGCACCTGATCCACCCCGGATTGCCAGCAGCATCCACAAAACCAGAGGTGTTTTAAGCACCTGATCCACCCCGGATTGCCAGCAGCATCCGCAAAACCAGAGGTGTTTTAAGCACCTGATCCATCCCGGATTGCCAGCAGCATCCGCAAAACCAGAGGTGTTTTAAGCACCTGATCCATCCCGGATTGCCAGGACCAGGGTGGTTTTTTTTAACAGGACATCGACTTTCTCCTGTTATCAGTTTACTTTTATGTCAAAGAATCAGAATATCAGCGTTGAAAATCACCCAGCGGCTCATCCTCCCAAAGACTTTCTGAAAGGGATGGGATGAATCGTTCCAGCTCATCCAGTTCCGAGCTGACTGACTTCCCCCCTAAGGGAAGAGCAGGAATTGTCAACAGGCGTTTGGGAGATGCCTTTCAGCAAATTCTCTGCTCCAGAGAATTTCAACTCTTATCCGGCCTGGAAAAGAGACATTCACACTTCTTAAATGCAGGTACTTAAGGGAGGAGCCAAAATTAATTACTTCTCTTTTCTATGTACTCCGCAGAGCCTCCAGCATGGGACTCAAAGCTCCACAGAGTAGTGGTGAGGCCAGGGAGGCTAAAAGCACCAAAATGAAAACCAGAATTAAATTAAATTTAGACTGGGAATGCTCAGGAGCACTGGAAAAACTCATCTTACAAGCGATTCCATCTGCCACCTTTAGAGGTAAATAAAGATTTAGGCCACATCCGAGCTGCCCTGACAGTGCCAAGGTGGGAACACTGCTGGGCAGGGAACCATCAAACCCCAGTGACTGACTCAGGGCCCTGGGCAGCCACAGCCTGTGGTCAGCCAGCAGCAAATGCCACGGAGTCTGCACCACAAATAACACCTATCCCGAAGGAATTTCCACTCTGCAAAAAAATCCACGTGTGCCAGGGTTATAAACGGCTTCCACACGAGCAGACCTTGGATGTGGAAAACTTGCTTTGGGAGGAATGGCAAGGAGAAGGATTTTTGGTTGGTTTTTTTTTGTTTTTTTTTTTTTTTCCCCCCTTTCTGTTTCTTTTTTTAATCTCAACAGATTTTTCCAAAGGCTTTAAAAGTGACAGCTCAGACTGCCTGGTTCCCCTGCGTCCAAAGGGGAGCAGGCTTTGGAATGCGAGCAGCAGTGTCAGGAAGGATGTTCTCATCCTGCTGTCCTGGTTTTCCAAACCCCACCGCTGGCACTGCTGTGCAAACTGGATAAATCATTCTTTACGATTCACTGTTCTATCAAGGGTCACTATAAAGGCTTCAGTTGCTATTTTGCTGAAAAAACTTTGTTTCTCTGCAAATTTCTAGCTTGAGGATGAGCTTTTTACTCTTCCCCCCCGGCTTTTATCCCAGGATTTCCTTTCTCCCAGCCTGGCCACGCTCTGGGAACAGCTTTATCTTCTCCTTTGCTCACTGACACCCCACCAGATGAGCAGCACTACCACAGGACTGAAGCAGAGAGAAGAGGTGCAGTTCAGCCGAACGGAACACCAACGCCGGGTCACGTCGCGCTGAAGAAAAGAAATGAAATTATTCATTTCCTACGAAATAAAACGCCCTTCTCATCCCTGTGGCCCTTAACCTGGGCATCCATCTGCCTCCAAAGAATCACTGATCATTTCACAGTCTGGGAAACACTGCAGGAGGGGAAGGGGAGAAACCTTCATGGAAAATTAACCGGGAGACGCTGCGAGCGAAAGAATTAATTTCTGTCTCCGCGCTCCCGCCTGTGCCGTGTTCTGCACGCTGCCGCTCTCCTCTGCTCTTCCTGACATTTAGAAGCGTTTGGCAGCTCATTAAATTCCACATGTGAAGTGATCCAGCCCTGGGAAGCTGTCAGCAGCGGGGGACACAGACCCTCGGCGCTCTCGGAAGAGCGATGCCACCACGGCTCTGTCCAGTTTTTTGTCCTGGAGCGACGCCACGCTTAAACTGGGAGCGTGCACAGGACTGGGAAGTGAAATGGGAACTGCTGCTCTTCCTTGGGAAGAGTCACACCGATGTCTGACACGTGCTGTCGATACCCCGTCCCTGAGCTCTCTGAAATCCTCTCCATCTGGAATTGGACAGCCACTCCAATCCCGAGGGGATCACGCTGGAGCTGGGTGAGAGCGCTCTGAGAAAGAACAGACTTTACTGAGGGCTCCCCCCCCTTCCTCTGAGCTAAACCACGTTGTTTGATTTAGACACGAGTGAGGAGGCCAAGCAGCACTTGGCAGAGGATTTGCAGCAAGTTTTAGGATAACTCTTTCCTGGAAAAGGTGCTTCCATTAGAACGGCTTTGGACACCACTGGCACGTGGAGAGCACGTGCAGCATCTCCAGGAGAAGCTGTGGGATCACAGATTTTTCAGGGATATCCATCACAAAGAAATCATTCCCCCCCAAGTGGGCTCTTCTGAGGACTTCTAAGAGCACTGGGATCAGGATATTTTTGGCAGAGGGGAGTTAATTGTATGAAAAAAGGACAGCACTCCAGAGGAGTTAGAAAATCACCTCATCCTTCCTCTGCTTTGAGCACCTGCAAACTCAGGTGAAGGCAGTGGGGTTTCCCCCAAAAAACACCCATGCTATCACATTCCTCCCTCTGCCTGGGTCCCCAGGAGGATCCAGTGGCAAGACTGCTGAAAAACCACAGGATCACAGAAGGGTTTGGGGTGGGAAAAGCCCATCCTGTTCCATCCCCCCTGCCATGGGCAGGGACACCTTCCACCAGCCCAGGCTGCTCACAGCCCCTTCCAAGCTGGAGGAAAAAAGGGAAAAGGAGGAATAAAATGTTCCCCCTGCTGATCCACCTCTTCTCTGCTGTTTTTCATTGCCTTCTGTTCTGCTGCAGCAAAACAAAGCGGGAGCCAACAGCGACAGCAACAGCAAGAAAGAAAAACCCTGTTCTTCTAAACAAGGCTCTCCTTGTCCTAATGGAAGCAGGTGGGAATGGCAAAATTCACCTCCTTCCTGGCAGCCTGAGCCCACAGTCTCCCATCCTGCCTGTCCTCAGGCCTTCCAAACGGTCTGAGTGAACTGAAACACGTGGAAACACCACAATATTTATGGTCAGAGCGGGGTATAACCCCCCATATTTGACTTACAGGAACCATAGAGAGGCTCCTGCAGAGAAAAATCCCAAATCTTCAAAGATCAGTGTGGGGTTTTGCAAGGGACTGAAAAATGAAAAGGAAAGGTTTTCGGTGCAGTGAGCTAATGTTTGAATTCATTGCTGGAACCAAACCCTATGGCTCAAAGTCACTAAGATGGAAAAATCCCGAGGATGGCAACAGAGTCGAAAAGAAATCAGAGCAAAGCGTCGCTACTTGGAGAAGGGAAAAGACTCTGAGGCAAGACAGAGTATCCAAAACTCAAACCATGTCATGCTGATGTGGAAAACACTGCCATATTTACAATTTGGATTCTCAAACACTAAAACCCTCTCTTCAAGCAGCAGGGAGAAAAAAAAAATAATCTCAGAGTATGTAATTATATGTGAATAAAATAACAACAGAGACGTTGATTTAGGAGAAACACAAAATTGTTGCTCCAAAACACAACCAGCTTCAGACAGGAGCTGTTCCTCACAGATTCAAAAATATTTTACAGAATTTCAAGAACTTCCCACATTTACAGCAGAAAAAAAAATAGGAATTACCACACTAGGCCCTATTCAAGGATCATCTTAACACGTGCAACATGTTTCAAGGCAGACGGTCCAGATCCTCACAGAAAAGGAAGAAGAAATTTAATCACATCCAACTGAGCCCAAAAAGCGTTCTTGTGAATTCCCTTAAAACAATGACTGGCTCACATCTCAGAAGATAAGAGTTCTCAAATTTTAGCGGCTCGTTATCAAGTTACCAGAGCCTTGGCTTGGCTGTGCCCTGAGTTCAGAGAGTTACCCTGCAGTCAGACACTAATGGAATGAAAGCCATCTGGATAGTATTATATTTATTGGGATCCTTTCTCCACTGAATCAGCCTTCAGAGTTTCCTCTGCTCAGAGAATATAAAATGGTACAAGAGTAGTTTCAATCTAGAACTGGCAGCTCTGATCCTTCTTACCACAGGCAGAAATAACACCTTTTCCATCCTCTGCAAACCATGCTTAAGAATAAGGTGCAGCATCAGAGAGGTTTTACTTCATGTTACTACAAATCAAAGGAAAAACTAAATTTGAGCTCACTAAAAAAAAAAAAAATAACATGAAGTAATCATTGGGAACTCACTAGGAAACTTAAAAAGAGCTCTTGGGTCTATGGTTTATTTATTGTAATCACATTTTACAAACTTCACTTTACCAACAGGGAAAAGATTCCATTTTCAGGCTGGAAGCCAGCACTGGTGCTGCTCTGGAATGTGCCATGTGTCTCATTAGAAAAAACCCCATATTTGCAACATCTGCAAAAGCTGGGGCAGGAGGGAGGTTTCTGGAGAGGCAGAAAACAATGAAAACCAACTTCAAGTGTATGCAGTTGTTGATAGGAGGCAGATAAATGTACATGATAGTTTAACTAGGACAATATGGTCACAGTTATGGGATCAAGGATGTGACTGATTTCCATCTGTCCCCCCCCAGCCCCACATGGAGCCGTTGGGTCCCTGATGGACACGGAGGAAAAGCAGAGGAAGGGAAACCACCAATCCTGCTCCTGCTGCTGCTCCCAGCTCCAAAACTCTCCATAGGGTGAAAACTACTGCAAACAGCTCGGGAGATGAACTATTTGCAGTCCTGACCTCAATTAATACAGAGCCAGTCCAGTGGAGGCCATGGAGATGCTCCGAGGTCTGGAACACCTCGGCTCTGGAGCCAGGCTGGGAGAGCTGGGGGTGCTCAGCCTGGAGAAGAGAAGGATCCAGGGAGACCTTGAGCCCCTTCCAGGGCCTAAAGGGGCTCCAGGAGAGCTGGAAAGGGATTTTGGACAAGGGCCTGGAGTGACAGAACAAGGGGGAATGGCTTCATGTTGACAGAGGGCAGGGATGGATGGGATATTGGGAAGGAATTCTTCCCTGTGAGGGTGGTGAGGCATTCCTGGAACAGATTCTCAGGGAAGCTGTGGCTGCCCCATCCCTGGAAGCGTCCAAGACCAGGTTGGACAGGACTTGGAGCACTCTGGGACAGTGGAAGGTGTCCCTGCCCACGGCACTGGGGTGGGACGAGATCATCCTTAAGGCCCCTTCTAACCCAAACCATTCCATTATCCTGACTCCATGATTCCAACAGTGGCTCTGGCCAGGCCATCTGCACCAGATCCAAGCCTTTCCCAACTCTCACAAAAAGGTGACTGTCCTGGTTTGCGAGCACAAAACGCTTTCCAGGCAAGATCCAACCAGTCCAACGTGTGTGGAGTGCCTGGTACCCACCCTGAGGAGACCGACCCAGGAGAACCTCGCCGCGGCCGACAATTCCAGCAGCAAAGGGAAAACACTGGTCCATTTTTGGAGCAGGGCATGAGCACCATTGACAGGCATGAAAGGAATGAGCCTGTAGCAGCACGTTGTGGGTGATAGTCAGAGATAGACAGGGGCAGAGAGCCAGAGCGGGGTGTCTGCCGCTCTCGGGTCGGCCTCGATCCCGGGGGCAGGAAAACCACGAGGTAACTCCCACGGCGCGCTCCAGCAGCTACACTGGCAAACTAACCAAACCAAACCAAACCCAACCAAACCCAACCCAACCCAACCCCATGCCATCTCCAAGCACATTTACCAGGGCTCAGCGTGGTTCTTCGCTGCCCACGGCCGACACTCCTCCTTCCCCAGCGGTTTTTTTTTTGCCCGTAATTCCCGACAGCAGGAGCGGGGATTGAGACAGGCAGCCCTTCTGAGTTATGCCTTCAATCTGATTTGCCAAGGTGCATGTGTTAAAAGCATATGCTGGCTCTGGAGCCAAAACCAACGTGCCAGATTCAATCACTGAGCTCGTTCTCAGGGCCCTGCTGTAAAATCCTGACACGGAGCGCCGCCGCGCTCACGAAAACTGCCCGGAGCTCCCGAGCTGAAGCTGTGCGAGCAAAGAGCCAGGGAGGGAAATATTTTTCTGCAATACTGAGAGCTGTTCAATTAATTATAGCTGGAAAAGGCTGTGCAGTTGAACAAAGGCAATTCTTACCNCAACCAAACCCAACCCAACCCAACCCCATGCCATCTCCAAGCACATTTACCAGGGCTCAGCGTGGTTCTTCGCTGCCCACGGCCGACACTCCTCCTTCCCCAGCGGTTTTTTTTTTGCCCGTAATTCCCGACAGCAGGAGCGGGGATTGAGACAGGCAGCCCTTCTGAGTTATGCCTTCAATCTGATTTGCCAAGGTGCATGTGTTAAAAGCATATGCTGGCTCTGGAGCCAAAACCAACGTGCCAGATTCAATCACTGAGCTCGTTCTCAGGGCCCTGCTGTAAAATCCTGACACGGAGCGCCGCCGCGCTCACGAAAACTGCCCGGAGCTCCCGAGCTGAAGCTGTGCGAGCAAAGAGCCAGGGAGGGAAATATTTTTCTGCAATACTGAGAGCTGTTCAATTAATTATAGCTGGAAAAGGCTGTGCAGTTGAACAAAGGCAATTCTTACCGAGGCGAAGGGGTTTTCACAATAAACAGGGGAACGCTTCCCATCTCCATCCCAGCACAAGCCAAAGCCTAATTAAGTGTTCCAAATAAGACATTTTAAAACACAGAATACTGGTACCTATAAAGGCAAAACGTTTCAAGGTTAAAAAGGTGATTCTAAGATGATTCTTTCCCTTTCAGGACTAGGAAAAAGTTGATGAAACTCCTGTTTTCCTGCAGACTTGGCTGAGGTGGCACTCCTGGGCCATGTCACACTCCCGTGAGCAGGGAGTGTCGTCAGTCAGTGCTTTCTTCATGAAAATCCACGGAATCTTTTGGCTCTTCACGTTCCTGGAATCTGAGATGTTCCAGGAACTAATTTAGCATGAAAGCTCCAGGAACACAGCAACACACGTGGGTTTGGAGCTCCTGTAGGTACAGTAATGCAATGTGTGCTCTAAAATCAGGTACCCACTCCCCCCAATAATGTAATTTAGGAGTCCATTTGCTTAAATGAAGGGCATTCAAAGCCCACAGGGTGTAGCATTTGTGCATGAACAGACAGCACTCTTCTCTCTAACAGGTAAGATGCACAAAATCTGCCATTAATCGAAGTTCAGAAGGAGGAGCAACATCACTGCTGGATCAAACAGATGCCAGTGTGGCATTTTTAAAGTTTTTAAATGATTATTCTGCAGGAGGACATCACTCTGTCCTAATGGCAGACTGCTCAGTGAACATATCTCACCTAAATCTTCAAGGAGCTTCTGCTCTGCCCCTCAGTTCTTGTCTTAAAACACCGAAGAGCTGCTGTGCACAACCAAGAGAAGGTTCCAGTGGTGAATAAACTTGTTTCTGCTCTTTGCTGGGAAGCATGAAGAGTTCCATGTTTGCATTTTGCCTTAAATAACTGACTAAATAGTGCCATGTAAGGGTACAGATATGAGAAATGCAAGCAAAAGTGTCCTGAACTTAAAGAAAACAACTGTTGCACTGAAGTCCTTCTATGCCAGACTAGAAACCACCTCATTCTTTCATTTTGTGTTTAACACTGTGAAATCTCCCAATTTCAAACTCTTTCTTATGGTTCTATCCCTGGGATTTTTATGGACCTATCAATGGGCATCACTGAACCTAAACAGCACTGGGAATGGCAGACACAACAGCTTAACTCTGGGACTCTGGTAGGTGGATTTAATTGGCCAAGCTCTCATTCTTCCAGCTTTCAGATATCCTAAATTTAGAGCACGCAGGCACTGCATCTCAACACTTGGAGCTTCTCAGCAGATGCCACAAATTCCAGCCATTAAGTCTGCTTTCAGTGGCAGCACTGCTGCTGAGCAGCCTCTTGCTCTGCCCTGCCACAGTGCAGGAACTTCTGCTGCGTTTCAAACGGGAGCAATTAAGATAATAAAAATACCTCAATATATGGATTGAGCAACAATCAATTGCAATAATTATAATATATAATATATGCATATATAAGAGCCATGCTGACAGGACACATGGAAAGAAGCTCTTCCCCTGACACCCCCAGCATGCTGTGGCCAGACACCAGCACAAACAGGAGGCCAGAGGCACAACCAACACCCTCCTCCAGAGCAACCTGTCAAATCCCCAAAGCTTTTTATCTGTTTCTCATGGGCTGGGAACTACAGAGTTGCAGATCTGAAGCCCAGATGGCAAATGACAGAGTAAGAGGGCAGCAGTGTTTGTTTACACCCCGACACCTGCAGCACAGGCAGATGAAAAAACCCAATTGTCACTCAAGGCTCCATGTCAAGGTCATCTCTTACCCCATCTCTCTCTCTCTAAAAAGCCACACTTTAATAGTCTCATATTAATAGATTAGATAAACACCCTGTTAGGGCTAAGAGAATGAAGTTTTCTTATGCTCAGATAAAACCTGTTCTTGCAGCAGGCCCCACCTGCTGCATGCTGACCCCCTATGGCGGAGGGTGCAGCACCGTGGTTCCTACAGGAGCACGGAGGAATTCCAAGCTCCAGCTGCCCACCCAGCCAATGACCAGCATGAAAAACCACTGATTTTTGTTTCTAAAGCCAAACTCCAAGCATTTTTCTTTTTCTTTTCAGCCCCATTAAAATGCTGCTGCCAAGCAGCACATCTCAAACCACAGGAGCATCAATCGATGATTGATGCAATCAAAATGACAAAGCTAAACACGAATCTGTTCTAACACCACAGCACTCAGTGTGCACAATTGCTCTTTTTCAGCTTGTTGAGGAAAATGTCAGCATTCCAAAATCTTCACCTGCTCTACACTTGAGTACCTGTTGCTTGAATGAACTGCTCTCCCAGCACCCGGTGCTCTGCATTCCAAACACCAAAAAAGAGAGTAATCAATAAAATGCATACGAGACATGGGTCACACCTTTCTTCCCAGGGTTTCTACCTCAAAAAAAAGCTCTGAAGAAACAACATTTTTTGAGAAAGAAACAACATTTTTTGAGAAATAAACTGGTTCTCATTTGCCTTTCGTTGCAGCAGGTACCTCTGAGCCCTGACTGTGAGTGAGTCTGTACAGAGCCAAAACTTTGTCACTACACTGGGGCAATCTGTGCTCTCAGACTAAGCCAGTTTGGCCATTTATCTTTAGGTTTCTTGAGTGCCTGAGCACAGACAGTTTAGCAGACCAAAAGTGGCCCCAGAGTGTGTTAATTAAACTATTGTAACTTCTCCTGCAAGGAAGAATGGGATGCCCAGATGGAAAGTCACTTAAGGCACATGTGTTTCCGTGATGTTCCACTGCACCAACTCTTCAGAGAGATCCTTCCTGAAGAATTTGGCAGCCCCAACTGAGCACTGGCTACCTGGCACGGTGCAGAGCTGACAGAGGGAACTCTTAATCACCCAGTCTGGCTGCTGGGAGCAGGATAATTACAAGCAGCTAAGTTCTGAGCAGGTTATGTTAGCCCTGCTATAATTTCATGCTAACATGCTCCTGTTCCTCTCAGCTACTCCTCTTAGACCATCTCCTGGAACTGCATCACAGGCAACTCATCCTTTCCCACTGAAAAGGTCCCCAGTTCTGCAGCACCTGTCTCAGAAGAGCCCCCTGTTTCTCCAGAAGGATCTTTTCCATTTCTGAACGAAGCCAAAGGGGTCAGGAATCGTTTCAACCAAATTCCTTCCAGCAGCAGAGAGTTTTCCAGCAGGCCTAGGAATAAAACCTTCCAGCTTCTGCATCCCCCTTCTACTCTCTAGCCATCAGAACAGACTTTCCAATCTTTCCAGGGAAGAGAGACCTGCAGGCACAAACTCTGCAGTGGAACTCGTGTGACTCCAGGCTGGAAGTGCCCCTTCCAGCAGCATCACCAGCAAAGCACAGCCTGCTCCCTCCTCTCCCAGCAAACACCATGGGATCAGAGCAGCACCCATGGGATCAACACCAGCTGCTTCAGCCCCAGAAGAATCTAAAACCAGGCCTGAATCAGCTCAGACATGCAGCTCACTTGAGTGGGATCTGTCTTGCAGAGCAGAGGTGCTTTTAAAAACACCCAGTTCAGCAGCTGCTGGGAAAAACCACGGGATTAGAACGGTGCAGTTGGGCTCTGTAAGCGACCACGAGGCCAGGGCAGCACTGGGATGGGATGGGATG
>VZTH01002208.1:0-38757 GCA_013397815.1 Aleadryas rufinucha
TTGAAAAATAAAAGGCCGAGGTGGGGACGGACCCGGAGGAATTGATGTGGGGAGCGCTCCTGAAACGCCACGAATCCCCCCCACCTCACCCCAAAGCCCCGGCCCGCATCTTCATCCTCGCCTTCATCCCCTCCCGGGATGAGATTCCCCCCGCTCCGTCCTCCCTCCAACCCCAAAAATGGGGAAAATCGGGCAAAACCGGGCAAAAAACCGGGCAAAACCGGGCAAAACCCCCTCAGGGCGCCCACCCTGCCCCTCGCTTGTCCCCCCCCGAAACCAGAGCGGTTCTTCCTCTGCCCGGTGGGAACAAAAAAATCCGATTTTCCCCTCGAAAATGCCACAAAAAAAAGCGCTTTTTCCGCCCGAATCTCGCCTTTTTCCGAGAGCATCCTCCTCGTATTTAAGCAGCTACCTGGGCTCATCACCGCATCCTACAAACTGTGACAGTTTCTGTGTGAATATTTTTCTCTGTGTTCGTGGTACCTGTATTTATATTTATGTTTAGCGCTGTAATGTTCCACGGTATTAAAAAAAAAAAAAAAACAAAGGAAAAATTAAAAAAAAAATCCCTAAAAACCACAAAAAAAAATATAAGTGAATGGAGTTCTATAGAGGTAGAGAGAGAAAAAAAAAGAAAAAAGAAAAAACAAATATAAAAAAAAACAAAAAAAAAAGCGCCGAAAAAACGACAAAAAAAAAAAATAAAATGGGAAAAAAATCTCGTGTTAAACCCTCTCATGTATAAAGTCACGGAGTCCCCAGAGGACTTTTCTGTGGAGTATTTAATAAAATAAAATCGGAATATTATTTTTGAAAGTTGACGGAGCAGCCTCTGAGCTTCAGTGGGGTTGGCTGTGCAGAAAAGTTCCTTTTTTTGGCGTTTCTCCCCCCAAAAAAATCCGCTTCCCCCTCCCCCTGGACTCGCCTTTCCCTCCCAAAAAAAAAGGGGAAAAAGTGGTAAAAAATGAGGAGGAAAGAGGGGGAAAAAATGAGGAAAAGGGGGAAAAAAAGGAGGAAAAGGGGTAAAAATGCCATTTTTGCTTTGTCTCCTCGGCTGAGTCTCGTGGCCGGGATTCTTCGGGAATTTCCTCCCGTTCCGGGATTGAAAAAAAAGTGGATTTCCAAAGTTCCAAGCGGATTCCTGATTCCTCTCCCCCCCCCTCCGTTTTCCCGCGGGGTGAAAGGTTCGGCTCCTCTTTTATTATTTATGATTTATGGATGATTTATTTATGTTTTATTAATTAATTAATGAGGTGGTTTTTTTTTTTCCTGGAGGAGGGGGGGTTATTTTGTGCCAGGAGCGTTTTTCCCACCCCTTTTCCCTCGATTTCATCCCGGTAAAAACCTCTCCAGGGAATGGGGAGGGGGGAAAATGAGATTTTTCCCTCGTTTTTATCCAGAGCCTCACCCTTGAGGAGATGGGAAATTGTGGATTGAACAGCGGGAAATGAAACGCGGGGTGGGAAAAAAACGGATTAAAAGCTGCGTCTTTGTCATATTTAGGAGATTTTCTGGGAATTCCGGGATCGCGGAATGAGAAATTCCTGGAAAAAAAACCCCAAAAATGGTGCTCTGAGAGGTTTTTTTTTGAGGAAACGGAGAGGATTTGGTGGGGAAGTGACTCCAAGCAGGAAAAAAAAAAGCACGAGAAGAGGAAATAATCATTAAAAAAAAGGAAATTAATAATTTAAAAAAGGGAAATCATCATTAAAAGAAGGAAAATAATCCTAAAAAAAGGGGAAATAATCTTGGAAAAATGGAAAATAATCCTAAAAAAAAGGGAAATAATCCTAAAAAAATTCAACCTGAGGAGGTTTTTTTCCACTCTCCCATCCTTTGCTCCTCTCCGGGCTGGAATTTGCGCCAAAAAACCAACAAGAGACGCGACCAAAAATCCCCAAATCTCCCTAAAAACCGAAGAAAAAGAGGAAAGAGCCGAGAAAAAAACACCGGGAAGGAGAAGCCAAGAGCGGAGCCACGACCTGGCCGGGCAGCAGGAGGTGGGAAAAGCGGGAATTCCCTCCAAAAACCGGGATAAAACCCCAAAAAACTGGGATAAAACCCCACAAAACCGAGAAGCGGAGCTGAGGAGGGACCCCCGGAGCAGCTCCCGGGATTTTCCCGGGATCAGAAGGAAAAGAGGCCCCGGGGGGGGCCTGAAAATGCGGATTTTTCCAAGGATTTTCTCCCCCCCTTTGCTCCTTTGAAGCCGCAGACGAGGAAGAGCCGCGGCCGCCGCTGGCAGCAATAAATTGTGGGAAAAGAGGAAAAAAAAAAGAAGGAAAAAAAAAAACCCAGGGAAAGGCGGAGAAGGGGGGGAAGAAAGGAAAAAAAAAAAGTCCCAGGAATGTAAACTTTGGAGCGTTGGAGGAGGAGCGGCCCCCGCAGGAGCGGGAGGTTCCCGAGTGTCCCAAAAATATCCCGGAATGGCGAGGGGAAAAGAGGGTTTTTTAAAATTTATTTGTATTTTTGGCGTGGGTTTTTGTTTAGGGAATTAGAAAAAAAAAATAAATCGGGAAGTGGAGAGAGGGAGGAAAGAGGAGAAAAGGGGATAAAAGGGAGGAAAAAGGAAAGAAAAGGGGAGGAAAAGGGGAGGAAAGAGAAAAAGGAAAAGAGGGAAAAGGAAAAGGAAAAAAGGGAAAGGAAGGGAAAAAGTGAAAGAAAGAAAAGGGGGAAAAAGGAAAGGGAATAAAGGAAAAGAAAGGAAAAAAAGAAAGAAAATGAAAGAAAAGGGAAGAGGAAAGAAAAGAAAAAAGGAAAGGAAAGGGAAAAAGGAAAGAAAAAGAAAGGGAAAGAAAAGAGAAAAGGAAAGAAGAGGAAAAAGCAAAAAAAACGGAGGAAAAGGAAAGAAAAGGAGGAAAAAAAGGGGGAAAAAAAGGAAAAAAAAAGGGAAAAAAAGGGAAAATAAAAGGGAAAAACCCCCAGAATTTTCCGTGATTATCCCGCGGTTTGAAGCAAGCCCCGAGCAGAGGCGCGCAGGAAACACCCCCCCCGAGATGAGGGGCGCTAATTGGGGTAACGAGGGAAGGGAAGGAGCCGCGGGTCTTTGGTTGCGCGGGGGGGCGCGGAGCGGGCGCTGCGGTGCCGCGGAGCAGCGCTAGGTGCCGCTGCCGCCTCGCCCTGCGCCGCGCTGGGCCCCGCGCCCCNTGCCCGTGGACTCCCAAGGGAAACATTAAAAAAGAAAAAAGGGGAAAAATAGGGAAAAAATAGGAAAAAAATAGGAAAAAAATAGGAAAAAAATAGGAAAAAAATAGGAAAAAAATAGGAAAAAAATAGGATTTGACCCTCAAGTTTCTCAGCTTATGCCAGTTCGTGTGTTTGTGTGTGTTTGTCATGGCAAAGGAATGGGATCAAAAGCAGCCAGAGGTGTCAGAGGTGCCCGATCCTCCGGTAGGAATCTGCATGCACTGCTCGCTGCTCCGGTAGCAAGGCCTAGAGAAAGAAGGCAAGTGGCAATACTTCACCCTGATATCCAGCTTTTTCTTCAAAACATGTACACTTCAAGCAAAAAAAAAAAAAAAAAAGAAAAATCACAAATACAAGCAAAGCAAGCAACACAGGACAAAAAAAATACACAGAGAAAAAAACATGCAGAGTATCTTATTTTTTATGTCTGTAAATACGAGTGTTAGCACTGCACATACACAGCTGGGAGATTGAGGGGGCATTTTCTACATCTAAAGGTTCTCAGTCTGTGGTTTAAAAGATCAGTGATTAAGTTAGCAAAGTTTTTTAGAGGAAATCATCCTCATTTCTCTTTAAAAATCTCATCTATAACATAAAAATCGCATTTATTATATACAAAATCTCACAGATTGCCAAGCATTTGGGGAAAATGCAGCCCAACTGGCCCTCCTTTGGAAACTTTGTGTTTCTATCCTAAACTTTGTTGTTTTTCCCTCAGGGTGAACAAGCAGCTGGTCAGAGGTGATAGGAAATTTGAAATAAAGAGCTGTACAAAGGGGGAGTTGAGCAACTCAAATATTGGTCAGTTCTAGGCAAAGTTTGGGAAATACTGGGTCATTAACAGGCTCCTAAATTTAGTTATTGAGCAAGGAATGTGAGGTAATCACAGCAGAAACAGTCACTGGGAATTCAGAAGAGTCCAGACAGGTTAACAAAGTAGAAACAGATCAGGAGTTATAATTTAATTTAATTTAGTGACATTTAACCATCTCACAGCAGCCTTTGGAGGAAAATAGCTCAGGACTGACTGTAAAATGAATGAAAAAACCACAGAAAGCCAGCATCAAAAAGCAATGAGAACTGCAAAGCAGGATAAACACAAAATAATCCCATTAAAAATTTAAAAAAAAGGGGATAACTTGGGACACCTCATGACACAGGATCTAAAAGAGCTGCAAAAATGCAAAGCAGCAGCAGGACTAAATGATTAATTTTACACAAAGCATGGAGATAACCTGACCTTGTACTCACTGGTGAAAAGATGATGGACAGGGATTAAGATGCAAGTTTTCAGGGTGCTAAAGGGGACATTAAAAGGGACATGAGCTCCACTAAATGTTAAACCCTAAAAATGAGGATGGCAAAGAAAGATCAACAGAGAGATTAAAGCAGGAGGTGCTGCCAAGAAGCAGCAAAGTGGAGACAAAGTAAAATAAATCTGGCTTTGGTTATAACTGCAAGTTTTTAATAATGATTTTAAAAGTTATCTAGTAAAACCCAAGAAAAAAGGGGTGGAATATTCACTCATTCACGGGAAAAAAGGGGAAAAAATAAAAGGATTAAGTGCATTGACAGCAAATATTTGCAAAGCCTCTGGAAGTATTTTTAAATTCAAAGCTTTTCCAGGAAATGCAGGAGCAATTCATCTCTAGAACAAGTTGCAGGATGTGACTCGTTTGCAGATTGGTTCAAAAGCTGAATGACACAAACTCATCCCTCCTGATGCACTCCCAGCACATTCACGTGCAGCTGCCCCTGCTCCAATGTGGCTTGGATTGATTTCCAAATTAAACTGCACATTTTGCTCTCTGTGGAATGGGATCGAGTGCAGCAGCCTGTGGTGATGCACTTGTGAAAAGGAACCCTACAATCAATTTATTTCTACTTATCCTTAAATTATTTTNCTCATAAAATAGAGTTGTAATATTTTTTTAAGACTATGTCCTGAGCCAAAGCTTTAGAGATTTACAGATCCAATTCCTTTTGGAAGAAAAGGCTCATTTGGCAATTTTTATATGGGAGATCCAAACCTTTCTGTTGCCTATAATTCAGTTTTACACGGTAAAAAATCAAAACAACACTAAAAGTGACTCTGCCCAATGTGGGCAGTGGATGAATTAATCTTCTTTGGAATTGGGCTTCCCTCAGAAATGCCAATGTTGAAGTTTTTGTAGGACAGTAACAGGGTCTTGTCTCCAAATCAGGAAGGTTGACCTTATAAAAAGGATTAATTTGTGTTCTGCTCTGCTACAGAACTGACACAACTCCACGTGACAGCAACAGCCCAAATTAGGATTTTATGTGATGGATGCTTGTGCAATACCTGGCGTGGTTCATTTTAAAAAGAACAGCTCCAGACACGGACATCAGGTAAAGAAACCACAAAAAAACCCCTATAAACACTCACTGCACATGGAGCACAAGGAGAAAAGCCAGGTAAATGTGGATGGGAGTGACCTGATCCCAAAAAAAAAATTCAGAGGACTTCAAAATGAAGCCCTGGCTCAGGCTAACCACGCTAAACAGCATTTTTTGCACATATCCTCGCTGGGACGAAATTTCATTTTTGAACTGGCATAAACAGAGAACGGATCCCATCAGAACAACAACAAAAAAACCCAAAACAACCAAACCAAAGACCTTAAAACCGTTCAGTTTCGAGGAGAACCTTACCTGCTGCATGTTTGTCCCCGAGGCTCTGCTCTCGAGCTCTTCCTGGAGGTGCTGACTCCTCCTCTCCGCCTGGAGCAGCTGCTGCTGGAGCTGCAGGAATTGTTCCCTGGGCACCGCGGCGCAGCCCTGCTGCTGGAGCTCCCGGGAGCGCGGGCTCTGGCTACGCATCCCGCCCGACTGCAGCATCTGCAGAGGGAAAATCCCAGTCCATCAGCGCCTCCTCCCTCAGCCCGGGCTGCTCCAGGCAGCAGCTTGCTCCCGAATTTCTCGTGTGCAAGAGAAACAAGCCTGGATTCACTGATGGGAGGTGAACGGGCAAGTATGTGCCCATGAAAAAAAAGATGGATTTTCACATGCAGAGGTGAAGTCTAAAGGAAGCTGGGCTTTGATTCATCATTTCAGGCCTGAATGATAAAAATTACTGAGTTTGGGATGAATTCTTATCAAAGTTTAGTTGGCCTATGTAACACTAATTTCCCATTTCCGACTTCCAATTTCCCATTTCCCCATTTCCCATTTCTGACTTCCAATTTCCCCATTTCCAATTTCCCCATTTCCAATTTCCCCAATTTCCCCAATTTCCAATTTGAAGGGGAAAAGCTGAAGTTGTGCTGATTGTTTCTAGTGTTTAGGAGGGAGAGAGAACATTTATCTCTGATTCTATTACATTCAGAATTCAGTATTTAAAACCCTCTAAATCTTTCCTAATGTTCACTCCCAACTGTGGGGATGTTAAGAGCTAAGACAGTCATGTGAAATAATTTAGAATTTTGCCAAATTAGAACAAAACCCAGGTAAATAGCTCACAGTTGGAATACTTAATTATACCAAAAAGGACCAGAACTGGACAGTAAAAACCCCTGATGTATTTAAAACCCTCTAAATCTTTCCTAATGTTCACTCCCAACTGTGCAGATTTTAAGAGCTAAGACAGTCACGTGAAATAATTTAGAATTTTGTCAAACCAGAACAAAACCCAGGTAAATAGCTCACAGTTGGAATACTTAATTATACCAAAAAGGACCAGAACTGGACAGTAAAAACCCCTGATTTATTTAAAATCCTATAAATCTTTCCTAATGTTCACTCCTAACTGTGGGGACGTTAAGAGATAAGACAGTCACGTGAAATAATTTAGAATTTTGTCAACCTAAAGCAAAACCCAGGTAAATAACTCACAGCTGGAATAGTTAATGATACTAAAAAGGGCCAGAACTGGACAGTAAAAATCCCTGATGGTTCAGACAAACTCATCTGCAGCTGGAATTTGTGTAACATTAATAATCTCTTCCCATAAAGGCCCCCAGTTGACCACATGATAAACTGTCACCTGTTATCTCAAAACCATTACTCTGTTCCCTTAGGAAAAGGTGTATATTTAGTATTTAATCCATCTTAAATTTATTTAGATGAGATATTTATTTAGATTTATACTTAGATTAGATAAATAAATGAGATGAAATACTGTTAGCTGTTTATTCATCTGTTAGCTGGAAAAAACCACCCCTCTCATAATTTAAACTTAGATTGCAGTTATACTTTAAAATAATACCTTAAAATATTATATCTTGGTGGTTTTAATTTTCCTTTCACAACTGATTTTAATTTTCCTTTCACAACTGATTTTAATTTCCTTCCACAACTGATTTTAATTTCCTTCCACAAGTGGCAAAATGATCAATTTGGAATAATATTTCAGTTACTGACTTCATCTCTAACTGTAAACATTTTTCACAGTGGTGCAGCTCTTCTGGCCCTGTTACCATCCCTATATCTCTGCTGGTCCAGGTAAAGAGAAAATAGCTTTATAAACACTTCAAAATAAAAACTATTTGTACTTTTTAAAGCTATTTAGGGGTTCTCTTTGTTTGTGCTGTTCCTGACAACATAAACAGTGAAAATAATGAGCTTCTGGTGGGATTTCTTTCAGGGTTCCTGTCACATTGTGAAGCACACAAGTAACTAATGAGGAAACAGTCAATTAGTGTTAACAGCATCTTAAGAATAAATACTAATGAAACAACAATGAAAACAAATATAGCCCTGCTGTATTCCTCTGTGGAAGAAAATGGAACAATCATGAACTTGCTAAACTATCAGGATGATGCCAAATGGGATCAGAAATTCATTAATTTAAGGAAACACTGGACAGTCCTGGTGGAAAAGCATGCAGGCACCAGAGGTAACTATGCAAACACCTTCAAGCCTCACAGGCAGTGGGTTAGCAGGAAGCCACTTTTCATTCTCTCACTTCCAATTTTAATTCTTTTGGGATGCAGTGGGGTGATTTCTGTCCATTTTCATGGCAATCCCTTGGGAATACACAGCTCCTTCAGCACAGAACCACACTGCACAACACAGTGACCACAAAGAACCTGGTGCAGCTGGCCAAAATTGACACAGAAATGAATAGTGGCTTCTTTACTTCAAAGATGCATGGAATAAAAAGAAGAGAAAAAAAAGGAAATCCATAAAAAGAAAATGAAGGAATGTTTTCTCCATGCTGTGGTGGTACATTAAAAACGATTGCTCTACCTTCGCACACTATTTCAGAGAGAGAAGTGCCCCCTTCTCTGCTACTTCCAGCCACTGAGTTCTGGCCAGGTTAGCCATGGATAAAAGGAGAACAGGCACAAAAGACAGAGTTAGAAACCACAAAGCACTGGGTGAATGTTGTACACACCTGCTGGGAAAGGGTTACCAGGAGCAGCAGAACCCTGCGTGTCTGAAATACACACTTCAGGAGAAAACTCCATCCCAGGCTCGGTGTTTGTGGGTTTAAGTGTTTGGCATTTGCCCAAAGATTAATTAAGATGATATAAATAAATGCACAGGGAATAGAAACAGCCTTTTCATGAACTTGTCAAAATCTCCTATTTCCTAATGAGCTTTTTACAGTTTTATTACTAATTACACAGGATTTTCAGCATAATGGCTCCCCTTTGCTGTCTTGACAAGAAACATGAAGCCTTTTATAAAGTGTTATAGGAGTCTCATCTAAAAGATGCTTTGACTTATGGAACAAGTCAAAATTGTGGTTTTTTGATTTTTTTTTTAATACCTTATGTTTTAAACTCAAATCCAGGCCATCAAATTTAGGCAAGACTGCTGAGAGAGAACTTGGACGTCTGGGCTGACCTTATGGGACACACTAAGCACAGTTCAGTTGCCCATTCCTATAACCAAGGACTCCTAAGGTTTGATATCCAGCATGATCCACCTCCAGCAGAACTTTTACAGCAGCTTTTGGAAGAATCTCAACTGAAGCTTTCACTTGTGCCTTTAAATTAACAGTAAGCTGTGTAAATTGTTATTTTATCATGATTTAGATAATATTAAGCTGAAATTCAGCAAATTATTCCCAGAGAAAATAAGGACAGGTTTTGACATTAAGAGCAGCATCACACAAATATTAGTTAGGAAATTTGAGGTGATGTGTTTTAGGAAGGAAGAGGGAAGTGTCAGCCTTGCTTCAAGGACAGAAACAAATTTCTTTGCTATTTGATTTTATATCTGAAGCTTTATGTGAATTATGATTAACCACAACACGCTTCAGAGAGAAAGATGTTTGCCACAACTTGGTCATGAACGATGAGGTTAAACATCAGGAGAGGTTAATTGGTCTAGTTTTAATTAGTTTTCTCTGTTACTACACATCTGTAAGTTGCTTTAAAATAAAAGAGTGATATTTTATTTTAGTGACACAGTGATAAAGCCCCACAGTCAACACTGATTGAAATGTACCTCCATTAACTGATCATCCAGCTTGACTTGCTTTTTCCTCAGCCCTTCGTTTTCTGAGCTGGTCTCCAGTTCACGTTCAAGAGAATTCATCTGACTGATCTATCAGAGACAAGAAGTTTCCTTAGGTAAGCAGCAATTTCTCATTTTATCTGTTGTTTTTTGTTTCCCCCCTCATGAATCACTGAATACCAAGACAACTCATATCTAAAAACCAGGAGTGTTTGGACAAGAGATATCTCAGAGTGGATACACAGAGCCCTGTGAGCTCCTCGAGACATGGATTTGTGAGAGGCAAAGGGCACAAAACTCAGAGTAGAAGCAGAAAGTTGCAGCTCGTCCCTTGAGCTCCTGAGAGATGGAAACTGCACTGATTTGTGTGTTTGCCACCCCAAACTCACCTTCCTGTTTGCAGATGACAGCTCCTTCTGAAGCTGTTCACACTCCCTCTTCAAGCTCAGCTTCTCCTGCTCTATGGCTTTGACAATCCCTGACTGGCTTTGATGCTTTTGGTGCTTTAGGGAAAGGATTGTGGATTCCAGCTGTCGGATCTGAGGAGATCAGAGATGAACAAATGTGGAGGGATGTCCCAGATAATTCCACTTCGTCTAAAATACCGAGTACCAGTTGATTTTGGACTCACAGAATCCCAGAATGGTTTGGGTTGGAAGGGACCTTAAAGCCCATCCAGTCCCACTCCCTGCCATGACCAAGGTCACTTTCCACTATCCCAGGTTGCTCCAAGCCTCATCCAACCTGGCCTTGGACAATTCCAGGGATGCAGGGGCAGCCACAGCTTCTCTGGGCAGCTCTGGGGTATTTTTGACATATTTGCTTTGAGATCTTTTCTTCTTTCCCTTCCTCCTCCCCATAAACCACTGAATACTGCGAGCCAAGAACTTGCACAAGAAGAATGTTAGGAATATTAAGAATCTTTTTGTTAACTCGAAGTTGGACTGAAATCTTGGACAAGAATTATCAGGATTGTCTTTTAAAGAAAAGAAATCCCCTGAGAGTGCTGTGGAGTCTCATTCTCTGGAGATATTCAAAACCTGCCTGGATGTGATCTATGCCAAGTGGTCTGAGTGATCCTCCTTGAGGAAAGGCTTGAAATAAGTGACCTCCAGAGCTCCCAGCCCAACCCCTCCTGTGATCTGTCCTCTTGCCCAGGGTTACCTTTTCCCTGGAGTGAGCCAGGTCTGTTTTAGTGCTCTGCACTTCCCTCTGCAGCCTCTCGTTCTCCTGCCTGAGCAGCCTCTGCTCCTGTTCCGGTGCCTGCTCCAGCTCATCCCAATGGATCGGCCCCCGCTGGTCCTGCAGCCCTGAGGGAGGCACAGCCACTTCCAGAACCCGGTTCTTAAGACAGACAGAATTGCAGGGTTAGGCCTTAAACAAAGAAGCAGACATTTGCTCTATTCAGGTGGGTTTTAGGTGGATTTTCAGTAACTGCAGACTCCCAAGTCGCAGCATTCCCATCTCCCTCCCAGCCCAATCACTCTTTTTCCCCTAAGAAATCCCATGTGCAAAGCCCAAGTGCTTCTTCCTCCTCTGCTAAAATCATGGATAATAGCTGTGAGCACGAGGAGTGCACAGAGTTCAGCAACACAAAACACCAAGTTTGAAAAGAACTCAGACAAGTCCTTGGGACATTTTCAGTGGCCTAGGTAGAAACAGGCACCACAAACAAACATCAGGAGTGGATTTCTGGTCTCTGTACTGATGAAGACATCCCAAATGGAAAGTTTAGACAGCTTAAAGGGTTCAAAGAGGGAGGTGATGTTTCTGAAAACCAGTCAAGGGACAGCAAGCCTGAACTCTCCTACTTTGCATCAACCACAGAGGGATGTAAAACACCTCTGCAGAGGGACTCAGTGTCAGGAGACTGAGTCTGGAACAGCCTGGATATGATCCTTAAAGTGGCTACCTGGAAACAGAGACTGGACAGGAGTAAGGGAATAAAGGTGATATTTATTTGAAAGGCCTTCAAAGGTCCACCCTGGGGAGCCCAGAGGCTGCTGCCAAAATGGACCCCGAGATGGATGACGAGTCCCGAGTTCTTCACACTTTTATAGGTTTGGTCCATTTGCATATCAGCATAAATTCCCCAATTAAAGCTTTAGCTAATGATGTAATTTCTCTAAGCTCAGCCCTCCCTTTCCAAGATGTTGGTTTACACATTCTGGGCCCAGGATGGTCTGGGTGTCCTTGGAGAGCAAACCCAGAGAGGCTTTGTTATGTCTGTCTCAGCATGAGAGAGCAGCAGCAGCAGGCTGTAAAACATTTCAGAGTTTTACAGGAAGCCATACAGAATATAAAAGCTAAATCTCAAGGCATCAGAGATAGCCTTGGATCTACTCATGCCTGGAAGTTGAGCTGGATGCATCTCACAGAGGCATTCTCACCTGCTGGGATGCAGGAAGTTGACAAAGATGCCTCTCAAGATGGAGACAAGAGCTGGGTTTAAGTGGATTTTCAGTAACTGCAGACTCCCAAGTCGCAGCATTCCCATCTCCCTCCCAGCCCACTCACTGTTTTCCCCTAAGAAATCCCTTGTGCAAAGCCCAAGTGCTTCATCCCCCTGCTAAAATCATGGATAATAGCTGTGAGCATGAGGAGTGCACAGAGTTCAGCAACATTAAAAAAAAAGCACTTTATGCTCTGTTCAGAGCCAAACAGAACTCAGTGTTATACATTATCCTGTAATAGCTGTAATTTAGCTCCTGTTGCACAATTCTGAAACAGCCTCTTTTCCACGTGGACATTAAATATTCCTTAATTACATGGCAAACAAGCCAAATTAGTAGCTGAATTCATAACAGCAATCCCAAGGCTGCTGTCTACAACCTCCTTCAGTTGCAAATCCTCATTAGCTGAGAGGTTGGTGTAATTCTGTACCTTTCAAACCCAAGTTGCACTGAAAATTAGATCTCTGTCAATGACTAGCTGGTTAATTTTTATAGTTGATAGGTGTAATTTAAAGACATTGTCCACAGATTGGGGTGTTTTTTTGGCAAAAGATTTCTTTTAGGGGAGAGTGGAGACTCAGGAGATGGACTGATTATTGCACGTCCATGTTCAACACTTAAAATACAGTTTTTAAAAACCTTATAAACCTTAAAACCTGCACATTATACCCAATACACAGTAATTATAGCTTCCTACTGAGGCCCATGAAACCCTTTACCTTTTCAGTGCTGTTCTGCAGCTGTTTGTGCAATGCCAGCACTTCTTGTTTCAGAGTTTCCTTCTCCTGCTGTGTCACCCTCAGGTCGGATTTCAGCCGGGACATTTGGAGGTTGGTGCTCTGCAGAGTTTCATCGAGGCTCTGAACCTGTAAGGAGCAGGAGCACAGCTTGGCTTTTTCCTGGGCCAAGATTGCCTGTGTGGACCAGGTATGCCATGGATTTAGGATCTCTGATGGGAGGAGTGAAGTTAAAATGCTGATATTCTTCCTTTTGAAAAATGTTAAAATGAGTTTATTGCTCCCTACAACTCCCTGACAGGAGGGTGGAGCTGAAGGGGGTCGGGCTCTGCTCCCAGGGAGCAAGGGACAGGATAAGGAAACACCCTCAAGTTGTGCCAGAAGAGGTTTAGATTGGATATTAGGGAACATTTCCTCATGGAATGAGTTGTCCAGCCCTGGCACAGCTGCCCAGGGCAGTGCTGGAGTCCCCATCCCTGCAGGGATTTAAAGCCCATGTGGATGTGACACTTGGGGACATGGGGCAGTGATGGCCTTGGCAGGTTGGACTCGATCTTGGAGGGCTTTTCCAACCTTAAAACTCTGTAATTCCAAATGATTTTCCAACTTTCTGTTCCAAGCTTGCAGCCACCCACTTTGAATAGAGGCACAGTGCTGCATTCACCAGAAACATCCTCCAGCCCTGAGCATTTACTGTGATGTGCTGGGAAGAAGCTTTCCCTTGAATTATTTATTCTCTTCCTGGCAGCTCATGGCCAAGGAGAAGCTCCAGGAATTCTCAGCCAACCACCTGATCCTATCCCTGCCTGAGCAGGGATGAGCCTCCACCAGGACAGAGGAGCAAGAGCAGAGCTCTGCAGTGTTTTAGGAATCACCAGGCAGAGGGAATTGGCAAAAGTAACTTGGCTGGAGAGAGGAAAAACTCCCTCATTGTGTTTAACAAGTTGCCTTTTGTCCTCTAAGAACATCACTTTGAAAGCCCCTCAAAGCAGCCAATCTCAGCTGCATGGCATCAAAAGGGGGCTTTCAGGAGAAAAAGCCCTACAAGAGATGATCAAAATGTTTTTATCCAGGGTTAGAACATAAATCCCTGCTTTATACCTTGTCCTGGGACATGGAGAGCTGAGCCTTCAGTGCCTGACTCTGCTGCTCCCAGGATTGCTGCTCCTGCTTCAAGCTGCCAATTGCACTCTCCAAGCAGCTGACTTGAGCTACCTGCAATGAGATTACATCAGGAATAATTCAGGAATTTTTTTGGACTCAATTTGACTTCAAGGCTTACCCTAGAGGGAATTAAAGCTAAGGAAGGAAGGAAGGGAAATGCAGGAGAGCAAAAAGCCCCTCAGCTCCCTGAATTTCCACACAATGGGATTATTATTTACAGTGTGCAGACTCCTCTGCTCAAATTCAAGAGTTACAGTATTTTGGAGATGCAATAAAAGCCCCAGAACACTGCCTTCCTTGTCCTGCTGCAGTATTTATATCCAGGCCTCTCTTCCTTGCAATGTTTGGAATTTTCTACATAATCAAATTACAGTAAAGCTGGGCTCAAGAATTTAAGCTTTCCTCTCTAAGACCAGCTAGGAAAAAAACCCAAGCAGTGGCAATTAAGCTTTTATCTGGCTTGAGGGTAAGGAAAAAAATATATCCAGAGAAGTTTTAGAGGTTATGGTGATGCAGATAACGATACAGGAATTTTAACAGCATGCATTGATGTGGATTTGCAGTTCTTTCCTTACCTTATCAACACATCTGCTCAGCTCCTCACTCAGGGCTTCTTTCTCTTTCTGCAGCTTCTCATTTTTACTAATTAAACTTGAAACTTCATTCTGAAGGTCAGAGAGGTCAGGACATCTGGGCAGCTGTGGGAAACAAAGCCCTCACAGTTGCATTTCTGTGCTGTTGCAGAATTTGGCACGAAAATCATGGGATGCCAGAATGGTTTGGGTTGGAAGGGACCTTTAAACTTCCAGTCCCTCTGGAATAAGCAGGGACACCTTCCACCATCCCAGGCTGCTCCAAGCCCTGTCCAAACTGTCCTTGGACACTTCCAAGGATGGGACAGCCACGATTTCTTGGAGCAGCCTGTGCCAGGGCCTCCCCACCCTCGCAGGGAAGGATTTTTCCATAATATCCCATCTAAGGGAAAACCACTGCACTGCTGACTCCCAATCCTTTTCCCAACTGACCCAGTGCTTTATCACTGCCTTTCCTCACTCCATCTCCTCCCTGTAATTACACTCCAGCCACAATCCACTCGTTTCTGAATAGGCCTCAGCTGCTTTGGCTTTTTAAGACCATTATCTACCCTGAGCACTGGGTGCCTCAACTGAGTGTTTTACACGGTGCAGAAAATGACTTTGTGGAGCCCTAATCAGGGAACTGACTCATTTGAAGCCTTCATTATCTGTGTTTATTAGCATATATTTACAGCCAATTGAACTGTGCTTGTACAGGAGATAACTGAGCTCTCCAGGAAATTACCCTCAGACGTTGTGAGACTCCGATATCTCCAGATGGGTTTAGCAACAGGAATTCTCCCTGACAGGGCATGCTGGAATGGAGCTAAAACGGGTTCTATCTCCTGTTACACAGGGAAATGTTCTCCTGTGGATCCCATTTGCCCTGTCTGTTCCTCGATTAGAGCTTTAAATCTTTATCTTGACCAAAGCTTCCCTTTGTAAATCCGCTATTCCCAAAAACCTTTTGGCAAAGTCGAAGTGAATCCGACCTTATTTGAGGAATTGTGCATTGCACTTGGAAAATGTTTCAAGGGGAGTTACATTCCCTTACTTTTATGACCTTTCTTTAAAGAAATTAACTATTTCCATCTCTTAATTTTCATCCATTAAGAAGAGATGGTGAAAATTAATCTGATGGCACTCAAATAAAATCCCAGAATGGTTTGGGTTGGAAGGGACCTTAAAGCCCACCCAGTCTCAACCCCTGCCATGGGCAGGGACACCTTCCACTATCCCAGGCTGCTCCAAGCCCTGTCCAACCTGGCCTTGGACACTTCCAGGGATCCAGGGGCAGCCACAGCTCCTCTGAGCAATAGGATGCCTCACCTGTTTTGTCTTCTCCAGCTCCTGCTTGAGGATGTGGTTCTCCTGCTCTAGGAGATGAGCTTGCACCTTCATTTTTGACACCTCCATCTCCAAGGACGACACCAGATTTGATGACTGCAAAAAATAAAAAGGGCTGATTTCAATTCAGATTTCAATTCAGGAGACTCACAGAGCACCAAAGTTCAAACAGAGGATGCTGCAGCCACTGCTTAGAGCTGGGATGGCACTGGATGAACAACAGCCATGCTGGAAAGTGCAGGGAAACATTTAGCATCACTGAGCTGTGTTTTCAACACTGCTTATTTTTCCCTCCTGGCTTTTGGCTGCTGCTGTGTTTAAGCCAGCACTTAGCAAAGCTCAGCTTTGAAATCTTATCCCAGGGATGCCAATTCCATAACACCTGAAGCCCAGCTGGGATATCAAATCCTGTACCTCTGCTTTGGAGTTTTCCAGTTCCTCTTTCAGCAGCAGCCTCTCCTTTTCCCATTCTTCCAGGGAACACTTTCCCTCTTCCCTTTCCTTTTGCTCGAGCACCCTTGCCAGCTGTTGATTGAGATCCTGCACATCTGCTTGGTTTTTGGAGTTCCTCTGGCTCAGCTCTGTATTTTCAGAGTCCAGCTGTTGGTTCCTGGTCTTCAGATCCGCCACCTGAGCGGGGACAGCAGCGATTTTACACCGGGAATGAGATTTCGGATATTTCCTTTCTATTAAGGTGATTGAAGACCTGACAAATCTCACTCCAACCAGTTAATTTGTCATAATTGGCCTTAATTAGACCAGTTGAATCAGTCACCCAGCACAGCACTGTTCCCCCTTCCCTTTGCCATGCTGATGTAGATTTTGAGGGTTATCCAATAGATTATTCTGAGCAAATTATTCTGATTATTTTCCTAAGCAATACCAACGTGACACGGATGTAAAAGCTACTCAAACCTTCTAATAACAAACCACCCCTAAAATAAAAGTATCAGCCACATGGATACAAACTGGGATCATTCCCAGACCCAGCCAGATGGGAAATGAGTAGAGGTTGAATCTCAATCTCTATTTCCCATGGGCTAATGCAGAGAATCACACAAAAACTACGAAACAAAAGATTTAAACTTGGTATTTCTACAAAATAAACTTTCCAGGTTGACGATGGAAAGTGCTCTCAAGCCTGTAAGCTGCACAATGACAGCTGTTGTCTTATGAGGAGGTCAAGCAAGCCTCAAATCAATCCCAAAGAGGCAATAAAAGTTGAAATTTATAAAATGCTCGTTTTCTGCTGCCTTTGTGACCATCTGAGGACCAGCTTTGATGCAGTGATGATTTCCACAGAGAAGGTTCTGGGCTCAGGCCACACACCTGCTTCTTCAGGTTGTCAACCATCTTCTGCACAGCCACTTTCTCCTTTCTCACAGCCTCTATCTTCTGCCTATGGAAAAGTGAAAGCTCATTAACATTAAAATCAATTATTAATATACACAGCTGCAAGATTGGACAGGAGGACATCACCTCAAGTTGTGCCAGGGGAGGTTTAGATTGGATATCAGGAAAAATTCCTTCATGGAAAGGGTTGTCCAGCCCTGGCACAGCTGCCCAGGGCAGTGCTGGAGTCCCCATCCCTGGGGAGATTTAAAATCCATGTGGATGTGGCACTTGGGGACATGGGGCAGTGGTGGCCTTGGCAGTGCTGGATTAATGGTTAGACTTGATGATCTTGGAGTTCTTTTCCAACCTTAATGATTCCAAAAATGGGCTGGTTTTAACATCACCAGAAATGATAATTGTGGATATTTATTTATTGCTCAGCATCCCTGCTCTGCAAGGCAAGTGCTCAACCTCTCAAGGTGCCACAAGTGGATCTTTTCCAGAGGGGAAGAATAATCCCAGGCTCATGGATGGTTCTGCACTTGCCAAAGACCCAAGCACTGCAATAATCGGTCAGATGAGCCTCTCCCTGCCTTTGCTGAAGCACAAATGATTGCATCAGGTCAGCTCCTAAGTAGGTCCTGTGCTCGTGTGTGTTACTGGGTCACCTCAGTGCCTCCAGCTAAACCCCTGCCTGGCTCTGGGAATGGGCAGGACAAGCTGGGGCAGGGAAAAGGATGAGGAATAAAATAGGATGAGGAATAACCTGTCAGCCTGCTGGATTTTCAACAGCACCACGAAATAACCCCGTTTCGGATTTGTACAGCACCTAACCCACGAAGGAGCTTGGAGAGAAGGGATGAACCCACCGTGGCTGAGCCACAGCAACGGCCTGAAGGCACCACAGGGTGCATTCCCCATGGAATTCTCACCTCATTTCTTCCCTGGATCCGTTTAGCTCCCTCAGTTTCAGGCTGGAAGCGCTCCCTTCCTCGTTTAATAAAGTCACTTCGTTTTTCAGGACGGCGTTTTCCTCGCGGAGCTTCTCGGCCTCGCACCTGTGGCAGAGACAGGAGACAAGTGAGAACAGCTCCTGGAGGATATCTGGGGAGGAGGAAAGTCCCACAGGTCAGAGCTACCTGTAATGCTTCAAAAACACAGCTACAATTGCCTTGTTTTATGCATAAACGGTGTGTTTATATTTTACATGAATTCGGCAAGAGCGCTCCCCAGTTTGTTCAGAAAACCCCCAATTTTTATAACAAACTTTAAAAAAAAACCCCTGGGGTTTTGGGCTTGTTTTTGTACAGCTCAAGTTAAAACCTAAAGTTTCACACTAATATTCTACACATCTTTCTGTCCTTGAGCTACAAATAACACCACAGTGTGCAGATTGCCAGGAGAGTGAGCTGTTTCCCCAGCTGGAATTCAGAATTCTGGGAACAGCCCGGTTGGAAAGTGCCTTTTCTGTCCTCAGGCGACTGCACAGAAATAACTTAGCCATGCTGGGACACCTGAAAGAACAATTTCCTGCAGGAAGCTGGTGCTGAACAATAATAATTAATAATAATTAAGCCACTTGTAGCCACTTTAACCATAAAAACCCCCAGAACCTTGCTGAAATCCAGCAGCTAAAAACAAGTAGGCAAAACCTATGATGAATATAATGCAATGAATATAGGTTTTATAACTATATTTACCATATCACACTCCTGAGGGGTTCCTAACTGGGATAAAAAGTCCCTACAATCCTCTAGTATTAACTCAAAAATTGGGAAGAACAGAAGCCCTTCTAGCTTTCCAAATTACCATAATTCTACGGGGTTAACCAAAACACCGAGGGAAAACAGGAGCCATTTCAGCCTTGCGAGCAACATTCAGCTCTAGAAGGGAACAGACTGGGTGAAGTGAGATTAGTAAGAGCTACAGAGCACTCTGGAAGCGTTACCACGGATTTTGGGCACGGGAATACAACGGGTTTGCACTGGAGCACGAGCTACACACTGCGACGGCGACATCCACACGCGGCACAGCCGGGAGGTGCTCCTGCTTGGGTGGTGGGCACAGGGAGAAGTAAGTGACACAAAATTATTTATCCCAGTGGTCTGTATCCGTGATTAGAGGAGTTAGGAGTCCATGGCACTGTTTGCTACTCAGAGTTAAATCAGAGTTAATCTACGGTGGTTAAAGGAGCAGCCAAGGCAGCGCCGGGTTAGTGGCTAACGTTGGGTTACGTTACCTCAGCAGGTCAACCTTCTGCTGCAGCTCAGTGCACGTGCTCTGCAAGCCCTGGGTCACTGCTTTCCTCTCCTCTGGGTGATCCAGGGCTTCCTCCTTCACCTTTGGGTTGAGATCCCTCGTTCCTGCTCTGCCCACTTCCGTCACCGCGCCATCGCTTTGGGCATTCCTGTCCTGCCGGCCCGTAAACGCAGTGGGACGTTCTTCCAGCTGCCCACCTCTCGTGTCACTGGGCCCATCTGTGTTTCCTTGAGCAGCTTGTTCTTGGACATCTTCCAGTTCTTTAACATCTTCCAACTCTTTAACATCTTCCAACTCTTTAACATCTTCCAACTCTTTAACATCTTCCAACTCTTTAACTTTCTGGAGGAACTTGGTGTTTTCCTCTTCAAACCTGACGCTTTCCACCTCACTTTCTTCTTGTTCACAATGAAGCCTTCTCAGCCTGTAGAGCTTGTCTTCCAGCACTTTATTTTTTTCAATTAACTGTATCATTTCAGCTTTCAGATCCTCATTTTCTACCTGAATTTCTTCTTGGAGCAACACAAGTTCAGCCTGTGCCATGGATCTGTCTTCCAGCTCCTCCACCCTTTTCCAAAGCTGAGCTATCACGCTCTTCAGGTCACCATTTGCTGCCCCAGGAGTGTGATCCAGCAGGAGAGAGGATTCACTCAGTTCTTCAGCCTTCTCCAGCTCCACCTGCAGCTTTGAAGCATCAGAAACAAACCCTTTATTTTTGGGAGCCGTTCTGTGGTTTAGCAGATGAACCTTCTGCTGTCTGACATCGTTGTGTAGCGTTTTCGACCTCGGAACTTTCTCCAGATCTCTCTTTTTTGGCAGCAGAGGCACCCAAGAAGGGAGCTCTTGGTTCTTGTCATGATCCTGGTGGCCATCAGCATCCAGAGCTGCTTGACTTCCTTGGATCCAACACCCCAGTGCCTCAGGGGGGCCGCCAGCTCTGCCTTTCACACATCCCTCCTCCAAATCCCAATCCATCTCCGACATTTCTTCCAGGTCTGTAGTGTCAGCCTCCAAAGGTGGAAGGACACTGAAATCTGCTCCCATGGCTACATCCTGACAATCACTGGGCAACCCTTCAAAAGTGGGATCCATCTCCTCGGGTTCTGAGCCCGAGTGGGAGCAGCCAGGACTGGGAGGTTGCAGGGGCTCCCTCTCCGCCGCCTCCAGCCGGTGCTGCAGCCTCAGGATCTGGGCAGCCATCCTGACATTCTCCTTCACCGCCTGCTCATGCACCTTCTGCAGGTTCTGGAGAACATCCCCATCCTCCCCCAGAGGAGCTGCACCAGGAAAAGCAGCGATTTGGCTCTTGGCTTTCGCGTACTCACTCTCCAGGAGCCTGTAATGGCTCTGCAGGGCGGAAAAACTCCGCGTCTCCCGCTGCAGTTTCTGTATTTTCCCTCGGAGGTCCGAGATCTCCAAACTCATCTCGGCCTTTTCTGTCTCTGCTGTCTCACAGATGTCTTTGTTTAAACTCTCCAAAGCAAGAAGTTTGCAGTTGAGCTCTTCTTTCTCTCGCTTATACTCACTGTCCAGTCTCTCCAGCTTTTCCCTGACCAGCTTCCCATTTTCCTCCACTGTGGAGATTTGCTCATCTTTCTCCTTCAGCTCTTTTTCATGGTTGTTCTGCAGCTGGGCTATTTTCTCATTGAGCTTTTCCTCCTGCTCCTGGGCAGCATTCCTGAGCTCCCACAGCTCCTTCTCCAGCTGCTCCCTCTCACACACCAGCTTGTTCACTTCTTCCTTGAAATTCTTCTCCAGGAGATCCTTCTCCTGGGTCAGGGCAGAAGAAACAGCCTTTTCACTTGCCAAGCTTTCCTTCAGCTGCTCATGGGCTTCAGCGGCCTCCTGAGCGATTTCATCCCTTTCAAACTCCCACTGGCATTTCTCCTCTCTTTGCTGCTCAGCAAGTTCCTGCAGCTCTCGCTGGTAACGTCCTTCCAGACTCTGGAGGGTTTCTTCATATTTATTCACAAGTGTTTGTGTGTCCACAGAAAACTGAGTTTGTGCCTGAGATGCTCTTCTGTTATAGTCACTTGCCATTTTTTTCCTAGACATGGTTAACATAAGATATTACCAAACTACCTCAGAGATTAGAAGTGGCTTTTTAGGCTGAATAAAACAAGTTGGAAATTAATTTTTTTTTTCCACTGACTATTGGATGGGTGTTTCTGGAAGCTGTAAATTAAATTTGAGGCAATTTGGTGAAACTTCAAACAGAAAAACTGCCTTGGAAAAGTGTAACAACTCATGAAATGTCCTCAGAAAAGGTTTCATGTGCAATATGTGCCCTTCAGTTCCTGTGCTCAGATTTGGGAGGGGGCAGATGCTCTCACCCCTATCAAACCCATGATGGTTTCAGTTTCTTTTGACACTCCATGTTGGCTAAAAGCACTTCCCAGCCACCCCTTTCCTCCTTCAGCAAAGAACTCTGCAAACCCACAAGTCTTAAAAGGACCGAGCAGGGATTTGTGGAGTATGGGGATCCCGAACAGAGCTCGAGTTAATCACGCCTGGTTATGCTTTAACACTACTGCTGCCTCTGGGAGAGCTAAAAATGCATCTAAATACCTGCTTGAGAAAGGTCAGAAGAGAAAAAAACCCCTGGAGAGGAGCCCAGTGCTGCAGAACAGAGCAGGAACAGCACTGTGCAGTCAGGAATTCCACATCAGGGAAGCGTTTCTGCTCTAAGTTCACCCCGGTCACCACGCTCCAGCTCTGTCCCCACCATGGCTGACACTCACCTTTCCTCCTCCAGCTCCTGCTCGTGCTTCCTCAGCAGCTCCTCCTGCAGCTCCTCCTTCTCCAGGGCGTGCACCTCTGCCAGCCTCTTCACCTGCTCGTGGAAGCCGCGCTCCAGCTCCCCCTTCTCCTCCTGCAGCGTCTGCACCACAACTCTCATCTTCTCTTCCACCCAGACACTGCTTTGGATCAGCTCCTCCCGTTCCTGCCTGAACTTCTCCTTCACCTGCTCCAGCCTGGCCCTGACATCATCTTCGTGCTCCTGCCTCAGCAGCTCCTGCAGATTGGCTTTTTCCTCATCGAAACGCAGCTGCAATTTGGTTTTCTCCTCGTTGTATTTACAGTCGAGCTCCTCCTGCCGCTCTCTGAGCGCTGCTGCCTCTCCCTGCAGCTCTGCTATTTGATTTTTGAGGCCACTGATCTGCTTTTCCATGACATTCATCTCCTCAGCGTACTTCTGCCTCATATCCTCCTGCTCCTTCTCCCAGTGGGCTTTTGTCTCATGCAGCTGCTTTTCGTAATGGCTCACCTAGAGAAGGGAAAATGGGATGGATTCGTTCATTTTCCATGGAATGTTCTGCAGGGATGTTTCCCTTGATATTTCCATCTAGTTTTATATATTCATTCTACTCAATATTTTGATTTACACTTCAGCATCTTACATTGATTTCTCTGGAAAGAATGCTGGAGTGCTCAGCTTTATTTCTTACTGGGATCATAGAATCCCAAACTGGTTTGGGTGGGTAGGGACCTTAAAGACCATCTCGTTCCAACACTTACTGTGTCCTCAAGCTCCTGTTTGAGGTGATGCAGATCCCTGTGGTGCTGCTCCTTCATCTGCTCAATGGCCATTTCTGCCTCTATGCTCATATTTAATGGGTTGCAGTCCTCTGAACCAAGTCCTTTAGGGATAGCAATTAGATAATAATTTATATAACTATAAAAATACATTATACTATAAAAAACATTATACTAAAAATACATTATACTATAAAAATGCTAATTACACAATACAGAAATATATATAATTCTCAACAGAATTATTTGATCGTTTTGAAATTGTTTAGCAGCTCTCAAAATCCCATCACAAACACGGCCAAGCAACTGCAAACATTAATTTCAGCTTTAAATACAGTTCAGGAGTTGTATCCCAAATTAACATTAAACACCAAAACAGAGGTGGTGGCCAAGTCTCAGTGGGAAGGCTTTCCATGGGATTACCTCTAGGGTGTTACAAACACCTACAGCACAGATCTCAGTCCTACAGGAGGTATTTTCTTACCTTGGTCAGGCTCAATCCCGCCGTTGCCGTGACTCTTCATGTCCATGTCAAACTCTTCCGACAGGGAATTCTTCAGGGAAGGCCTGAGCACTTTGCCTTGGGCACGGTACTCCTGCAGCTCTGAGTGCAGCTCATCGATCTGGTCCTGCAGCTCCTGAGAGAGGGAGGGGAAAAAAAAGGCTGAGGGAAAGGAACCAAGGCAGCTGAGCATCGACCCAGTCCCACCACGGGGCATTCAGGTGGGAATTACAGCAGGGAAAGGCTTGTCAATAATCCACAGGGCCATAGTCACCCTTCTATCAGCAAAACAACAAGGAGGAATGGCTTCCCACTGCCAGAGGGCAGGGATGGATGGGATATTGGAAAGGAATTCTTCCCTGTGAAGGTGGAAGGTGCCCAGAGAAGCTGTGGCTGCCCCTGGATCCCTGGAAGTGTCCAAGGCCAGGGTGGATGGGGCTTGGAGCAGCCTGGGATAGTGGGAGGTGTCCCTGCCCATGGCAAGAGGTGGAACAAGATGGTTTTTAAGGTCCCTTCCAACCCAAACCATTCTGGGATTCTCTGGTGATTCTCCAACACCAAACTCTCAAAGGTGAAGGTATAACACACTCCAGGACCTTTCCCTTCATTCCTTCTTCCTGGGACCTTTTATTCAAAAGGAGTTTAATCAACATTTTCAAACAGTTGGGAAGTGCCTCCTCAAACACCATCTACTTGAAAAATCCAACCAGAAGCACAAGATGAGATGAGGAAAGAGATCCCCTCGTTACTGCATTTACCATCTGGTCCTTCTGCCCGCCTGCCAGCGGGACATCCCGAGGGTTTGTGCCAAGGGCCGAGCACCCCGCTCCAGGAACAGCAGTTACTGAGGAAAACAACCCCCTGAGTGTGCAAACACACAACCCTGCAGGTCTGAAAGGCTCAAGAAGTGAATCTCGGGTGCTGATTTGCATCTGCCATCCTCAAAAATAGAAAAATCAGCTGCAATATCGAGAAGAATCGATTCAACGCCTATTTCTAGGCAATTTGTGCTTCTGAGCTGCAGCTTCCTAAGAGCAGCCACGCTGCTTCCAATCCAACAGCCTTTTGCAAAGGCAGCCCTTTATTGAATGGAAAGGATCCTGCAGAGCAGAGCACAGAATCATAAAATGGTTTGGGTTGGAAGGGACCTTAAATCCCATCCTGTTCCACCCTTGCCATGGGCAGGGACACCTTCCACCATCCCAGGCTGCTCCAAGCTCCATCCAAGCTGGCCTTGGACACTTCCAGGGATCCAGGGGCAGCCACAGCTTCTCTGGGCAACAGATGGCCTGGTACCACTGCAGAGAGCAGAAAGTAAATGTGTAAATAGATAACCTGCAGGCTCACCTTAAAGTCTTTCAACCACACAAAAGAGGAGAAGGCAAACTTTCCATTCTCAGGTTTATTTTAAAAATATATATATTTCTGGTCTGAAAACCAGCAAAATGTGGATGTATCTTATTTCTCCTCTAAAGTTCCTGCAACTCTGAATTCCCAGGGCTCCATGGACCCTCTCCCAGCCCACCCTGGGGGCACCCCATCCTCTTATCTCAGCCTGTTGCTTCTATGGGAAGAGTTTTCCCATAGAACACCCCTTGTGCTGCTGCTTGCAGTGAGGATGAGGCACTTGGGGGAATGGTTGGGCTCAATCTGAGAGGGTTTTTCCAGCCTAAAAGATTGTGTGATGCTCCTGGTGGACACAGGAGCCAGGTCTCAGCTCCACTCACCCTGCACTGCTGCTCGTACTCACTCCTCATCTGGGCCAGTCTCTCCTCCTGCAGGAAGAACTCTGCACTGGTGGGATCCAGGTCACCAAACTGGAACACAGGAATGGAATATCCAGGTATCCATCCACCCACCCAACAGCCCTGCTCAGGACAGCACTGATGCCATTCCAAGCAGTCCTGCAGCCTGCACCCTCTCTCCACTCTGGATTTTTATTTTAAATCAAGAAACTCCACTTTCCTCCTAGCAGGGAATGAGTAATTTCCCAAAAAACACTGTCTGCCATCTAGCACAGCTCTTGTGCTCACTCTGATTCCAGATCACAGCTTTCTACTTCAGCATTTGCACATCTCAGTGTGATAAATAATCCCAAACTCTAAAGAAAGCTGGAAATCCCAATATATGAACCTTAGGCTATGGATGCACAAACTCAAACATCTCTGGAGAAGCTGATATTCTGCAAAGTTCAATGTAATACAGCCATGATCAGCTGTTCACCTCGATTTTCACCCAATTCCAGCAGAGATGCCACATAAAACCTCACTCCTCCTGCATCATCTTCCCTGGGAAGGACCTGCAAGTTGAGTCTATCCAAAACTCTGTGCTGGGGAAAAGAAATAAAATCCCTGTAGATCTGCAGGATGATTGCTTCACTCTAAGGCTCCCTGCTTGAATCAGAATAAAATTACAGCTAAGGTGGAATATCTTTATTTTCCTTAGCTGGAAGGCAATCCACGTCACCAAGGCAGGCTGAGCCTGGATAATCTGGATAGGGACCCCAAAAGCCTCTGGATATCAGTTAAAACTGGCAGCTCGAGTGCAGCAACTTAAAAAGAGATTTCATTCTGAAACCCCACTGGGAAGAGGAGGATTTACCTTCTCAGCCAGGACATTTTCCAAGTTCCTCTGCAGTTTGCTTGCCAGGCTTTCACACTCGGCCAGTTTTTCTCCCGTTTCCACCAGCTCGTTTTCCAGGCGGCTGTTTTCCTGCACCCAACAAAAAAAAACCCCCCACAACAGCCTCAGCACTTGGAGGAGGAAAAATCAGCAACCTCAAAATAAGGGTGACTCCCAGTCAAGCTGGAGCATGACATTATTCCAAGCTTCAGGTGATGATTGGAGTTATGAATCCATCCACACACAACCCACGCCTGCCACGGCCAAGTGAGAACGCCGGAGTTCAGATAAATTATCAAAAGGCTTCACAGCAAGTTTGCTTTAGATGGTTTGTTTGCTTTTAAACTGATATTTTCAACTTGATCAAGATGTTTTATCTCCTGGCTGGACAGCTCATCCACACACACACACACACACACTCTGCACTTGATGGCAGCAGAGATTTGAGCTGGAGATTAGGAACCTACAGAACAACGCATCGAGGTGCCCCAAACACCATTTCTCATGGACCAATTCTCTATTTTGCTGTTTAAATGACTTCTGGCCAGCTAAACACAGCCCATAACTCATCCTCTCAACAAGGACCACGCTGCAAGAGTCGCTCCCCCTCCCAGGGGAGCTTTTTGGGGGAAATCCCAGCTGTGTTTAGTCCCCTTTTACCTTCAGGGACAGGGCCAGGCGGTCCCGGATGTAGTTCTCATCCATTTTCAGCTTCTCAATCTCCTGCTCCAGCTCCAGCCTCTGTTTGTTGGCCTGCTGCAGGATCTGCTCCCGCTCTCTGCGGAGCTCATTCTTCAGCGCGGCGATTCTCTCCTTGTACTCCTCATCCAGCTTCCTGCCAAGGCACCAAGGGGAAAGGAGCTTATTAAAGGAAGCTGGTGGCAAACACAGCTGGAGGTGAAGCTGGGTGCTCATCAAGTCCCTGCAATGCCAGGAAAGCCACAGCAAGGAGGGAGGGATGGTTTGGGATGCCCCACCTGAGGTTGTACTCGTTGCGGCGCTCGATGGCGGCGTGGTGATCGTCCACCTCCGAGGCCATCAGGGATTTCAGCTTCTCCGCTTTCTCCAGGTCCGAGCGCAGCTTCTCCTTCTCCCTGGCCACTTGGTCAAACCTCTCCCTGGGCAGAGCAGAGGTTAGGTCCTGGGTTAGGTCAGCCCTCACTGCTCCCCCAAAAAGGGTATTTGAAATGTCAGAGAAGAAGCTTGGAAACATCTCCAAGGGTCTCATCAACTGCCTTTAGTCATTGGATTTGAACCTGTACCCAAATAGCTCTGGACATGTCTTGGTATCCCCACAAGATATTGAGACCTCAACACTTGAGACCCTCAGCTGTCGTCCAGCCCCAAAGCTCAAATCCTGAAATGGTTTGGGTTGGAAGGAACCTTAAAGTTCATCTTGTTCCACCTCTTGGCATGGGCAGGGGCATCTTCCACTCTCCCAGGCTGCTCGAAGCCCTGTCCAGCCTGGCCTTGGGCACTTCCAGGGATCCAGGGGCAGCCACAGCTTCTCTGGGCAACGTGTGCCAGGGCCTCCCCACCCTCCCAGCCAGCAATTCCTTCCCAATATCCCATCCATCCCTGCCCTCTGGCACTGGGAAGCCATTCCCTGTGTCCTGTCCCTCCATCCCTTGTCCCCAGTCCCTCTCCAGCTCTCCTGGAGCCCCTTTAGGCCCTGCAAGGGGCTCTGAGCTCTCCCTGGAGCCTTCTTTTTCAATAGAGAAACCTGCACGGCAATACCAGCACAAAGCCAAACTGTGCTGACTTCCAAAGGAAAAACACTGGGATCTACAGGGGGTTTGTACCTCACCTCCACATCTATCCCATGGCAAAACCTCTGTAAGGCCCCAGATCAGTTTGGATTAAAGGCACTGATCAACTCCACCAGCCTCTGCCCTGAGCCGTGCATTCCTTGGCCATCAGTGACCACTCCGGACAGCAGTGACCACCACAGACAGCAGTGACCACTCCCAGCCCACCCCCAGCCCAGGCACAGCCTGCTGCTTCCATTTTTTTTATTCTTCAACTCATTTTTTCTGCGATCCTTGGAGGGTTGAGCGCTTTTCCCAGGCAAAACAAGACCGCTGGGAAGTTTCTGAGCCCTCCATCACAGCACTGAGCCCTCCAATGCCACCCCTCGGAGCACCACCACCCGTGAGCTGCTCCCTCAGCTCCAGCTCAGCCAGGCAGAGCGGGAAGCAGCACACCCAGACTCACATCAAGTGCCTGATCTCCGTTTTGAAGCTCGCCAGGGCTGCCTGGTGGACCCCGTTCTTGGTGATCAAGAGCTCGTTCTCCAGCGCCAGCGTCAGCTCCGTCAGGTTCACCTTCCCGTCCAAGCTGAAGTCCAGAGCCTGCGGAAACAACGCGTCCTTGGAGCGGAACGAGCCTCCTGCAGCAGCCTGGAGACGTTGGGGCAGGGATTGACGGGATAAAACGAGGCTCGGAAGAGATCTCGGCTCGCTAATTAATCTGTCACGAACGCCCCGGGGGCGATAAAGCAGACAGCTCTGCCACCACCTCCCTACAAGGCAGAGCTGCTGCCAGCTGTGGGGGTGGGAAGTGTCCTGGTGGTGCTGCAAGAGCCAACAGGGAATTAAGCCCAGGCCTGATGGAATGCAGGAATTCCCTGCAGGATCTAACGCCAGCGGACTTCGCACGGATCAGCTGCTGCCAGGAGGTGCTTGGGGATGTTTGTGTCAAACAACAGCAGCTCTTGCAGCAGAGGCAGCCCTGCAGGAAGGATTTGAAGGTGAGGATCTCACCTCTTAGATAGCAAATTATCATCAGCAAGTGCTTGGAATTTCATAGAACCCCAGAATGGTTTGGGTTGGAAAGAACCTTAAAGACCATCCAGTCCTACCCCCTGCCATGGCAGGGACATCTTCCACTATCCCAGGCTACTCCAAGCCTTGAAGAAAGGCCCTTTTTTTCCCCCTGGAAGTGTTGAAAACCCACATGGATGTGGCACTTGGGGATGGGGTTCAGTGGTGAAAAAGGCAGTGCTAAGTCCACGGTTATTCTCAATCTCAGAGGTCTTTTCCAACCTCAATAATTCTATGATTCAACCTAACCCTGCAGGAGCACAAAGCAAAGCACCTGGGGTGGGGCTGAAACACGCAGAAACCACCCCACTGACTCCAGTACAAAGGAATTTTCCAGTGGAAAGCAACGAGCTGAAGGTGGACACACAAATCTGGTGAAGATGGTCACAATCAGAATTTCTCAAACTGTGTGAGGTTATGAGTGGGTTTTAAACCCTGAGCAACGGCAGAGGTTGTTAAAACTTGGATGTTCTCTGTCCACATGGATATTTAAAAGCCAGGACAACCACAGCCAGCGTTGGCAATCCAGTGATGGTCACATGGAATTAACTCCTCCCACCCACAGCTCCTAACGAGATGGACAGGGATGGATTTATTCAGGTACCTGATTTCATCCCCATCACCCTTTTACTCTGTCTAATGGAACACTGAGGTCTGGGAAGGGTTTCAAGTGCTGTCCTCCATCTCAGCACGAGCAATCATTCAGGACACCCCAGTGCTGAGAGGTTTGCAGGTGCAGCTATTCAGGGAGAGAGAGGAATTAAATTGCTTCCTAACAAATACAGGTTATCTCTTCGAGCTATGCTGGAAATCCCCTTTTATTTTTATCATTAGCTTCTCTGGGATGCACCCTAAAGGAAATGATTGGAAATTTCCCAGAGCTCTTGTCACTAGCACTGGGAATTTTTAGAGAATTATAGAAATGGTTTGGGTTGGAACAGATCTTAATGATCATCCCATTCCAACCCCCTGCCATGGGCAGGGACACCTTCCACTAATCCAGGTTGCTCCAAGCCCCATCCAACCTGGCCTTGAACACTTCCAGGGACTGAGCAACCACAGCATCTCTGTGGAAGTTTTAAAAGAGGAAAAAACAGAGATTTTGGAAAGGAAAAAAAAGAACTCAGCTACTGACACGGGGAGAAAAAAAATCCACAAAACCAGGGGTGAGATGGAGCTGGGGGTTACCTTCAGGATCTCCTGGCTGTTCTCTATGCCCTCCTGGTGCCAGCAGTCCAGGACCCCCTCCACGCAGCCGTAGCCCATGCCATCGTCCAGGCTGGAGAAGAGGGAGAAGCCGATGGTGCTGGGCATGGCCGAGGGGGTGGTCGTGCGCCTCCCGCTCTCGTCGAAGGACTGCGAGAGAGGATCAGGGTGTGACGGGGCACAGGCAGTGCCCAGAAGGGTTTATCCACAGAATTTCCCTAGCACTGCTCCAGAGATTAGGGATTAAGCTCTGCTTTTCCTCACAAAAACCCAGTGGGGAGCGTTGCTGCTTGACCTCGCGGCACCGGGGCACAAGCAGGCACTCGGGGTTTCAAATAAATCCGAGGAGGAGCAGTTTCAGAGCTGGCCTCGATGCTCCAGGAGGGTTTGCCACTGTTCATTTTGGGTTTGGAGTGTCACCTTCCCTAAAACAGCTGCAGGGAGCACTTGCAGAGGTGCTTTGGGTATGGCCCTCAGCTTCCAGGCAAAGACAGGGAGCAGATTTCAAATTCTCTCTCAGAAAAAAAAAGCAATAACTGGAGTAGAGATGTGGGACCTGCATGTCCACAGCACATCCCAGGCAGTGCTCCCCCCTGCACCCAGTTTATATGGGATTCCCCATCCTGGAAGTGTTCCAGGCCAGGTTAGATGGACCTTGGAGCAACCTGGAATAGTGGAAGGTGCAGGGGGTTGGAATGAGCTTTAAGGTCCCTCCCAACCCAAACCATCCCAGAACTCTCCAAGTCTCTCCCATTTCCATACTGCACCCCACAGGTTGCCAGAGCCCTCTTTCCAAGCCACAAAACTTCCAAGGGGAGCCACATCCCCTTTCCCACGAGGCTGTTTTCTGTTTTATCTCCCCCAAAGGAGCTTTTTCTGAGAGAGAATTTGAAATCTGCTTCTGGAGCAGCGCGGGCGGCAGCTCACTGCCACCGCCTCCATGGGGCAGCAGGGAAACCCTCACAGCCACCCCTGCAGGGACAAATGCTGAGGAAGAGGAGGAGACAGGCTGGATGGGAATTGTTTAGGAATTCTCCTGCTCCTTTTAGCCCAGGATTGACCTCTCACTTCCTCACCTGCATGGAGAGGTGCCGCTTCAGCTGCCGGTACGGAGTTGATGCCGAAGGCGTCAGAGATTTCCCATTTCTGAACAGGCCATAAAAGAAATCCTCGATGCTCATGGTCCCATCTTGCTCCAGGTTATGGAGCACCTCTTCCAGCACCTGCAAGGAGGCAGAAATCGTGTAAAAAGCCAAACAAATGTGGCACAGAGGAAACATCCTGTTCCCAAGGCTCCAAAAAGAGCACAGCAAGAGGTACCTGGTACCTCAGCCTACCACATTTCCATGTTCTCCACATGGAAAATTGCAGGCACACAAACACCATCAAAAACAGCTCCTGGTCATCTTGGAGCTGCTGTTTAATGAGGCAGCATGAAATAAACCTCATTTCATTCCCCAGACAGGGTGACCTCAGGAACTGAGCTCCAGGTACTGAGACAGATGCCAAACCCTGAGCAGCTGGAAGTGACCAGGCAAAAAAAACCCCTAAGACATTGCAAGGTTATCAGAAATCTGTTTTATGCTTCGGGGCACGCTGCTTTTTGCAAAGTAGGGCTGGAGATGTTCAGATTATTTCTTTGTCTACAGTTGATCTTTTCCATTTTCTGCCTTAATACCCTGAAAACATTCCATTGTGCAGGCTGCAAAGGAACACCTGCTCAGAAAGATGTTTTGTGGAGGGAATTATTACAAGCCATGTTATCTTAAGATGCAAAAAAATCTGACTTTTTTATTAAAACTAAATCCTAAATTGATTTAGTTTAGGAGCCTTTTTGGTTTTTTTCTGCTAAGGATTTCATTTTCTCGTGGGCTCTTGCTGCAGGACAGAAAGTGCCCACAGGCCTTCACACAAAGTCAAAAGCAACCACCTATGAATATTTAACCCATATTTGCTGTCTGGCTAGAGAATTCCTAGGATTAAGGAAGACATGCTTGGAATCCAAGCCATGTTTTTAAATTCCAGCTCACTCTGTGATTGCATGAGGAGACACGCACGCCACAGCTCAGGCTGGCAGCCGCCTTCTCCTGCAACAGCCCGATGCTTTGGCACCAAAAAACCTCTGGAAAACCAGGAGCTGGAGCTGGAAACTCCTTCCCAAGCAGCCACCTGTGCTCGTGGTGAACCCCAGGAGGGATTTTGGGGGCCACACTGAAGCCCAGGCAGGGGCAGAGGTGCGATGGGGCCGTAGGCGGTCGCTCACCTCGCCGGCCGCCGCGTGCAGCCCGTACTGCTCACAGATGGAAACCAGCTTCTTCCTGTTCAGGTGGCCATCCCTGGTGATGCCCAGGTGCTCACAGACCTCCTGAAGTTTCTCCTCGATCCAGTCTGGGCTCGGTGAGGCACCGGGGGAGGCGTTCAGGTCGTCGGGGTTCCAGAAGCGCAGCTGCCCTGGAAACGGAGGAGGAGATTGCTCCGGGGTCTGGAGCGGCCACCAGAAGATCTGGGGGTTCTGCACCCCACTGGGGAGCTGCTGCTGGTGGTGGGCAGAGCTCCTTCGTGGCTCTGCAGATCCCAAGGGATCATTTGGGTGAGTTCACCCTACTCAGAGCACACTTTGGATTTTGGGGTATGGATACTGGTCCCAGCAGTAGTGGACTCTACCAGGAGGTTCTGCTCAGCATTCCACTCACATGTGCCTCCCCAGGGGAAGGAACCTCGTGTCCACTGGTCTTAAAATCAGAGCCAAACATCACAGAGAATCATGGTATTGTTGAGGTGGGAAAAGCCCTCCAAGACCGTTGAGTCCAACTGTTCCACCAGCCCAGCCAAGGCCACCACTGCCCCATGTCCCCAAGTGCCACATCCACAGGGCTTTTAAATCCCTCCAGGGATGGGGACTCCCAGTGCCTGACCAGGAGCAGAGTGACCAGCAGCTGGGACTGTGGCCAGGAGGATTTTTGGGATTGTGGATGAGTCTGATGCCCAGGGAAGGGCAGCTCTGCTGCCTCAGCCACCAGCAGAGATAGGAAAAGGACCCTTCCTTCCCTGGGCAGTTATGGGATCAAAGGAGCTGCAAGGCCACCTCTTGGGGCTGGAAAAGCAGTTTTAGGAGAAAAAAAGCTGGCCCCTTTGGATGGGGAAGGGGTTAGAGAGCAGCTGAAATATGGCAGAGGTGCTGATGTAATTAAAAGGAAGTTTTTTATGATGAAGATGGTAAAACACCAGCACAGGGTGCCCAGAGAAATTCCCCATCCCTGGAAGTGTCCAAGGCCAGGTTGGACATTGGGGCTTGGAGCACCCTGGGACAGTGGAAGCTGTCCCTGCCCATGGCTGGGGGTGGAACTGGATGGGATTTAAGATCCCTTCTGAACCATTCCATGATTTTACAATTCTGTGACAATTAGGGAACATTTAACGACTGGTCCCTGCTGACATCTAGTGCCCACCAGGCTCCACTACAGCCAGAGCCCCCCGGGGCTGGAGGGGGGACCAGGACAGAGGTCAGGGACACCAGGAACACCCCCAGCAGGACGAAGAGGGCAGAGGGGGCCCGGCACAAGACGTGCCCTGCCTTAGCTTTCATCCCCAGCTTGGGGGACGTCCCAGCTGCCCCTTCTGAGCTCTGCACCAGCCAGGCTGGGATGCTCCACACACCCAGAGCCCCTCTCCACGTGCTCCTCTGATCCCTCTTCAAAGCTGAAATGAGAATGAGCACATCCAGGAGCTGCTCTCTGCTCTTACCCTCGGCCTCGTACTCCTCGCTGCCTCGCGTCTTCCAGTGCTGCGGAGAAAACCAAAGGTTCCCGAGTTATTGCTATTGCAAGACATCCCTGGAATGAAAGAGACTCTGGGATCAGCATCCAAGGAGCTGCAGGGCTCCAGCAACGCCGCTGGGCTTTCATCTCCCCGCTCCCTGCAGGCTGGGCTGGCAAGCCAGGGCTCTTTGATCCTGCCTTGTTCTGGCACGTGCGGCTCTCCGGTGGGGAGAAACCCCAGAGGTGCCTAAAACCCCACAAATGACCCAGGAGAGGGGACAGATCAGAGCCTGGCAGGGTGCTGGGGAGGGAGGGAGAGGATTTCCCTCCAAGCAAACCATGCTGCTTTTCCTTGAGGTATTGATGGTCAAAAGGATGGGGATGCAGGGACGATCATGGGCTGCATAGAGCTGGATGATCCTTCCCTCCCAGCACCTTATTTTCCCCCCACACTCAGCCAAGCCAAATCCCAAACTCCTCCACTAACTGCAGCTGTGTAACAGGAGAGAGCTGTGCTGTCAACAAGCTCTTTATTGAGCTTAACAGGGGGAAAAAAACCCCACCACTCTTTGGTGGTCTTAAACCATCCCGCTGCCTCTGGCAGCATCCCACCAGCTCAGGCAGCACCAGGAGCAAAAGCACAGCATTTAAGGTGATTTCCTCATGTACTACACGTTGTAGCAGCCCAGGGTATTTACTCCCACGTGACGCTGCACAACATCAGCTTGTGCTTTAGCAGTGGCAGATGTTGCTCCTGCAGCGGCTACAAGGGGATGCTTCTGCCTGCACGTGACTGATGGATTTGGAGTCAAAGTCACCCAGGACATAAAGAGCCTCTAAATCATCACAGAAAAGTTCAATACGTCTCGTTCAGATTACAGCTAAAAGCCATTAATCTACAACGTTGCCATGGAAACTGGATTAGGTCACTGGACTTTTTTTAGCTCCGCTGCTGCTCCCGTTTCAGCTGCTGGACCACGAGGGACAAAAAGCAGGAGCTGAGGCAACAGGTGCCATCCAATCCCATCCCTGGGAGTTCTTTACAAGGAGGATGGTGAAACACTGGCACAGGGCTGCCCAGAGAAGCTGTGGCTGCCCCTGGATCCCTGGAAGTGTCCCAGGCCAGGGTGGACGGGGCTTGGAGCAGCCTGGGATAGTGGAAGGTGTCCCTGCCCATGGCAGGGGGTGGAATGGGATGGGCTTTAAGGCCCCTTCCAACCTAAACCATTCTGGGATTCTATGAAATTTCCATCTGAAAATGCAGAAAACTTTGTGCAGAGAGAGGGTCTGAGTGCCAGAGACACCCCCCTGCAGCCACCCATCCTCGTCCTTGGGGAGGGGTGGGACACTGAGGGGAACCTGCCAGCGACACTCAGGAGGCACATCCTCTGTGCCCAAGTCTTTCAGCATAGGCAACATGAACACTTTTACACAGAATCAGATTAATTCAGCACCAGACCCCCTCACTTCAAGGACTTGCAGCAAAACGAGACAAGCTGCCGCTGTCCCATGCCTGGAAGTGTTCAAAGCCAGGCTGAACAGGGCTTGGAGCAACCTGGGATTGTGGAAGGTGTCCCTGCCTGTGACAGGGGGTTGGAATGGGATGAGCTTAAACACCCTTCCAACCCAAACCATCCTGGGATTCCACGAAACCACAACAACCCCATAAACACCAACAAGCTGAAGGGGCTGAACAAAGCCAGGGGGCTGTGGGCTGGCAACCCCCTGACAGCGACCCCGGGGCACTCGGGTGACCTCCCTGCGGAGAGCTCGGGGCTCCCTTTGTGCGCCGTGGGCTCGGGGTCAGCCACCGCCGGCGAGGGGACAAAGAGGAGGCCGGGACATCCCCGTGTCAGGCCCTCATTGTGCTACAGCTGGCCACGGGTCACAAACACACACACACACACGGGAGGGGATCCCAGGAATGCGCTCTCCTTCGGGAGGCACGCGCTCGGCCGGCCCGGGGAGCAGATGGCCACGGCTTTGAATGCTGCGGCGCGGGGCCGGGCGAGCATCTGCGGGCCTGGGCCGTTTGCTCTGCCCAGAACAAGGCAGCAGCCACCTCTCCCCCCTGCCATCTGCTCCAGCCAGACAGACCTTTGTTCTCCCCCGGAATAGATTGCTAATTAAAACGATGATCCGAGCCCCGAGCCCCGGTGCTGATGGACCCCGCTCTTCCCAGAGCCACGCAGCAGCTCCCTGGGCTGAGCAGCTGGAGAAGAGATCCCAAAAAAGCTGTCAGATCTCTCCACACCTCCCTTTGCCAAGTGCCTTCAGCCCCAAAGCACCAGTCCCACCCAGTAACACACTTTTTCTGGGAGCAGCCTCTATCCTGAGCCGTTATCCACAAATCCTGGCTTTCCAGGGCAGTCCTGCTTTGGGAGCCTCACATCGAGGACCCAAAACCCAGGAGTTTCAACCTGAGCCTCCCAGAATATTTTACTCCAAGGCCAGGCCATGCTGGAAACAACTCTGTGCAGAAGCAAACACACAGAGGATGGGAGACAGTGGCTCCAGCAGGCACTGAAGGGACAGAGCTGGGATGTGCCAGCAGGTTCTACAAACTCAAGGCCAGGTTGGACGGGGCTTGGAGCAACCTGGACTAGTGGAAGGTGTCCCTGCCCATGGCAGAAGGCTGGAATGAGATGGGTTTTAGGGTCCTTTCCAACCCAAAATCTGGGATTCTATGACCCTGCAAGCAGGAGGGACCTTTCCCAGAGCAGAGCCAGCAGCTGGGGAAGGGGAGGTGACAGATGCTCCACGGTGAGGTTTGGAAGCCAGCACAGCCAGCATCCAGGAGGACAAGCTCCTGCAGCTCAGAGGGACCCTCAGGACCCCACCACCACCCCCCTACTCACAGCAGGCTCAGTGCCAAACCCAGACCCAGCTGCTCTGTTACTTTATCCGACAGCACCTGAAAACCCCCTGGGGATGGAGGTCAGGGAGCCTCCCCGGGCAGCCCATCCCAGAGCAGCCTTCCAGCCTCTCCCCTGGTGTTCACGAGGGGAGGGAGGGAAGGAAACCTCTCAGACAGAGCCTGAGCCCTTTTAATTGGCACTGCTTGGGAGCAAGCACCAATTAAGGCAGCCTGTCCCAGTTCCCAGGCCAGGGACAGCCCGGGCCGAGGGCAGGCTTGCGGAACGCCGGCGGCAGCGGCGTGTTTGTACACACACCAGGAGAGAACCGGGCAAATCCTGCTCCCTGAGCCAAATCCCAAAGAGCCAGGGCATCCCAAAGAGTCTCCAACACTCCCCTGGGACCCCTCAGCACCTTCCAGCAACTCATTTCCATGCTCACCAAGAGGATCTGATTTAGGGAACGAAGCAGCAAGGTTGATAAAGCAGGGATTTCACAACTTTAGCCAGGTTTTGGTCCAGTTGCAAGGGAATTAATGACCCCATCAGCCCAAAAAGTGCAACAAGCATTCCCAGCAGGAGGCTGATCCAGCCCCCACGGCACAGCAGCTGGGTTAATTAACTGACCTTGTTAATAGACTACCCTTTTACACCTCCGTGACAGCTAAAACCGAGGGGGCAAGATCAGAGTAGCCTCTTCCACCAAGGACATCACTTCCCTGGGGAGTGTGGGCGGATTAACATCGATTCCAAGGTCAGGGCAGCCCATGTGGCCAACACCAGGAGATGGATGAGCATCCCTGTGGCGGTGAGCAAAGGTCACCGGGAGCAGGGAAGAGCAGCTGAGTGTGGTGGAAAAAGCTTTTCTTTGAGGTGTTGGTTTGGGGGGGTTTTAAACATTTTTAAGCTCAGCTGCACAGGAATAACATGGAACCACAGAAATTGGAAATCCCTCCCACACAGGGTTGGGTGTCCCCCTGCAAATGTGGCTGCAGAGGCTCCCAGCTCCAAGAGAAGCCAGGAGACAGAGGAGGGAGAAAGCAGCAACGCTTCTCCTTCCCAGTGGAAAAACTCCCACCACAAGCTCCTGAATCAACAATACTTGGCACAGCAGGGCAGGCTGGAAGCAGCCCAGCTCCAGGGAAACGCCGCTGTGGCCATACACCAACACCCACCACCAACCCCAACCCCTCGGCTCCTTCAGCTTTCCCGTCTGGGGGAAGCGAGAGGAGATTCTGGGATTGAAAGCGCTGGCACAAAGAGAGCCACAAATCCGGAGCACAAAACCAGGAATGTGGGGTTTTTGAGCAATTAGATGCCGCTGTCCCAAAGCAGCTGCGGGGCCCTGCTGCCCACCACCCCTTCTCCCCACCCCTGCTGCCGGAGCCACGGCCGGATTTTGGCAGCTGCGCTAATGGATGCGGACGTGCTCCGTCTGCTCCCGGCCCACACCTCGTTAGCCACCGAGGCTCAGCCCTCGCTTAATTGCTGGCCCACGCTCCAGCCAGGAGCCAGCGGCGCCAGGAGCACGTCAGCCCCGGCTCCTTCCCGACTTCCCACGGCACACAGAGCAAGGGAGGCGTTGCCTGGCACGGCTGATCCCGAGGGACAGGCAAGGAGGGCGGCCAGTGCCTCTACTGGGAAGGCTCCAAGCACATCCAAACCCTTTTGGATGAGGGGAGCAGCCATGTCCAGAGGTGACCAGGCCATCCCAACACCCATCCTAGGGACAGGCAAGGAGGGTGACCAGTGCCTTTACTGGGAAGGCTCCAAGAACATCCAAACCTCATTGGATGTGGGGAGCAGCCATGTCCAGAGGTGACCAGGCCATCCCAACACCCATCCTAGGGACAGGCAAGGAGGGTGACCACTGCCTTTACTGGGACATCCCAACTCCCTCTGGATGTGGGGAGCAGCCATGTCCAGAGGTGACCAGGCCATTCCAACACTCATCCTAGGGACAGGCAAGGAGG
>VZTH01002211.1:0-10780 GCA_013397815.1 Aleadryas rufinucha
CTCCCCAGCCCGGGCGGGCTCCCCGCCCCCTCCTGCGGCCCCTCGAACACGTTTGCTGGCATTTTCAAATCGGAGGCATCCTAATTACCGGAGAGTTATAACACCTTCCATTTCTCGCCCAGCGGACTGACACCCTGTCAAGAGCAAAGAGAATTGCCAGAGGTTTTGACAACACTAATTGCCCCTATAATCTAAAAACACAAAGGAGAGGCGATTAGTCGAGAGGGCCCCAGCTCTCGATCCGACACGAGGTTTTCACAATGTTACAAGAAAACAAAAGTGACGCTTTTTAGAGTTTGATGGCTGCTAACAAAAGCAGAATTATATTTTCATACAACCTTTGTCTGCATTAAATGGCTTTTTTTTTTTTTTTTCTCCCCCACTCCCCCCTCCGTGCTCGGATGCGGAGCTGACACGGAGAAATGGTGGCGGATCCGTGTGGGGGTGAGGTGGGAGTGGGGTGAACTTGAGAGGGGCACCCGGGCTCTGCTGCTTCCTTGGTTCCCGTGAAGAATTTCCCCACAGCGTGGAAAACGTTCCTCTCTCCCAGTTAAGGTTTCCAGGGAAAGCAGGAACTTTTAGTAAAAGAGGAAATTCCCACTTACAGCCGGTTTTGCTCCCGTTCATCCCACGCCCCGGTGCCGGGAATGTTCCAGCGCTGCCTTGACCCCAGTGCGGGCCAGCAAACCCCAGTGCTGGGGGTTCTCTGTCCCAAGCTCTGGTGACAGCTCCAGCTGCCTCTGTTGGGGACAGGGAGAGCTGCTGCTCCAAGAAAACAAAATGGGGTTGGAAATAAGGTTGGAAATGTCCATCCCAACCTGCCAAAAGGCCCATGGGGGCACACCCCGGGAGGGTGACAGCACAGCGTGGCCTTGGGACACCCCACACCTGCAGCCACAGCAGTGGTGTGCAAGATTCCCCACAGCAGGGAGCGAGGCCAGCCTGGCATCCCTGGATAACAGCGGGATCTGGGCAGCAACTGCCTCAAAACCTGGGATGCAGGAGGCAACAACGTGAGAGCTGAAGGGTGCTGGGCAGAGCAGCACAGGGGCTGTGAGGGGTCAGTGTCACCCCTGGACACCGGAGCAGCACAGGGGCTGTGAGGGGTCAGTGTCACCCCTGGACACCAGAGCAGGGCAGGGGCTGTGAGGGGTCAGTGTCACCCCTGGACACCAGGGCAGCACAGAGGCTGTGAGGGGTCAGTGTCACCTCTGGGTGCCAGAGCAGCACAGGGGCTGTGATGGGCGAGTGTCACCCAGCTGCCACCACCCCAGGGGAACCGGAGCAGCCGGGCAATGTCCTCGCAGCCGGCACATCCCTCGGGAAGCAGGTCCCGGCAGCAGCCNGTGTCACCCAGCTGCCACCACCCCAGGGGAACCGGAGCAGCCGGGAAATGTCCTCGCAGCCGGCACATCCCTCGGGAAGCAGGTCCCGGCAGCAGCCCCGGAGCAGCAGCGGCGGCGGTGGCTGGGGACCAGCCCGACGCGTCACGAGCTGGCATCTGCCAGACACCGAGTCAGGAAGGGTTTGACTCACGCCTTGGCCGGCTGCCACCCCGCAGAAACTGCTTACTAACAGCTCCGGCTGCTCCCAGAAACACCCGGCGCTGCTCCGGCCGGCCAGCGGCATCTCCAGGGGCTGCTTTTCCAGGCGGGCCCGGCTGCAATCCCTGCGTGCCAGAGCACGGGGCGGGAGCAGCGGGCGGTGGGTGGAAAAGCAGGCAGGTATTCCAGGGAATATTCCCTCCCTGAGCCAAAGCTGGCTGAGGGGAGCAGCGCTTGGCCGCGTGGAACGGGGCAGGATGGGGAGCGAGGCCGTTGAGAAATTTTTCCTGGATTATTTTTTTTTTTTGGGTTGTTTTTACGGGAAGCGGATTGAACTCCCAGGCGCGAGGCGCAGCGGGGAAAGCCGCGGCCCGGCGGCCTTGGCTCGCAGCGCCGCGGGGCTGTCATCAGAGGGACGGTGCCCTCCTGACCCCGGGGACAGCTGGCTTGGCCCGGCCTGGGGACATCCTCCGTCAGCCTCCCTGCTCCGGCCGTCGCCTCCCGCGGTGCCGTCACCCAGGCCCAGAGGTCACCGCAGAAGCCACCGCGTCCCCGAGGGCCGCACGTCACCGCCACTACGGGAAGGGGCAGCTCCTGGTGCACGCCTCAGCCACAGAGCCCAGCTCAAAACTCATCCCCCCATCCCTGCTGGGTGTGGGATCATCGGGATGAGAGCCCCGCTCTCCCCAGAGGGTGCTCCGGGCTTCCCGCAGAGCTCAGGGCTGCGCGTCCCCGCTCTGATCCAATCCTGGGGTTGAACTCCCAATTACAAACAGCAAAAAACACATCTGTGCTGTTTTTCCTAATTTTAACCACTCTTTTCAAATCCAAACCCAACAGAAATAAACCGAGGAGGCTGGGAATAGAAAAGGGGAAACAACCACCGAGAGCAGCTTCGAGTTGTGCTGTTTTAGGGGCAGGGGATGAGCAAATCCCACCCCAGAGTGCCCAATCCTCACAGGAGAAGAGCAACCCCAACCCCCAGGCACATCCCGGCCTCCCTCCCTGCACTCAGCATCCCTGGGAGAGCTCCAAGATCCAGCTGGCTCAGACAGCCTGGGAGTGCTCCCAGTGCCCGGGGCCAGGCAGTGATGCCACTGACACCGAGGTGACCCCAGCCACGGCTTAGAAACCCCGAGGGGTGGCACAGGGCCACCCAAAGGCTGCTGTGCCCCCTCTGGACCTCACCAGGGCGGGATGGGACAATGCACTAAAATCTGCCCAGGGTCAGAGGAGAAATGAAGCTCAGCCCCACGTGCCAGGCTGGGTTCTGAGGCTGTGGGTGGTTTTAGGAACTATTTTAGGAACACTCTGAACAGCCCCAGCACCAAAGGCTCGAGTGCCCTGGAAGGGGTGGCAGCAGGGTGAGCAGGTGAGGGGACACACCAGCGTGGAGGACACCAGGCCCTGATGTTCAGCTTCATGTGAAGAAAAGGAAGAATCAATCCCGGGCATGTTCAGCCCAATACCCTCATTAGTGCATCCTCATTAGCGCATCCTCGTTAGCACAGCCCTCCCGCTGGGGAGGCCCCAATCACACCTGGCTGGGCTCCAGTCGCTGCTTGGGGACAGTGGCAGCAGAGGTGACAGCGCTGAGACCCCTCCTCAGCGAGCCCCCACCACTCAGCACCACCCAGGCAGGGTCCCCACGTCCCCTCATGGGCACGGGGTGCTGGCACAGCTCTCACACCGATGAATCTGCAGGGATTAAAGCGACTTGGCCCCTCTGTGAACCCAAAATGCCAATCCCAGAGCGGGATGGTGGCAGTGGCTCCGGGCTGGCAGAGCTGGAGGCTTTGGGAAGGAGCAGGGGGACGGACAGGGATGCTCCAAGTTCAGATGGAAAAACCTCGGCGCGAGCCCAGACGGACGGGCTGCTGGATATTTTTTTCCTGGAGAGGGAACGCAGAAGGGCTGGTATTGATCTGTCTTCATTACCCATTTCACTCGAGTTTCAAATCAACAAAATACACTTTTCCGCTCCGCTGCCCTCCCCGCTGCAGCAGACAAAAGAAAAGCAATTTCCCGCAGTTTGCTCCAAACTCCTCTCCTCCCTTCCCCGGGCGCCCTCCAGCCCCTCTCCCCTTCCAGACACTTGATCCCAACACAGGCTGGGGGACTCCCAGCTCCAAGGCCACCTAAAGAGGGCACCCAAAGAGGGCACCCAAAGAGGGCACCCCGTCATTCCCAGTGCCTCCAAGCCAGCGCTGACAACTCAGGGTGCTGCTTTTCCAGCACCTCCTTCCGTGGGCTTTGCTGGATCCCAGCAGGATCCCAGGGGGATCTGCTGCTCCCAGCATCCCAGGATGGCACCACCCCGCAGACCATCAACACCACAAATCCCCCAAACGCAACATTTTGTCAGTGCCCCACCAAGTTTCCCAGAGTTTTAAAGTTGCAAAGAAATAAACCTGTTTTCAAACGATTTAGAACACCCCAAAGTGGGGTTTTTGGGTTTTTTCCTTTCCTGCAGCTGTAACTGGAGTGACAACGTGAGACTCTCCACACACCTCCAGGCATCTGTGGGAAGAGGATCCCTACTCCAAAAAAACCCCAATCCAAGATGCTGCTGAGCCCAGCAGCTCCCTGGTTGTTTTGAAGTGCACGCCGTCGGGAATGTCATTAATATTCCCGCTGGCTCGGTGCCCCAAAAACGTCCTGTCCCCATCAGCGGGGTGACAAGGAGAGTGCACAGCCTGGGCAAGCAAGGGGGGGTCTCCTGCTCTCCCTGCCAACACCAGGACCCTCCTGCTCATTCTCGTGGGATTGGGGGCCAGGAGCTGCCTGGAGACAAAATTCCCCAAGGAAGTGGAGTGGAAATCCATTCCCAGCTGGGGAGGGGAACTGCACATCCACAGGCAGGCCCTCACCCCAAGGACACCCCAAATCCCAAACATTTCCATCCTGCCGTGCTTCCTGCTGCCTCCCCAGCCAAGGAGGGCTGTGCTGGGACTCAGCCTTCCTCCTCCTCCTCCTCCTCCTCCTCCTCCTGCTGCAGCCGTCCTGGCCAGTCTCATCCACACCACTGTGCCTTAGATAAACTTCCTTTCAAAGGAGTCTGCTTAATCCCCTATCTCCCCTCGGTCAGATCCCGCTCCAGCTGCCGGCGGGGCCGCGGGGGGAGGAATTGCCGGGCGCTGCTGAGTTATGAGCTATTTCTGACTCACGTCTACAACTTTCACAAGTCCTTTTTGCAACACGGAGAGAGAAAAAAGGGAGGAGGGGAGGGAGGGAAAGAGAGAGAGAGAGAGAGAGGAAGGAGATCCAGTTCTCTCCGGCAAAAGCCGCTGGCCAGATGGGCAGGCAGGGAGGGGAGGCTGGGGAGCAGCAGGGAAGGGGAGGACGGGATGTTCGGCTGCATCCAGCCGGGAATACCAGGGAGAGCCAGGAGGGATAAGCAGCAGGAGGAGGAGGAGGAGGAGTGCAGGGACACACACCCACGGAGGGGAGCGAGGCGCCGGTTACCGGAATCTGACTTCACCCTCGCCGCCTTTGTCCTCTGCAGACATTTTCCATGCAGTGACTGCATTTCCTTCCTGCCGGCACCGCTGGAAAAAGCCGCCTGTTTGTGCCGTAGGAGCCCTGACTAATTCCCACTGCTCCCCCCCAGGCTGCTGCTTCCCAACCCGGCGGGTTCTGGGCTCTCCTGATCCCTGGGATTTGCTGCTGGATGGCTCGGCCATGCCCTGGCACTCCAAGCCAGGAGAGAATCCCGGGATTGCCCATCCCAGCCCGGCTCCCGCTGCCCACCCGCTGCCACCCGGCTCAGCCTGGCACAGGCAGGACCTCCAGCTCCGAGAGCGCTTGTGCTAATTACTTTCCTTTGTTAATTAAACCCACGTGGCTCTAATAAGGTAACCTGCTGTTCTCCGATAAATTTAATTAGCCTGAAGGGAGAGCCCCTCCGCACAGCTATTTAAATTGTCACTTCCCATCGCCTGGGCTTTGCTTCTCCCTGCCTCCCCTTCTCTCCAGATTTCACCCCTCTCGTGCCCATTTTCTGCTCCTTTCCCTTGGCACAGGAGGGGAGCAAAGGGGAGGTTCCCACCCCTGCAGGAGCAGGATGTGCCCACCCAAACCCTGTTTTCCTGCCAGTGCCACAAATCCCCATCCCAGCTGGGCCTCTGTCCCATGCTGGAGAACCTGCCCTGGCTCCAATCCCAAAGGATTGTTCCCTTCTCCAGCCCCGTGCCACCCTCACAGCACCCAGCATCGATCCTGGGATGCTCCAGCCTCGGGAAACTCCGTGTCTCCCTGTCCCAAAAAGTGGTGACGCACAGTGACCTCCCCTCCCCAACCCTTTCCCCTTTCCCACACACACAAAAAAACCTCCCAAGAAATCTCTGGAGCTTTCCAGAGGATTTAACTCCTGGAGCGCTCCAGCCACGGAGGTGACAGGGGTTTGCACTGTCCCAGAGCTGCGGCCCAGCCCTTCCCGGGAGGGGGGTGACAGGGGACACTCGCACGTCCTTGGGGCTCACCTGCACCGCCGGCTGCTTGCCCTCGTTGCTGCTGGGGGAGCTGAGCCCCGTGGCCTGCTGCAGCAGGAACTGCCGAGCCACCTGGAGAGCCTGCAAGAGAGACACAGGGGTGGGCACGAGGAAGGCCACCCTCCTCCTCCTCCTCCTCCTCCTCCTCCTTCTCCAGCTGCTTCCCCATGGATTTCATTCACGGGGTGGGTTTGATGCACAAAGAGGGCAGCGCTCCCCGATGATCCCTCCTGCCATTAGAGACCACCACTCTCCCTGCCCCCACAGGGACACTCCTGTCCTCTTCCCAAAATCCCCACCAGCTCCAGCATTCCCGTGGCACAAAGGTCATTCCCAAACCCCAGCCCTGGCACAGCCACCTGAAGCTCTGGCTCCTGGTTGATTCATTCCAGAGCCACCACCATGCTCCTGCTCCTGCTGCTGCTGCTGCTGTCCCTCGTGCCCAAAGCCACTGTGGGTATTTAATTTTATTAATTGGATTGTGGCACCAGAGCAGCAGAAAGTTCCAGTCACCAGCCAGGTTTGGGTGGAGCCAAGTGCAGGATCCCACCCGGAATCGATCCAGGAACGTGTCCAGGTGGATTTGATGGTGATGCAGGAGGTGCTCAGCAACTCACAGGAGTGACCACCATGAAAGCTGATTGTTTTTAGGGGTGTTTGCCTAGAAAAAGTGATGGGTTTCCTTAAGTTTTTTATAGGGATAAAGGCATTTTACTGGGAATCCCACAAAAAGAGGGAGAAACCAACATAAATGGATAAAATGCACTTGTGAAACACACAGGCACGAGAGAGCCATGCCCAGCACTGTGGGCAGCTGGAGAAAACAGGGGAAATTAAGGAAAATCCTGTGAAGAGATGAGGAGGAGAGAGGAGCAAGTGTGAGCTGAGAAAAGGAGCCTGGGAGCCAGGAGAGGAATAAAGCTCTAAGGAAAACAACCCAGTGCTCCCAGACCTGTTTGCTCCTTATTTCTGCTTTTAAAGGATTCTTTTCCTTCCTTCTGGGTTTTTGTTTTTGGCATTTTTCTGAACAATCTCCACCCCTCCTTCCCCACTTCCCAAATCCACTTGTGGCTTGGCACACACCTCACCTGTTGATCCAAACCAAGGAGCAGCCACAAAACCCCAACCCAGAGCCCCTCCTCAGATGGAGCATCCATGAAAAGTCATTCCCTGCATTTTAGAGCCCATTTTAGGTTCCCTCTGTGCTCCTCTGCACAGGGAATTCTTGCAGAGGAAGAGCACACGAAAAGCAAGAGATGCCCCGGCTGTGCCACATCTTTGTTGTGGAGGAAAATCCACCTGACCCGCTCTGTGCAGGTGGACAGGCACTTCCAGGGCACTTGGAAAATGAGAGGGAATTTCCAGTTGGAGGCTGAGAGCAAAGGGTTTAACAGAGCCAGCCTTACTTCACCAAAAAATTGTAAATTCGTAGCAGGGAGGCCAAACCCAACACCCCAGCCACAGCACTGGGCACCCTTGGCTGTGTGTTTGTCACCATCACGTGAACCAGACAGCCACAAGACAATCAAAACCTGAGGAATTTTATAAGCAAATGGATATCCTAACTTCCTATTCCTGTGGTGAATCACCAGAGCTGCATCCCAGGATTGGCCCCAGCACAGGGAGGCTGCTGCATCCCAGGATTGTGCACCCAGAGCTGCCCCACGGCCCCTGAGCACCCCCAAACCCACCCAACCAACAACTCCCAAACTTCCTTTATCCAAACAATGAAAAACTGAGATCCTTGAGGCCAAACACAGCAATTCCCTGCTGGGAATCACCGATGGAACAATCCCGTGGTCCGGATCCCGGAGCCGCCTCAGCCCCGGCGTTTCTCCACGGGCATTTTATTTCCCTGTTATTAGCAGGGATAGATGTGCATCGGCAATGCGAGCACAAAAACCCTGTGACAGTTATGACAGCTCAAGCTCTGATATTTTAATTACTTTTGGAAACGAAAACAGTAATTCCAGTTAAAAGCCAAGGTGGAGGAATCCACTCGGCGGCAGCTCAGCGCCAGGCCCGAGGCGCCCACCAGGATGGGTGCTGGAGCACTGGGCTGCATCCCACAGCCACACAGCAAATCCCTGAGCTTCAGCTGCTTTTCCAAGTGTTTTTTAAGCAGAGTTTTCCGTGGATTTGGCTTCTCCATGTGCAATTCCTGCTATGTTTGCAAGGACCGACTCGCAGAGGAACCCCGGCGAGAGCAGGTCCCTGCCCCGGCCCGGCAAAAATCAGCGCAGCAGGGATGGTAAAGAGAGGGGGGAAAAAGCCTCAGGAACAGAATTCCAGCACACAAAAAGTGCTGCACGGGACTCCTCCAGGAATTTCTCTTCCCAAAGCCAAGGCCTGGGTGCCAGCGAGCCCCCAGCGCCCGCCCGGCTCGGCCCCACCGCGCCGCCTCTCAGGGGGGAATTTAATTCACTCCCCGCTGGCTCCCTCACTTTGGTGTGCTCTGAAGCACGAAATTACAAAGATTTACAGGAAAAAAACCCGACATGGCCTCACAATTGCACGCAGGGGCCTCTCCAGCAGCGCCCAGAGCTGCCCCTTCCCTCCCTCCCTCTCCTTCCCAGTGCCCGGCAGCGATTCCCACTCCAGCCCGAGCTGGGCTCAGCCTGCACACAGGGACAGGAACCTGTTGCGGGGCTGTACAGAGCATCTGGAGCACCCAGGATGGAATTTTGGGAAGCAGAGCCTCTTGTCAGCTGCATTTGTTGCCCAAACAGGGCAGGGGGATGAAGCTTTTCCATAGGAAAGTGTCACTCAGAGCCTCTCCTTGCAGCTGAGGAGGTGGGAGAGCAGCAGGAAGAGCTTCCCCGTGGGAGTGGATGGGCTTTCACCTCTGTGAACCAGAGAAAAAGTTATTTAAAAATAAAAATCACCCCATAATCCTGCTGCCTGGTGTTATCCAGGAGTCACCAGCACATCACCCGGAACTGGGAACGAATTCCTTGTGTCAAACACCTGGGTGGCTCCCTCTGATCACCAAATGATCCCAGAAAAAGTCTGCAGTGTCTCAGACACACCCAGAGCTGCTGGGGTTGGGCTCTGCCCTCCCCAAGAGCAGCACCAGCAGCACATTCCAGGAAGAGGAAGAGGATGGGGACCTGGGGTGGCCCAGAACTTCCTTGGGATGTGCAGGGCCATGGAACACAGCCGGGATTGCAGGCAGAGGTGGGAGGTGCTGGAAGGTGTGTGCTGGGATGGGGAGCGGTCAGTGAACAGAAAAACCACGCTGGGATTAATCCCACCCTGCCAGGACCTGCTGGGATTAATCTCACCCTGCCAGGACCTGCTGGGATTAATCCCACCCTGCCAGGACCTGCTCCCACAGCACCAGAGGTTTCTCTGCTCCCGGGATACCCCCAGGGATGCTCATCCCTCCCCTCAGACCCCAAATCCCTCCAGTTCTCTGGGTCACCCCTGACTCCAGACATCTCATCCCCCAGCAGAGGAGCAGCCCCTTTTCCCAGCTCCCACCCAGCCTGCCTGGGGATTATCCTGATTTTTTCCCCCTCCAGCCTCTGGGGCTCCACACATCCACCCCTGGATGTGCTGGAGGCTCCTCCAGACCCCAGGAAAGGCAGATTTTGGGTGCTTTCCCCATGGCCAACACCACAAACTCCCCTTTCTCCCACAGGGAACACCAGATCCCAGCTGGCTCCGGCTCTGGAAGAGCCCAGGGAGAGGAGAGGGCAGCTCCCAGCCCATGCAGAGCAGCTGACTCACACCACACCTTAATTATTAATTAATGTGGGATTAATGCCTCATCCCTGCCTTTTCTGTCCCCAAACCTGCCCCAGCAGAGCCTCTCCGAGGCCTCCTGATCGGGAAGAAAGCTCCAAAAAAATCTTTGGAGAGCACGGAGACACCCATGGGTCATCCTAAAAGCAGGAGCCACGGCCTCCCCACCCCCAAAAAAATCAACCCAAAATAATCCCAGGACAAAGGAAAATCTTGCCTGGGGTATTTGGAAGTGCCTCATTTACCAGGTATTTCACTTAATGAGGATGGAGTTTTTAATTCCAGCCTGGATGCTCCAGCTGGGAAGAGCAGCCCAAAATCAGCTGAGGGATTTTCCACCTGGATCAGAGCTTTGCATGAGGTTTTACCTTCCAAAAAGAGAAAAAAAACCACCTCAAAAATGACACTAAACCAAGAACTTTGCATGGAAAGAGGGAGTAAGGGAATTTTTATCTCCCCTTTTCCCTCCGATCCTTTTGGAGGGTGGAAAGAGGTTGGGAAGGGCTGAAAAAAAAAATGGTAAAAAAGGTAGATTTTTTACACTAACCTCATAAAAATGACATCGTCACATTCCAGAATTAGAGCCATTAAAACAACACACAGGGATATTTTTAGCTGGATATTAACAGTAAATGATGCCATATTGAGGAGCACTTCCACCAGCCCAGCCCTGGCCTCGCTTAAGCAGAACCAAATGGCTCCAGGAGATCCAAATGAACGAAAAAATGACACAATTCCTCACAGGAAAATGAGAAAAATGTCCTTTTTACACCCAGCTCCGTGCCTGTGTGCCAGCCCCAGCTGCTGTGCCCTGCTCTGATGCTCCTGGAGTTGATTCCTCTGCTCCTGACTCCTCAATCCTCGCCGGGTTAAACCCAGCCCTGCTAATTCAGGGCACAAGGAATGTGCTCCTGAGCATTCCAGCCCATGGAAAAAAGGGGAAAAAGGTGGGGAAAGGGGAAAAGAAGGAGGAAAAAGAAGGGGGAAAAGAGAAGGGGG
>VZTH01002212.1:0-21981 GCA_013397815.1 Aleadryas rufinucha
ACATCAGCACTGAGGTCACAGTGGCCACATGTACCTGCCCTGATATTCTGCAAACTTCTCTAATTTGGACACACACATTCCACAACTTCACTATCCGAATTCTTTAGATCCTTATGAGCTTTGAGGCATGTTGGCTGGCGTTTATTTACTTTTTGGCTAGATTGCTAATGTATTCGTGAGCAGAGTTATTATTTCAAATTCCCTGGTGCGGTGCCAGCAGACAAAGGGAAACCACGAGGAATTCCCACTGATGCTCAGACTCGACGTGTGCTGACTCTGATTTTTGCGAAACCGAGCCGAAGAAGTTGTTCAGCATTCAGACTCCACCTATTTGAGCGGTCTTTGGTGCTGCTTTAAAGCAAAGAACATGAAATTCTAAACTCCGCACATATGTTTGCATGCCCTAATTTTCTTTTTGTCTTTACTTCCTAGTCTCGCTCTGGCTACTGTGAAGTGAAGAATGGATGCCAGTATCTGCACAACAAGCTGTGTCACATTAAGAGACTTATACAGGAATTTGGCAATAGCAAGCAGAGTCCTGGCACCCGATGTCTCCTTCAGCCGTGTCGCGTCTATCAAGTGTACCTTTTATTTATTTAAAACTTAAGATTAATGCCTGTAAAAAAATTACGTATGTCATTATTGAACTGTAGCTTATTTATTTAAGAAAATGCAAGAAAATGCAAAAACTTTTGTATTAAAGAAGTTTCAGCGTTGTAACTACTTCTGTTGTTGCGTATACCATATTTGAAGCTGCTTTTTTCTGGTCTTTTCCTTTCTTCGGGGCTTTATAAGAAATTTATCAGTAGATCCTGGAGAGCCGGTACCTCTGAAGTACCGGCACATTTTTTGTGCACATTTTAATATGCGCAACATGTTAAACATGAAGTTGTGCACATTTTAAGAACAATAGTGTAGGACAGCGCTCTCAGGCACACGGGATAGTGAGGATGTCCTGTCCAAGGCCACGAGTTGGACTTGATGGTCCTTGTGNTTGGCTCTCAGTGCCGTGGTCTGGGTGACAAGGTGCAGATGGATTAAAGGTTGGACTTGATGGTCCTTGTGGGTCCCTTCCAAGTCAACATATTATGTGATTTTGTAATTGGTTCGGTGGTTAAGAGAAGAATAAAACTGAACATACGGGAGAATCGGAATACGAAGAGCGAGAGAATCTTTCGACAGTGCCGCCTCAGCCGCCTCAGGCGCCCTTTGCCCGCCCCGGCCCGCCCCGGCCNCTGCCTAGGGAGGTGGTGGAGTGCCCATCTCTGGAGGTGCCCAAGGAACGACTGGACTTGGCTCTCAGTGCCGTGGTCTGGGTGACAAGGTGCAGATGGATTAAAGGTTGGACTTGATGGTCTGGGAGGACTTTTCCAACCTGACTGATACTGCGGTGGGATGGTGCTGTAGTATGAGTGTTGTTAGTCCAGGACATGCAGTGCCATGACATGCTGTTGTCATTTATAGCGGGTAGCAGTGGTGTAACAGTGTCTGCAAGTGCTGTGACAGTGGCTAAGGCAGCCCAGCAGATATAAAATTGTCTGCTGAGGGTGGGCACCTTCCGTGGTTTTAACTAAACCTTCCATTCCCTGCACACAAGAAATTTTCTCAATAAGTGATATTTTTTCACAATTGTTCAAGCTTTTCTGCTCTGTCCTTTCAATACCTGGAACCTGCTGTTGAAGGTAGATACCTGCATTTGGTAGAGATAAATACAAGGCAACTTAACTTCTTCAGCATCCTTTGCAAAAACAGAGATCAGGTGGAATTTACTTTAAAGATACTCTGTACTTGTGTCTATCACATAAATAGATTCAGTGGCAGAAGAGAAGTCAAAACTTGTATTTGCCCTTTGTAGCAAACAAATGTGTTTGAAAGTATGCATGCCACTGTATCTATCCCAAATTCCTCAACAATTTCTGATCAGGCTGGGGAGCTGAATGGATGCATGGAGGTGGTAACATGGGATAATATAGGAAGGTTATCCTGCTTTACAGAGGAGAGTTTGAGTTGGTGTAGCCCTTCCCTAGGCCTTTGCAAATTCTGTATTTAGCTATACAATCCAAATAGCTGCACGATCAGGCTTGGAGAAGAAAAAAAGGTCTGGATAGTTTTTCTATTCAGCAGTTTAATTTTGTATGCTTTTGCCTGTGTGTGGATCCTGAGCGCTGATTAAAGCAAACTTCATTGAAGGGCTGTGAATGCTGTGCTGTGTGAGCAGCAGCAGCTGTGCATCAGCAATTCTTACTCTGTTTGAGCAGCTGGCTTTAGCCAAGTGTGCTGCTTTAGACAGAGACACAATATTTACTGATTTCATCTGGACACAGCTAACTCATGGCTCAGTGACTCATCAGGTCTTCACTCTTAAGTCAAAAGGATGGCTTCAGAGATGGTCAGAGGGATGGAGCACCATGAGGAAAGGCTGGGGGAGCTGGGAGTGTTCAGCCTGGAGAAGAGAAGGCTCTCTAGAGACATAATTGCACTTTCCAGTGCCTGAAGGGAGCCCACAGAAAAGATGAGGAGAGACTCTACAAGGGCCTGGAGTGACAGAGGAAGGGGAATGGCTTCAAACTGACAGAGAGTAGGTTTTGGTCAGATATTAGGAAGAAATCCCTGGCTGTGAGGGTGGGGAGGCCCTGGCACAGGGTGCCCAGAGAAGCTGTGGCTGCCCCTGGATCCCTAGAAGTGTCCAAGGCCAGGTTGGATGGGGTTTGGAGCAGCCTGGGACAGTGGGAGGTGTCCCTGCCCATGGCATGGGGTGGGACAAAGTGATGTTTATGGAGCACTGAGATGATCTCTAAGGTCCCTTCCAGCACAAACCATTCTATGATTGCCTCTAGGCTTTGGAATTTTTAGTTTATGTCTACTGCAAATTATCTTTTGACTGTGTTGCATGGATCATTACTAAAGGGCTAGCATTCTCTTTCTATTTTATTCATTCTATTTTCCTGCTTTTGCTTTTACTAGGTATGTTAAATTCCCCTCGTGCTCTTTCTACAAACCCTGCATAGCTCTTCTAGAGGAGCATTTCTTCATGTGATGAGTGTCACTGATCTCAGAGGAGGAACTCAGGAGAGTAGATTTGCCTTGGTGTGGGTAACAGGTGCAGAAATAGGTCCCAAATTCAGGATGTCTTCCAAGCAAATGCAGTTGGTAGTGGCTTGGGTTGTGCACATGTGATAAGGGGCATTTGGCTGCTACAGTTGATTCCCACCCTTGCCCTTCCCCCATCAGGTAAAAGAAAACACCATGGAAAACCATTCTGGTGAAAGCACTAGAACACAAGTCTGATGGGACACAGCTGAAGGAGCTCATACCTTATCTATAAGCAGTTTGCACTCCTTCAGTTGTAAACAGACTTTCTAAGTTAGAATTCTAGAACCTAAGTAATTTTCACTCAGTTGTTTTATGAAGTGAAATTACTGTAATTGTAAAACTGCTGTCAACTCTGATGGTGTGGTTCTGTCTGTGTCTTGTGTGTGACTAAACATTTCCTCCAACCTTTCTATTTAACTTTTACAAATTCAGTTGATTTTGTGGCAGTGCTTTGTTTACCTGTGACTGATGCTCATAGACACTAATGCTTACCTTTAATATATGGCAGGCCAGAAGAATGTTTGAGGGAGAAATGGCAAGTCTGGAAGCCATCCTGAAAACACAGACGATAAAAGTGCCAAAACCCCTCAAAGTTATAGACCTGCCTGGGGGCAGTACTGCATTTGTGATGGAACACTTGGAAATGGGGGGATTAAACAGGTAAAATAGTGTCATCTCTGCCTCCTTTAACCAGAAATTTTGGCTGTTACGACAATTAAATCACTTGTTTTCATAGGGGAAACTTGTTTAAATTTTTTTTCTAAAGTGAGTCAAGAGAGATATGGGAAATTATATAGCAGAGATATGTATAAAATACTTCATAATGCCTCACCTAGCAAATTGATAATACATCACAAAGTGAGCCTGGGTTTTGGTTAGTTTTGGGTTTGTTTGCTTAGGTAATTAGTCATTTTTACAGTAAGGTTTCTTTTCACAGAAAGGAAAATGACCAGTCTGATTACCTGTTTTGTGTACTTGCCCTCGATATAAGAATGAGTGCTTTATTGCTTGGCATGAGTGTGCAGAGGCACTTCCCCAAATCAATTAATCTTGATTTCAATATTGTGCAACTCTTACCTCCATTTTGATAATTTCAAACTTTTGACCCTTCTCTGTGACGAGCACTTAATATGCTGAATTTGTCTGTCTTGATTCCATTAGGGAGGTGATCATGACCAATTTCTCATCTCTCTCTCAAACCTTCTGCAGCCAGTTTAAAGTCTTGTCCCTCATCCTGCTTGTTGGCAGAGTTTCTAATTCATAGTGAGTCCCAAGAGAAAGGGCAGAGATATTGCTGGTTTGGGCTCAAAAATGGTGCCTTTGGCATGCAGATTTCAGGGGATAGGTACAGTCTGTGTTAACACGAACAATTTGAAGAAATAACTTTGCCTTAAACAACAGTGCCTTGAGAATAGGGAAAGCTGAGAAAGGTGGAAGGCAGGAAAAGGAATGTAATTTTGTTAACATGGGAGGCAGCTGGTTATAAGATTTGTTTGTAATTACTACAAGACTCTTCTGAACCATGTAGAGGAGGTGGTTTTATTAAAAATAGATAATAAACTAGGCCCATATGAGTCTCTCGTTATCTAGGCATTTTAGAAAAAAGCAGCCAGAAACAGCAGTAGAAAGAAAAGGATCAGCCTTGTTTGGTTCTATTTCCCAAAGACAGTTTGCCAGAGTTTAAAAAAAAAAAAACAAACGGCATAACATGTTGTGCATGTTTTCTTACACATATCTTACTGAAAGTGCTTACAGAAGTGATATCACGCAAAAATTAGAATGGATAGTTTCTCATTGTTAGTAAATTTATGCTTGCTGCTCACTTTAAGTAGTGGTGTCAAAAACAGCCAAGTAAGTACCTTCTGTGTTAATATGCAGTCTTGATAGGAAGACAAGGTGTTTATAATTGGAATACTTTGAAAAATTATTTTGTTAGATATGTAGAACTTATTTTACTTACTTGATAAATCTCTTTAAGTAACTCCTGGAATGTCAAGACCTGGTTCTGTTCATGTGTCAGTGTTAGTAAGATTATTTTTTTCTTAGACATTCAGCACTGCTTGGAACACAGCTGGCCGATCTTCACCTTCATAACCAGCAACTTGGAGAGAAGCTGAAGAAAGAAGGGAGCACAATTGGTACAGTACACATCTGTTTGCAAATTTAACCCAGTTAATAATAATCTACAAAATAGTTAAAATGGCTTTTGCTGCTTCAGGACAAGTTCATCTTCCACTGGAAGACAGCATGACAATAGGTTTGGATGAAACAGACCCAGGGAGGGATTGGTTTTGCTTTTGTTTGCTTTGTTTGGGTCTGTGTAAGCAAAACACATACTCAGTTTTGGACCCTTGGGAGCCCAAACCACAGTTTCTACAAGGACATGGTATCAGAGGAGATACAGAACCTCAAAATACAGTTATGAAGAATAGAATATAGCTGCTTTACATCGAGCTTTAAATTTAAAAAGCAACTGCAGCAACCATTGTAACCATAAAAAGAACATTAAAGTGCATTTTTTTTATTCTCAATAGAAGCAGCATTGTAGTCTTGTTTAGTTTTTCAGGTTCAGTTGTGTCATGGATGCTTAGTATTTTGTCATTGGTACTGAATTTTTGTCTTTGGTTTGAAAGGTAAAGGACAAGGGCAAATGGAAGTCCAGTTTGTGGATCGTTTTGGCTTTCATACAGTTACCTGCTGTGGTTACCTTCCACAGGTAGGTTGCACTTTATCAGATTGATAGAATTCTAAATTTATCTTGTTTTCCCTTCAGTGACACAAAGGGTCAAAATTATCATAATGGAAATAAAGGAATTTTTGTGGAGCCATGAAAATAAAAAAAAAAATATGGTTCAGCCTGCTAAGGAAGGCAGTGCTTTGGACAGCACTTATAACTGCTTTGGACACTGATAGCTCTTCAATTTCTTGGATTTTAATCACAGAGAGAAAATTATTCCCCTAATTTAATGTTTTAAGATAACGTTTGATTAACTGATAGCATTTACTGTCCTGGATGGTACCAGCACAAAGGCTGTGTAATCCTCAAAAGGCTTATTTGAAAAAGAAGAAAATCTGCCTTTTGTGTGGTGTAGAACTGACACTTGCAGTCCTGTTCCTTCAGGTGAATGACTGGCAGAGTGACTGGGTGACCTTCTTTGCCAGACAAAGGATCCAGCCCCAGATGGACATGGTCGAAAAGAAATCAGGAGACAGAGAGGCAAGAGAACTTTGGGCACAGCTTCAGGTAGGAGCAATTCTCGCAGTTCTCATTATTGTGAGAGTTGGGTATACTTAAATTTTATTTTCTTAGAACAAAGTTCCTGTTTGTTGGTTTGCTCCAGGTTCTGTTGGTAAGAGGACTCCAGTTTTTAGGGATGAAAATGCCCTTATCCTAAGGTGTAATGGCTTTTGCCACATCACCCTATGCTAACATTCCAAAGTGAATTCCAAAGTGCCAGATAGCACCTTGCCTTACTGTTTAGGAAATACTGGATGGAGTTCATATTTCTGGTTCCCTGTAACACATTCATGATGAAAAATGTACATAAGAAGTTCTGTCCTGCTCGTTGTCTGTTCATTCACTGTTTGCATCCAACTAAGTGACTGCAGTATTGGCTCTTTGGGTACTACTTTGTGGAAGTTTGGTGAGAGATCCCTGAGCTTTCTAATGCTGAAGTGTTGGTGGTTGTTGTTACTAACCCTGGTCAGTATCTGAGTTTTAAGGTTTTTATTTTCTTGCTAAAAAAGATTTGGATTACTATTCTGCTGCTGCCTTTTATGAAAAAAAAGAATTCTCAGCATCTCTGTTGACCAGGTTCTATGGTGTTTCAAAGGATGTGTTTTAAGAAGTTTCAGGTATACAGATAAACCCCTACATTTTAAGGTGAATGATTGTAGTAATTTACATGTCTTGCTTTTCCCCCCTGCAGCTGAAGATACCCAGTTTGTTCTGTGGTGGAGAAATTGTTCCTGCTCTCCTGCATGGGGCTCTCTGGGGAGGAAATGTAGCTGAGGATGATTCTGGTCCAATTATCTTCGATCCGGCTTCTTTCTACGGCCATTCAGAATACGAGCTTGCAATAGCTGGGATGTTTGGTGGCTTCAGCAGTTCGTTTTATTCTGCTTATCACAGTAAAATTCCCAAAGCTGCAGGGTTTGAGAAACGCCTGAAGCTTTATCAGCTGTTTCACTACATGAACCACTGGAACCATTTTGGTTCAGGGTACAGAGGGTCTTCTATAAACATTATGAGAAACCTTGTGAAATAAGTTGCTGCTTAAGCCAAATACTTCCCGTGTTGTTTGGAGAGCCCCATACTTGGTGGTGCAGCTGCAGGAGTATTGATGTTAAAAACAACCTGTGAGACCCTTGACCTTGTTAAAGACCTAGAACCAGTGACTCCTGCTGAATACTAAGTGTAACATAGTCATCCCTTTTTAGGATAGTTGGGGATAACTCCCTGAGGGAAAAAAATAAGGGAGGAGTTTATTCATTTGCACAGTGAATAAAGGTCTCAGTGTCCAGAAAGCACATGAGACTGTGCAGGGTAATACGAATAAACACCGAGGAGATGCGTGAAAGGAGTTGCTCGTTGCATTTTGCTGTGTCTTCCTCCCTCTTTCAGCTCTTCATGTCCAGTTGTGTGCATGAGAGCAGTGGTAGCAACAGCTTGAAAGTCAGCCAGAAAATTATATAACAGGAACTGTGAGAAGGGATTTGGACTTGCTATTCATCTTCACAGAATCAGAATGAGTGAGGCTGGGAGGGATCACAGACTGTCATCTAGTCCAACCTCCCTGTCTAAGCAGATTACTCAGGACTGGGTCAAGAGGCTTTTCAAGACCACCAGTGTTTTTTGTTGATTGATTTCATTGGATGCAGCCTGCTGGTGCCTCCTGGAATGCTTGTAGGCTGTTCCGTGCTTTCTGGTCATTGGGCTTTTATCCACAGCAATTTCGCTTCCACCATTACTAGTTCTCTTCCTTTTTTGGAGTATGCTTTTGTCCAACAGTGTGCATTCTTAGAGAACTTTCCAGGTAAGACAATTTGCATGTACACACCCTGTGCAGGTATATTCTCTGATGAAATAAAACTTGTACGTGCTTCACATGTATGACTAAAGTCACTCAAACTCCACCTAATCATGAAATAACATCAGCTGGAACTTTGTCTTTTCCACATGCTCAAAGAAAGCAATAAAAATATAATTTAAAAGGGGAAGGAGGTCAGGGGAGACTCCTCCTGGGATGGCTGACAAGCTGTAACACTCTGCTTCCCCACAGGAATGCCTGTCAGGTAACTTTATTCCAAGGGGATACTACCGCTTGTGCTTGCTGATACCAGTGTCTTCATCAACAATAGTTTATCAACCTTATTCTGGCATGAGGATCAGTAAACCACACTGTTGATGTCACTGGGACCATGAATGTGCCCAGTGTCACAGCTGCACCATTTGTACATCTGTGCTCATGAGAGTTCTAATGCAGACTTAGAGTGCTGCACTGTTCACTGTCAAATATTCTCTGTGAAGGTCTCCCAGGGCCTGAGACACACTGGGAAGGGGAATATGTCAACACGTGTGGGCCCAGTACATCTGTGGATAACCTGGAAAGCAAGGGGGTCTTCCTGTCCTAAATTTTCATGACAGTCCCCAGTAAGTGCATGTTGTAGCTCTTGTGGTAAGAGACATGAAACCGAAGGAAGTTAAGGTGTAACTCACAGGACAGCACCTCACCAATGTCAGCAGTCCTTGATGATAGTTCCACAGACTATGGCTTTTGCCTGCAAGGTGTTAATACTGAAGTTGTGCTCTTTTTGATGTAGGCTGGTAGTGGTGCTTCTGTGCAAGCCTACCAGGTAGGTGAGAGAGATGCATGATTCTAGCATGCATTTTGAGTGTTGGGGAATGACTTTTATTAACTAAAACTGCTTTTCACTGGATATTGGCAGATTACTGAGGGTTTTGTAGTTGCTAGTTTTGCAGTTACGCAAATTGGAAACAAGTTTGGAGACTGTTATTTGCTACAATTTCCTTAATTCTACTACTTTTCTCACTGGCTGTTTGACTTTTGCTGAAAAATATCTGCTTGGTAAAATAGGTTTTACTTTTACCTTGTTGCTTGAATAAAAAGTTTCCCAGTTGATTATTGCTGTCTCTGTTTTCTGAATTAAAACCTTACATCTTGGTTTATCCCTGGGGAGTTGCTTGCTCTGACCTGTTAAAGATCTGTAGTTTGTTAGATAAATTATGATCATCAGAGGTGTGTCTGGGAATGTGCATGGTCATGGATTGGTCTGGAGCAGTGTGTCACTGAAGAAAATTTAGGTGTTCATTACAGTGCAAGTCAAGATGTTAATTTTTCTAAAATACATAAATACTCTTCATTATTAGCAGGGGAAAATGAATATGAAAGTGGATTTTCTGTCAGTTGTAGTCATGAGATAAACTTACTGATAAACAGCAGGTGTTCAGAGATGATCTTTTCCTAATGGAACTGAATCCAAATATTTTTGTGACTGAAGAAAAATTGTGTTTACAGATAGAAAAAAATGTATTTAGAGTTTTAATGTAAGGGATATTATGCTCATTTTTTCAAAGCTGTTTTTTTCTGTCAATAAAATCAGAAGGGCTGTAGAGAGGCAGACCAATGGAATATAACAGGAATCTCTCCTTGGCTCTGAGCCCTTCTCAACAGCAGTTGAATAATCTGGGGATGGAGAAGGGCATGAAATCTGTTCTGAATGTGGGCTGCTGGTAGCTCCTCAGGAATATATTGTTGCAGTTCTACAAGTAAATTATTTTATTACATTTTGTGTAGTTCTGCCCTGCTCTTGGAATTCTTTCTCCTTTAATCATTGTGTTGCTTCATGTTCTAGGCATGCCTAGAACCTGGGAATCTGAACACAATGGGAAGAATCTTAGGAAACTTGAGGTTGGGACAGAGCTCGGGAGGTCATAGTTCAGTCTCCTGCTCAGAGCAGGATGAGCTGTGAGGACAGGCCAGGTCACTTTGGCCTCTGTCTGGTCTTGGAACCCTCCGAGGATGGAGGCTGCACAACCTTTCTGGGCTGGGCTTGCCAGTTGTGGAAATACCCCTCTGCAAGAAGCTGCCTTTTTGCTGGATTGCCTACAGTTCATGCACACCAAGCATTCCAGTGTGGTTTCTCGTTTCATTGCCACGGGCTGCTGCTGGCTGCAGAAACTGCCTGCAGATAGAAATGTTGCACTCCAGTGCTGGTTTTCCTCCTGCTTCTCATCTTCAGTTCCAAAATAGATCTGGTGACTAAAACTGCTTCTGGGCTCTTGTAGCAGAAGTCAAAGCAGGTGGGAAATGCAACAGAATTAACTTGTCCTGTAGGCACTGGATGTGACAAAAAGCTTTAGGGGGAAAATGTATTCCTGGAAACTACGCCATACCACAATCACAATAGCTTTATTTTTTCTTTGTCAATGTTCAGTTACTTTTGTTTTTATTTGACGTTTTGTTTGTCTGGGGGTTTGTTTTTCCCTTTAACAATTACACAGAAAAATGAATTAGGGTTTCTTTCACTATGCAGATACAAGGCTCCCTATTTCTTGTCATCAATTTGTTGCCAAACCACTTTACTCCTTTCCCCAGGTGCTCCACTGCAACCCGGGGTATGATTCCATCCTTTCGGCAATTGGAGAGCCATCTAACCAAGAATGTTATCTTTATGCAGACATTAGTAAAACAAGTATTATAGGGTCTGGGTTATAAGCATGTTTTAAAGGTTCAATACTTTACACCTGAGAGTGCTAGTGCACTACAAAGTGGTTAAATTCAGCAGTACCCAAGTGTGGGAGGATGAATGGGGGTAACATTACAGAAAATGTGAAATCACATTCTAACAGAAGTTAGAACAGTATGGAAATTACAGTTTGAAGAGCAGTTGCTGCTTCTTGGATAGAATTGTGGTGAGGAGGCCTGGAATCTGCTCCATGATGATTCCCCACAAGCTCAATCTGCAGCCTTAAGCACATGCCCAGGGGGATGAAATGAAGGAAGGGTGGAACAGAGAGGAGACAGGGCAACCAGGCTCAGTTAAAATCCGTATGTGAAGAACTGAAGGAAAATGTAAATGAGAACTGTTGGCTTCAAAGAATGCATATTCATTGTATGGACTGATCATGTATTTGAATTCCACATCATTGCAAGAATTGGTTGTAAAATTTTTCCTTCTCTGCCTCTTAAGAGCAATCCTCTGCACAACAAGCACACTATGATTCATTTACAATGAGATACTGTTGAAAATTACTGTCTTGATCTTAACCAGTACCACTGACACAATCTAAATTACAGTCAACGGTGCTGACTAGAAACACAAAACACAAACTCCCAGCCAAAATCACAGGAACGAGAATGAGGTTTATTAGTTTCCAGAAAAACATCTGGTTTGCATAGAAAAGATTGCTCCTTTATACAAAAGGTAAATTAGCATAATTCTTTCAGTTCTATACATTGCTCATGTTCCACAGGGGCTTTAATAAATTATCCCCAGAAATTGGCTGCATCCAAGCTGGACTTAATGTTGTGCTTACTTTCTCTACACTGTTTGGTGTAAATATTTGCCTCCCCTTTTTGCAGCTGTTGGCCTCAGAGCAGACTTATGCTGCTTGGTCAGCTGTCGCTTTATCTTTTGTTTCACCAGCTCCTACAAACAAACAAATCAGATCAGATCAGAACCTTTTGAGATGATTTAGCACTAAGACAAGACACACAGGGCAGTACTTTTGCAGGACCAACATGAACATTCATCATGTTCATCTTGACTGTAGAAATGATGAAAAGAGTTGTTTCCTTGAAATAAAATAATAAAAAAGCAAGGTTCTCTGCTCTGGACAAGGTCTGCATGGAGTGCTGTGAGTTCAACGCTACAGCCTCAGGACTCAGAGCATCTAGAGAGGTGAGGGGTTATCTGTGCTATTGTCTTTTGATAGTCTAAGCTCGAATAAACAGCATTTTAAATCCTACCTTAGAATTCAATGTTGTTTCTTTACAGGGATGATAAAGGACCAACACCTCTTGGTGCAAAACACATGCCTTCCACAAAAATGTAAAAGCTCATAATATGGTAGAAATTTCATGTCCAACAGTAATCCTTTGGTTTGTTCTTATTTTTTTTAGTACTGGTTTTTGCAAAGTTCAGATGACAAAAATGTGAATGATTCTAATGGAAAACAACAACTCCGTAACAGGAATGTGGCTAAGTCAGATGGGTAGTCATCTATTTCATCATGGTGGGATCACATCTTGTTGGAAACTCGCTAGAAGGAATTTTGCAAGACAGATACCATTAGTCTTTGACAGGTAATCTAACAGAAATTCACCAAAATCTATTTCTCAAGCAGAGTACTTGGTGGAAAGACCCACTGGTCTTTCCATTATCACAACCTAAATGTGAGCAGATACTGAGAAGTGCTTCAAAGTAAGCAGATTTACATTTGTTATTTAAATTGTTGAGCATTCCCCTCGTTTCCTCTGAGTTACATGAATGTACATAAAGATTTGTACAATTACAGAAAGATACTTTACTTCATGTGAAATAGCTGATTATACAAAATTCATGATGCTTTTTCTGGCACAGTCTGCAACTGATGACTGCACCTCCTGCCAGTACTGCCATTGTTTACAGCAACAATGCCTGTAAGCATTTGTTTTTGTGATTAATTTAATAATCTTTTTATGTTTTAACATGCTTTCTCTACTGACAGAAAGCAAGCTGCATGAAAACAAGATAAATGCTTGCAGCATTATCAGCTCTAAGCAGCCCAGCGGCATTATTATTACTATTATTAATATTTTCTTTTTTACAGCAGTGACATTATTTTGCATTTTTAGTTCTGTAATTATTTTCCCATGTTACAAATAGTGTGTTATACATATTTTTACTTTAGCTCTAACACTCAAAAGTTAAAGTAAGGTTCAGCAATGGGCAGGAAGGTTATTTTACTCAGCCTAAAAGCATGTAAGTGGAAGCACTGTGGAATTTAAGTTAGTGAAGAACAAAGTTTTATATGTGGATGAATTGCTGGAAAGCTTTTCCACCAAGTGCTTTTATATTTCTTTCAGAACAGAAAATTAGGTACGTACATGCCATTTAAATATTGCTGCATATTTAAAATACTTATCTTAAAAAAAAGCATCCAAACATGAATGAGTAAAGCAGCCAACTACTCCACGAGCATTGGAGGCACACAGGCACCGTGTGTAAAACAACTCTGCTTCAGAGTAACACCTGTGAATGTGTCAGAAGTGGATCTACCACCTACTGTGCAGTCTGGGGTTGAAGAAAAATGCATTAAATTCTGCTAAAAAAGTCCTGATTTATATAACGCAGAAAGACAAAATCAAATTGCCAAAGAGATCACTACTGAAGGTGAGTTCACAGAAATCTCTAAGAAGACAGGTGAGAAAGGCCAAATGAAATCTTGACTCAAGCATCCATTCAAAATAAAAAATAAACTGATCGTGGCTAGCAACAAAAATGAATGAACTGATGCTGTTAGTGCAATAAAACACATTAACATGAGTTAGCCTGTTATTAGGCAAATTAGAGTTGTTAATGCTGATGTGGAGCTTCAGTGAGAGAATAAAGAACAAAACATGAGAGAGAGTGCTGGAAGTCATTCCCTGCAAAGAATTACAGCAGGATCAATCCTATTTTAATGTGGGCATGGAAATGTAAAATGCAGAGGTAGACAGTAACAGTCTTTTTAAAGATGATTAATGCCAGAGAACAATTTTAGAAATAGGAGATAATAGCTCTGTGCAGTTTAAGGTGGTCTGAGGGTAAATTAGATAATAACATAACAACAATAATATTTACCAGGGGAATGGCTGAACAGCTCCCAACACTTCTGACTGATGTGAGGCTCTTAGTCCTTGTTCTGTGCCCAGCAACTGGAACGATGCACTCTTCATTACTAAAACAGGTAAATCAATGTTTTCAAGATAAACGTTCTTTGCCTTTATGAGCACCGTGTTTGAGTCTTCACCTTCTGGGCTGTAACATGAAAACTCACAACAGAACATGCAAGTGATACAAAGCGTTTTTATTTTAAATATTAGCACTGAGTGTTCAAGTCAGGCACTCTATGAAAGGAAGAATTTGTTGCACAACAGCCACATTAAATACAACCACACAAAGTGAAGCCTAAGGGCACAAAAAAAACCCCCATTTCTGATCCTGCACAATGTTTTGACAAGTCATTTAACTGAAAAGCAAAAGGAGGTGAGGAGGAGTGTGAGCTTGACTTCTGCATCCACATACAGGGTGGGCTCAAGAGACAGAATTTCACATAAAAGGGGCTAGTCTGAAGGCAACCAGGAGTTTCTAAGTGTGTCAGAAAAGGAAATAAAAGCCAGAACAATACACACTACAATATATTTTAATAGTACAGTCCAAGGAGCTTGTTCTTGCTAACTTCAGCTGAGTGAGCAGCAGAATTTGGCTTGCACACAGAGTATTTGAATTGTAAACTTACTCACAAAAGCTATTTAGAAGTAGTATTTTAACATCAAAAACTCCTCCACTATCAATATTAACTGAAATAAATAAAAAGGGGAGAAAATTCAGCACAGAAAATCATCTGGTTCACAAAGTAAGTGCAAGACCTCTTTTCTTAATAAATACTACTACACAGCTGGAGAATCAAGAGACCAGCAGGAAATTTATTCATTGCAATGTTTTCAAAATAAATTGAATTTTTACTCTTCAGTTTAAACAAGGGCAGCTGAAGAGTAGTCTTTCTTCAGCTGCTTGAAACAGTTACATTTACTGTGGGGAGGGCAGGAGCCACACTCTTAGGAAACTGAGTAAGAATCTTTACCTGTAATGCCTGAATTCCTCATTTAAAGTTGAAGAGTCAATGAGCTCAGGGCACTTGTCTTTGTTCTCCTTACCCTCACAACAGCACCCTCCTGGACCTGTCTGATTCTCCACTTCAGCACCACTTTCAGTTATCTTTTGCCCTTAGAAGAAGTATTTGGAGAACTCTCAGGACTTCCAAGGCACAACTGGCCCTTCGGCTTTGTCCAAGTCTGAACTCAACTCAGTATTTTCACTGCTTTCAGCTGCATCAGCCTCTTCCTCACTGCTGCTCACGGTGCTGTCAGAGGCTCTGCTTTCAGAGAAATCGCCCACTTCACACATGAAGTCTTGACTGTTTTCTTCAGCTTTCCTGAAGAAGTTGAGATCCTTCTCAGCATCTTCTGCAAGTTCTAACACCTCTGTGTTGTCGTCCTCGTCAGAACCTGCGGGGTAAAGCAGGTGCATCTTCCTGCATCTCCTTTGCATAGCCACTGGCAGCAATCCCTTTATCAAGAGAACACCCTCTCCTGTGAAAGAGGAATGTTTTCTTTTAATGTGCTAAATCATCAGGCTACCAATATGGTACATTTTGGATTAAAAATGCTAATCAAGCTAGACTGTAATTACCTATACTATCAATAAATAGGATACACAGTTCAAACACACAAAACAACACATGCCAGTGCTGAGCTCTAATTAAAGTATTAACAGAATGTAACCTGAGAAAAGAACACTCCTACAGAAGACAATTCCATCTCCATTACCTGCATTTATGTGTATTTACAGGAAATATTTTTACTTTAGCAGGAATACCATTTGGTTTTAAGTTCAAATTATGCTAAAGCAAATAGAATAGCAAGGGGTCTGACACACAGACTGACTGAAGTGTGGAACTCCTTAGGGAAAGTGCTCAGACTGAAATAAAACTGCTTTCATTCTAACAGCTTTGTTCTTAAAATGAAAAATTACTTTACTTTGTCAAAGAGGCAAAAGATACTAGGAAGAGAAGTCTGAATGTAATAATGCTTGAAGAGGCAGTCACCATATTTACAAGCATTTTAAAAATAGACTTAAAACTGAAAGTCAAACTAATCCTCAGTATTCCAGAACTGTCAAACAGGCTGATCCTGCATCACTGTTAACATTTCCTGGACATTTACCATTCGGACCAAGCTTTCAGACTGGTCTCTCTTCCTTAGTTACAAGAGGACAAAGGAGGCTGCAGAGGATTTTACAGCATACTTTAGCTTTTGAAAACCACTCAGAGTAACATTGAAGAAAGCTTGTTGAAGAAAACACAGTAGGAATCACAAGAATATAATTTAAAATTGTGTAGTTGGGCCTATTGGTTTTTTTATTTCTCTCACAGGCACCCATTTTTCTAAGAAAATCATCACTAGTGCCATAAGTAGAAGAACCCAAACTCATCTGGTCTTTTCTACCTGATGTCTTTGAATTTTGGGAAGAGCTCACTCTCGTACTTGAAGCATTTCTTAAAGAACTCCTTAATACAATTAACATCTCTGTCAAAATACCTGCAAAAACCCAGAATTGTACAAATAATAATAAAAAAAAAATCAATGAAGTCTACCACAATGACAAACTTTTACTCTACATTTCTTGTCTTTTACTGGTTTTAATTGGAAATAATTTCTATTAGCGATCCCAAGACAAAAGCCTAGGAAGAGAAACTGGATCCACTTTATTTCTAAGCATCTCTTAACAACATTGTTATAACTGAGAAGCAATTCCTTACATATTTATTCTACAGAGACATTCCTACTCATTCTTTGTCTGGAACATTATTTGTGCTGCATCACAAAAACGGCACAAAAAGATTCAGGAAAAGACTTACAGAAACAAGTCATGGTTGACTGTTTGCTGTCATCGGCATTTCTCAGATTCACCTTGAAAACACCTTTAAATCAAAACCTACCATTCAGCATTTGCATGGAATGTTGACATCATCTTAGGGAGATCAAAGTGGCATGGTCATCATTATCCAGGATGAGATTAAATTCATTGAAATCCCCATGGATCAGGCCGTGATTGGGAAATTTGACAATCAGATCCATTAATTCACTGTAGACAGCAGCAGGATCTTCCATTTGGTGTACCTGGCACCTGAAAAGTTACATAAAATAAAATATTCTAAACCTTGAAAACGTTAATTTAAAAATGCAGACAAAGTATATAAAAAACTTCTGACAGAATGCCAGAGTAATTCAAGTTAAAAGGGCCCTCAGGTCTCTGCTTCAATATTCTCCTCAAAGCTGAGTCAAATCTGAGACCAAATCAGCGTGCTCACGGCTTTGTCTAGCTGGGACAGAAAATTCCAGGGATGGAGAGAGACTCTGAAACCTTCCCAAGCAACCTGTGCCACTGCCTCTCTCCTCACGAGGAGAAAAAATCTCCTTACACCCAGGCTAAACCTCATCTAAACTCACACTCATTGTCTCCCATTGAGCACTGCTGTCTTAACGCATTACTTAAACAATGGAGCAGCAAACTTTTGTGTCTCTCCTGTTTTAGGTAACCTTATGGTCTCAGCAGGAATGAAGTCTTCTTGTGCTGAAATTCAAACGCCCCATGAAATTTCCTTTTACAAAACTGTATTTTCTAGATTATGTTATGAAAAGAAAAAAAAGTAAACTTCCCTTGCAGACTTCCACAAGGAATCAGAAGTGTTCTGTTTACACGATGGATGTGGAATTATTTAACAAATTAAGGTGGGCAGACAGAATATGACAAATNGTCAAAGAGGCAAAAGATACTAGGAAGAGAAGTCTGAATGTAATAATGCTTGAAGAGGCAGTCACCATATTTACAAGCATTTTAAAAATAGACTTAAAACTGAAAGTCAAACTAATCCTCAGTATTCCAGAACTGTCAAACAGGCTGATCCTGCATCACTGTTAACATTTCCTGGACATTTACCATTCGGACCAAGCTTTCAGACTGGTCTCTCTTCCTTAGTTACAAGAGGACAAAGGAGGCTGCAGAGGATTTTACAGCATACTTTAGCTTTTGAAAACCACTCAGAGTAACATTGAAGAAAGCTTGTTGAAGAAAACACAGTAGGAATCACAAGAATATAATTTAAAATTGTGTAGTTGGGCCTATTGGTTTTTTTATTTCTCTCACAGGCACCCATTTTTCTAAGAAAATCATCACTAGTGCCATAAGTAGAAGAACCCAAACTCATCTGGTCTTTTCTACCTGATGTCTTTGAATTTTGGGAAGAGCTCACTCTCGTACTTGAAGCATTTCTTAAAGAACTCCTTAATACAATTAACATCTCTGTCAAAATACCTGCAAAAACCCAGAATTGTACAAATAATAATAAAAAAAAAATCAATGAAGTCTACCACAATGACAAACTTTTACTCTACATTTCTTGTCTTTTACTGGTTTTAATTGGAAATAATTTCTATTAGCGATCCCAAGACAAAAGCCTAGGAAGAGAAACTGGATCCACTTTATTTCTAAGCATCTCTTAACAACATTGTTATAACTGAGAAGCAATTCCTTACATATTTATTCTACAGAGACATTCCTACTCATTCTTTGTCTGGAACATTATTTGTGCTGCATCACAAAAACGGCACAAAAAGATTCAGGAAAAGACTTACAGAAACAAGTCATGGTTCAATGTTTGCTGTCACCAGCATTTCTCAGATTCACCTTGAAAACACCTTTAAATCAAAACCTACCATTCAGCATTTGCATGGAATGTTGACATCATCTTAGGGAGATCAAAGTGGCATGGTCATCATTATCCAGGATGAGATTAAATTCATTGAAATCCCCATGGATCAGGCCGTGATTGGGAAATTTGACAATCAGATCCATTAATTCACTGTAGACAGCAGCAGGATCTTCCATTTGGTGTACCTGGCACCTGAAAAGTTACATAAAATAAAATATTCTAAACCTTGAAAACGTTAATTTAAAAATGCAGACAAAGTATATAAAAAACTTCTGACAGAATGCCAGAGTAATTCAAGTTAAAAGGGCCCTCAGGTCTCTGCTTCAATATTCTCCTCAAAGCTGAGTCAAATCTGAGACCAAATCAGCGTGCTCACGGCTTTGTCTAGCTGGGACAGAAAATTCCAGGGATGGAGAGAGACTCTGAAACCTTCCCAAGCAACCTGTGCCACTGCCTCTCTCCTCACGAGGAGAAAAAATCTCCTTACACCCAGGCTAAACCTCATCTAAACTCACACTCGTTGTCTCCCATTGAGCACTGCTGTCTTAACGCATTACTTAAACAATGGAGCAGCAAACTTTTGTGTCTCTCCTGTTTTAGGTAACCTTATGGTCTCAGCAGGAATGAAGTCTTCTTGTGCTGAAATTCAAACGCCCCATGAAATTTCCTTTTACAAAACTGTATTTTCTAGATTATGTTATGAAAAGAAAAAAAAGTAAACTTCCCTTGCAGACTTCCACAAGGAATCAGAAGTGTTCTGTTTACACGATGGATGTGGAATTATTTAACAAATTAAGGTGGGCAGACAGAATATAACAAATTTTTTTCCATGTTATTCTTCAACAGTTACACTTCGGAATTAACTCCCTTTTGATTACACTGCCCACTTTAGATCTTGAATACTATACAAGCACATTTGTTCCATAAAGACACTTTAAATCTCTGTATTAGACCTGAGTTAGTCTACACTATATCAACTATATAGGTTTTTTGCATTCAAAACCAAACCAACCCTTCATATACAAACCTCAATGATATTTAATGTTTCTAGAGGAGCAAAAATCAAGCAAAACAGTCTTTCTCAAAGGTGCAAAACTAGATCATATTTGGTATTCTATGGAAGCAGTTCAGAAGTTCTACAAGAGTGAGTTATAAACTCACCTGAATTAGTAGAGAAAGGATCACAAACTGTAGCTCAGCTCATAAAGGATATTATCATCAATATATATGAAGTAACTATAAAGTGTGCAATTTTTGTGTAGGAAAGAAGGAAAAACCCTAACCCTGTTACGTTCTTAACCTAACATTTTTCGGGTCTCTGTAACACAGAGAGTTCAAGCTTCACTACTTACAGAGGATATCCATCAGCAAGTTTCATTACAACCTTACAACGTCTGTTGTAGTCTATGGGTTTGGGGACAGGAAATTCTCTGTCATGAAAAGCCTGGAAACAGACAACACATTGAAAAATTCCAATTAAATAGTTAAGAAAATATTACATTTATTGACAAACCCACACCTAAGATAAGCAGTACGTATCACTGTGATAGCAGCATATATTGCCCCAATCACATGCTTAAGAAGGGAAACAGCCTCGCAGCTTCTGAACTTTCTCTGCAAAGACAAATAAAATTCCCAAGTTTACAGGCTGAGTGCACTGCCTACAGTTCAAGTATTGTGCTTCTGGAAGAAAAACACAAGAGAATGGAAAATACAACATAAATACAGCTGACAGTGGAGTACTTCCACCTTTTGTTACTTAAGTATTAAGCTACTACTGCTTTTCAGCACACAATTAGTCCTCCCCCAAGACTGTGCTCAGGGAAACTGACCTCCACAGTTACATTCCTACAAGTTCTGACCACATGATGCTTTACCAGTTGGACCACCTGGACCAATACAGAGGTTCTAAATGATGGTTTTAGTTCTTTCTCTCTCAGTGGGGGCCACTGGTAGAGCCCATCACGGTTCTTTTTTAAAAGAACAAGAAAATCAAATTATTTTATGTATATACTACTCCTGAAGAGCACAAAAGCAGAACGGAAAACTAGTTTTCTATAAATAATTAGTTTCCAATCTTTCAACTACTCTACACCACCTGTGTTTTTTTAAAGCAGGTAAAAAATACAAAACTCTTGAGAGTAGCAGTATTTGCTTGGAAGTAAAATCTTTTCCCACAGTGCAGAAAACAATGTGCCTGTTTAGATCAGAACACTGCTCTACACTGAAAGATCTCCCTCAATAGCCAACCAACAACTGAAAAAGCAGTAAATTAAAAAATAATTTTAAGAAATAACAGCTGCTTCCAAGCTAATGCTATAAAATTGAAAGGAAAAACTGTAGAGCTGGTGATATACAGATTAGCCACCCATAAATAACATCATCAATCTGAAATTCTCTCATGTCACCCGCTTCTGTTCCGTGTGATTCCCACGGCAAAGCTTCATTTTGGAAAGTGCACAAAACATATAGCACTGAAAGTGTCTGAAATGTATACTTAGAGCTCATTAGGGAAAAGAGAAAATAAAGCATAAATGCTACCAGTACTGCAAACACAAACTGATCAAAAGACAGCCTGAGAGGCATCTCCCAGCCTCCTCCCCACCACTGCTGGCACTGTGTGAGTGGCCACCCACCTTCATGTAGGCAAACTCCTTCATTGCTGCTGTCCAGGACAGGATGAGAAAGGGAATCCAACACAAAATTCAAACTCACTTTTAGTTCACTCCTAAGCAAGGAGTTTGTGCTTCGCCAACTCTCACAAGATTTTATTACAGCCACAGTGTTTAAGGCTGGCATTGGAAGCAATTAAGGTAGCAGGAACTATTTCATGGTTCTCCACGCCCATTTCCACCTAAAGGAGTAATTAAAAACAGATTTATTAGCCCCTACATTCAACAATGAAATATCAGATCCTGCTTAACAGTAAAATCCCTTTTCAAGAATGCAACTTCAAAAGACTACAAATTTTAAGACCTAACTTTTTAAGACTCAGCAAAGGTTTTAATGCATGATTTCTCTCTCAGTGGGGGCCACCAGTAGAGCCCCTCATGATCCTTTTTTAAAAGAACAAGAAAACCGAAATATTTCATGTATATACTACTCCTGAATAGCACAAAAGTAATTAAAAATAGCACAAGAGCTTATGTGCAATCCAGCCGGGGAATTTCTGCAGTAACAGACAGAAGATAAGTGGCTGATTAGATTTCAGTCCCAGCCACAGGGAGCAGAGAGAGCGGAGACACTGGAGATGCTGCTTCACCATGCTGACTGCCGAGTATGTCCAGGTGATGCCATGATGATTTTTTTGCTTTTACTCCCTCGATATACTCTTTTGTATAACTTTC
>VZTH01002213.1:11402-28531 GCA_013397815.1 Aleadryas rufinucha
CCAGCTTTTCCAGGAGTATGCTGTGGGAGACAGTGTCAAAGGCTTTGCTGAGGTCTAAATAGACAACATCTACAGCCTTTCCTGCATCCACCAGGCGGGTTACCTGGTCATAAAAGGATACCAGGTTGGTCAAACATGACCTGCCCCTCCTAAACCCATGCTGGCTGGGTCTGATCCCCTGTCCATCCTGTAGGTGCTGTGTAATAGCACTCAATATAAGCTGTTCCATAACCTTCCCTGGTACCGAGGTCAGGCTAACCGGCCTGTAATTACCAGGATCCTCCTTCTTACCCTTTTTATGAATGGGCGTCACATTGGCCAGCTTCCAGTCATCTGGAACCTCACCAGTGAGCCAGGACTGCTGGTAGATGATGGAGAGTGGCTTTGCAAGCTCATCTGCCAGCTCCCTCATCACCCTAGGATGGATCCCATCCGGTCCCATAGATTTATGGATATCCAGGCAGCTCAGCAGTTCCCTGACTGCCTCCACTTGGATAACAGGGGGACTGTTCTGCTCCCTGACACTATCTACCAACCCAGGAAGACAGTTGTCCTGAGCACCATGTGTCCTTCCAGTAAAGACCGAGGCAAAGAAATCATGAAGCACTTCCACCTTCTCCTCATGTGCAGTTACTAAATTCCCTTCCACATCCAATAGACAACAAAGGTCGGTCTTGCCCTTCCTTTTTTCATTAATATATTTGTAAAAGCATGAAGAGAATGTGGTATCAGCATGACCATTCCCACATTTGCTTGCTATAGTCAGTAAATAGATAACAAATTGATTAAAAAAATAAGGAAAAAAATGCTAAAAGTAAGAATAATATTATCCCTGGGAGACTTTATGACTTGTCGGCTTTGACTTCACTCCTGATGTTCGTCTCCACAAAAGCAAATCAAGAAATTTTCAAGTTTTGCAACCTCTCCGATATTCAGCCATAGCAGTCACATCTTGACATTTCATGGTGTGAACGAGCCAGCTCTCATACATTGACAGTGAGGAACTACTGAGGAACAACTACTAAAAAACAGACAGTCTTGGCTTTTTAATGAAGGACTCTTGCATCAACAAAGCATGAACTTATTCAGATCAAAAAATAATACCTTACAATAGTGTTGGTGCGTAAAAAGGATTTTGCAGTGTCCCCAAGGACAGTTAATTATTGCACAAAGACTAATGACAAATTCTTAGAAAAACTCTCTGAAATGGTTATTCAATATCATGTGCAATTGAAGTGAATGTGATTTAACAAAAGACCTGAATGCTAACAATACTGCTATGAATGCCTCTAAATGGATCAAAAGTGACAATGAGGCTCAGAGCAAGGGTGAAGAAGTCAGAGGTTCAGACGGTGTTTTCATTAATCCTTCTATCAAAGGTCACAGGATCAAACCAGGACAGATTCATCCTACAGATGAAAGGAGGGTTGCACAGATGGTTCACCAGGAGGGCTTTAGTTTCCTTGACGTTGGGAAGATGCTCCATAAGTCATTGTTGGAGAGTGGTTTCTATGGCATAAAAGGGGTTTACACATATTGCATGACATTCACTAGCTTTACAGAAGAAGCACTTCAGCTGTGACTGACTGGCAACGCAACACTCTGGGTAAAGTCCCTTAAAAGCAAGAAGGATAACGTTATTCACAGCAGCATCATACAAAGGAAGTAAGTTCAGCAGATGGCCTCATGGTTATATGTTTGTGATTTGTGTGCACCACTGGAAAAGACTGGGAAACAGTCAAGATGATGTATAAAAATTAGCTTGAGATAAAAGCTGTGATTTAACTGACCTAACGGACATTTGTTAGGAAGAGTCATGTGATTAGAAGGAAAGATTTAGAAGATATTCATATGTCTCTCAAGAAAAAAGCCAAGTCTCAGATTTGGGAAAATACAAACTTTCTAATGGTTCTGGTAGCGATTAAGGCAGAATACGGTAGCCCAACAATCAACACGTTCACGTGAATCAACTGCAGGATTTCAAAAAAGGCAGAGAAATCATGGCAATTATGAAAGAAAAGATCATAAATTATCAGAAAAAATAAAGATTTTTATTATATAGCTATGATGTGTTTTACCATTCTTGGTTCACAGGAAAGCAGAATCATCTGGGATCATGAAGAAATTGTGGAAGGCATAAAGGGCACCAGTAAACTGGCAAAGGCAGATCTGGGTAATTTAAAAAGTAAAAGAAGTTACAGAAAATTTTAGTGCAGACATGTAGCTTCAGTCCTGAGGAAAAAAAAGTTGAACCAGCCAGAAACTTTGTCCACTTCATCAGAAATTACCATTGAAAAGACAAAACCAAAACCAACCAAACCAAAACCAACAAACTAACCAAACAAAAAGAAACAACCAAAACCCCCAATCAAAAGAAACAAACTAACAAACAAGATAAAACCAAACTAGACCAAAAATAACACCTCTATCTCATATAACATGCTCATAGCAAGACTGCAAAACATAGAGATGAAATTGCTTAAGGTAGATGCAAAAATTATTAGAAAGCTGTGCTCAGACAGCAGTTTTTTGTTCTCTGTCTCAAAGAAGGGATTCACTAAAGCTGAAGGTATCTATTCTGCTACTGTAATATCACAGTTTTATTAATTATTTAGATGAGGAAAAATATTCAGTAAAGTACTCTGTACTAAGAAATCTGGTAGGGACTGCAAACTTTCTGCAGGGCAGGATTCAAAATCAAAAGAATCCTCACTAACTGAAGAAAAAAAGAAAGAGGGATGCAAAAAACCAAGGAAGCTTTAGAAGGGTTAAGTAGTCAGAGTCAGCTGAATAAAAGAATGATGCAAAGCCTCTGAGACAGCAGTCCTACTAGCATGTTTGGGAGCTATAGTGAAATCATGAACTTCAGTCAATAAAATTGCAAAAAAGGCAAGTATAATTTAGAGATACATGAGAGGACTATACTTTATAAGTACAGAATTAATCCCTCACCTTTTCCACCTACTAGAGCAGTTTTGTGGAGAACAATCTGGGAATCAAGTTGATGATGAGAAGGCAGTGTATCCTTGTGGCCAGGAGGGCCAATGGTGTCCTGGGATGCATCAGGAGTATCATGGTCAACAAGTCAAGGGAGGTCACATCTGGAGTGTTGTGTTCAGTTCTGGTCTCCTCAGATCAAGAAAGACAAGGAGCTACTGGAGAGGGTCCAGTGGAGTCCACAAAGGTGATGATGGGCCTGGAGCATCTCTCTTACAAGGAAAGAACTGTGAGAGCTAGGCCAGTTTAATCCACAGAAGAGAAGGCCGAGAGGGAATCTCATAAATACATACAAATATCTCAAATGTTGGTGCCGAGAGGATGGTGCCAGACTTTTTCACTAGTGCCCAGAGACAGGACAAGGAGTAATGGCCACAAACTAAAGCACAAGAAGTTCCACATCAACATGAGGAAGAACTTCTTTACGTTCAGGGTGGAAGAGCACTAGAACAGGCTGCTCAGGGCGGTCGTAGAGTCTCCCTCTCTGGAGATATTCAAAACCTACCCATTCCTGTGTAACCTGCTGTCCTGGAGACCCTGTCTTGACAGGGTCCTCTAAATGATCTCTAGAAGTCCCTTCCAACCCTAACTATTCTGTAATTCTGTGATTGTACCTCTATGGGCATTACTGATGCATAGTGTAACATTATCAGTTTTAGGCAACACAGATTCACAGAATAATTTAGGCAGGAAAGGACCACTCAAGGTCATTTAGTCAAGCCTTCCTATTAAAGCAGCACTAGCTTCCAAGCCAGGTCAGATTGCTAAAATTCCTGACCAGATGAGTTTTGAAATTCTCAAGGATGGAGGATTCACAGCTCCTCAGATTTCCTGTTTCAATGCTTGACCATTTTCACTCTAGATATTCAACTAAAATTTCCATTAGTTCAATCTGTGACCTTTGTCTCTTATCCCTTCACTATGCAAGCTAGAAGAATTTGTCTTCTCTACATAGTGTTAGGTCATTGAAGACAGCAACCACACCTGAAGTGCTGTGGTCCTCAGTGGGCTCCTCAGTACAAGAGACATAGAGCTCCTGGTATGGGTTCAGCAGAGAACTATGAAGGTGATTAAGGGACTGGAGCATCTCCCTTATGAGGGAAGGCTGAGAGAGCAGGGTCCATTCCTCCTCAAGAAGAGGTGACTGAGATGGGACCACATTAATGTCTGAGTATCTGAAGGACGGGTGTCAAGAGGATGGACCAGGTGGTGGCTCGGTGGTGCCAAGAAATAGGACAAGATGCAACAGGCAGAAAGTGATGCACAGAAGTTCCACCTGAACATGATGAACTTCTTTACTGTGCAGGTGACTGAGCACTGAACAGTAGAGTGGGTTGGAACATAGTTGATGGACAGCCTTTTGGACCAATCACTTCTTGCAATTTTGTGTATTTAAACCCCATGGAGATGCAGGATCTTCCCATTTTTTGTCTGAGCCCTCCCTTGGGGAGGGGGGTAAAATAGGCCCCGGTCTCCATCTCTTGAAGCAGCCCCAGGCCTCCCCTCCCCTGGTGCCCGGGCACAGGCCCCCAGGTAGCTGTGGGAGAACCCCCTCAGAGCTGCACGCAGCTAAGAAACAACCATAAACTGCTGCGTAGCCAAGACCGCCCTGCGCGGCTTCTAAGGACCGGCAGGCTCCCCTCTCCCTCCATGAGGTCCGGCAGAGACTTGGTGGGAGCTGATAGTGCTTTCTGCAACCAAGCAGCCAGCTGTATAAAGGCAAAGAAGCTTTTCTCCAACATAAAGCCAAAGAAAAATGAGCTCTTCAACATGAAGGCTCCAAGATCAGAAAAGAAAGATGAAGTCACGTGAGATGAAGCTGAAAATGGTGACGGGAAAAAGAGGGTGGAGTGGCGCCCAGTGTGAAGCTTAAAAATACTTTCTGCAGACTGTGGTAAAAACTGTGATATCACAAAGTCTTTTTTCCTCTTGAACCCATTTAAAGACATGGGAGGGGGTGAGAATTCTGTGTGCAGCCTGTGGGAAAAAAGAAAGGTGGCCACGCCAGGTCACACAGGAGCTGTGAGAGATTGTAAGAGACTTTTAGAGAATTTTGTGAAGAAGAGAGCTGTTGTTTTTCAGGCTGGAATTTGCCCATCCTTAAATGAGAAACACCCCATGTGTGGATGATTGCAGTGTGAAAGAGATTGCGATTTTTTTTTCATGGGAGAGATGTTTTTCACAGCAGCAGAATTCTGAGCAGGTCTGTTGCTGGTGGCAGTTTGGAAACCACATGAAGCAAAAGAAACCTTTTTTCCTTAAATATTGGAGAGACTTTTAAGAACTGCAATACTGACCAAAATCATGGTTTGTTATCCTTTGTGCGAGTTGAGTATAAGGGGGAGATGCTGGAGGAAAAGGGGGTTTTGCTTTAATTTCTTATTATTTCTTTTTACTTTTAATTCTGTCAGTAATAAACTTCTTCATATTCTTTAAAGTTTTAAGCCTGCTTTGCATTTCTCCAAATCCCTTATCTCACAAAAGGTAAGAGATGTAAACAAAACCACTACAAACAGGTTGCCCAGAGGTTGTGGATTCTCCCTGTCTGGAGATATTCAAGAAAAATCTAGACACAATTTGTGCAATGTGTTTTAGGATGACCTTGCTTGAGTAGGGAGGTTGGACCAGATGACCCACTGTGGTCCCTCCTAATCAGACCCATTCTGTCATTCTGTGAACTAGCTCCCTCCAGTCTTTTCTCCTCTAGGTTAAACATATCCAGCTCCCTCAGCCTCCTCATAGGAGTGTATGTGTATGGTGGACTCTAGAGTGGGGTGGTGGGATGTGGAAGAAAGAAAATCCAAAAAAAAGGTCTTAAAGGAAAAAGGGTTGAAAAGGCCAGAGGACAGCTGTCGCTGACCGCTTGGCCGCCCGGGGGCCAGGCATGCGACAAGCTCGGTGCTCCGGTCACCACAGCAAATATGCCGGAGCCCAGCCATGAGCGTCCTGCCCTCACTCGAAGGGCAGGTCCGCACCCCCCGCCAGGGGCTGGCTGCAGTCGAATAACAAAGGAGCGACGGCGGAGGCAAAGGAGGAGAGAGGGACTCCTTGTTGCAGCAATCCAAGTCTTATTCCCCAGCCCGGGGGCTGGGAGAACAGGGAGACATGAAGGGGAGGCAACAAGGAGCCAGCCTGATGGAATGGCTTGATGGAGTGGAGCCCCGACTGACCGTTGCAGGGACAGTTACACAGGGGGTGGAGAATGGGAGGAACAAGGATACAACCAATAAGGAAATGATAAGGGGTGACACATAACCAATAACATAATACAAGGGGAGGAACTTATTTGAACAAACCAATGACAGGGGTAACAGAACTGAACTTTCTAGAACTTAATCACATAAGCAATAAAGGCAATACATAAACATAAGGGAAAGAACCAATCCACAATCGAATAACACAGAACATACTAGATTGGGGGAGAGGTCCTTCAACCAGGGAGACACCCAGGGGGATGTGGCATAAACCTAGGTGCCACCCATGGCACTGCCCTCCAACCCACCCTCCTGGGCGGGGGAATCCATCCACTGGATGCCCTCATGGATACACACCACTACAGACAGCAACTGGAAATAATCGGATGTCTAGAAAACGTGACACATGGGGAAAGATTAAAAGAACTGCCATTGCTTAGCTCAAAGATAAAATTGATAGGGGGACATGGTAGCAGTGTTCAAATATATTAAAAAAAGGTAGACAAAAGAAGAGGAGAATACCTTTTTCTCCACATCAATGGCAGTCAGAGCAAGAGAAGATGGACTTATATTGCATGAGGGTGCAAAAAGTTAGATTAGGAAAAATTTCCTAAGGATAAGGAAGGCGAAGTACTAGAACGGATTTCCTGGGGAGACAGTCGAATATTCATCACTGGAGAGTTTTTGAAACAGATTGGTATGGTTAGTCCTGGCATGAGGCACAGAACGGACTAGTATTCAAGTCCTATTTTCTGTGCTTTTATGTACATAGCTGACTGAAGAACAGTTTTGAAGCCCAGAAATATGGCAACTGAACAAGAATAAAGGATCTTTAGTCTGATAAAAAGCATTAATCAAAGCAAGTGTGTGCTGGCTTCAAGGTAGGGACTAGAAATAATGTGAGGTGAAATAAAACATCAAGGTTTACTTTCTAGCTTTAAAAAAAATACAGGACATTTATGATAAAGGTCTCACTTCTATCATTCTGTCAGAGCACAGATACCATATGAGGAGCTGCATCTGCTTCCTCAATGCATTGATGCTATTAAGATGAAATGTGTGTACAAAAGAGTACTATATATATGTGACTGAGAGAGAGGTACTTCAGTGAGAACAGAGACACTCTCAGAAGAGATGCCAAATCCATTCTGGAGTAGAAGTCTATCTCTGGAATGCCACAGGCTCTATAGAGGGGACAAATATGATCAAAGACACTAGCCAACGAAGGAGCAATTAAAATTCATGTGTAAGGATGTCAAAAAAGCAGAAATTTAGTCACATCACCCTGCTATAGTACCACATCAACCAACTGAAGAGAAATAACCCCCTGCCAAACCAGGAATTGAACTTTCTGAGGCTCTATTAAAGCCATAGGAGGCTTTGATAGGCTAGTCACTTGCCCATATGGCAGACATATGAGACTTACATCTATCTACAGAAACAGTGCAAATGGCTGAGCTGGAAGGTCTAACAAGACCAAAAAAAAAAAGGTAAGGGAAGAGGAAATGGAGGAGAGTGGGCAAGAGAGAGAGAGACATGATCAGAACTGCAATCCATATATGTGAATGAACTCAGAAAAATACTCAGCCACATCTGTAGGTTTAGAAGAAAATGTCTTGTGATGAGCACATAACTCCTGGTAAAACATAAGTATTTGAGCAAACCCACACCTGCATTTATTCAGTACAAACACATGGCAGGAACTGGTGCTGTAGCGGACACTGACACAAAAATTCAATTTGCATAGAATTATTCACAACCTAAGGGAAAAAAAACCACAGGTATAAGAAGTCCCTTGAAACCTCATCCCTTCACCAGAACTAAAGGCAAGGCAATCTTCTGGCACAAGAGCAGTTATCCTTGCCCCACCTGCAATGTCCATTGAGTGCTTTAGGCAATATATCAATGTACATTACAATAGTCCAAATTCCCAAGGAAAATATCTGTTTTCTCAGAAAGAATGATTTAGCAATATATTTTTTATCAAATGCAGGCAAAAATAGGCCTGGATAGCTTCCATCATACATTCATGCATATGTTAAATAAAATTCAACACATCTAACTAATATCCAGATGGCCTTGATTCAAGCTGTGAGGACTCAGAGGTGTTCCCTACTCACTGGTCATCACTGAGGGTAGTTGTCTCACTGTTCACACCAGATCTGTGCCCTGTTCAAGCACTGTGTAGAGGTGAAGCTTGTTCAAAGTTTTCCAACCATAACACCGACTAGGTAAGACTCAGCATGTTTTCAAGAATTTTATGTCTCAGAGATATTGCACAGCAATAAACAGTCACTCAAATTTTTGTCATCATGGACCAAGATTAAGTAAATATAAACTTGACTGTTGTTTCTGTTTGTTAGGCAGTTTCAAGTGAAGCTCCACTGAAGAACAAGAAACTTCTTTTCCTTTTTTCAGAGTCCCTTGAGACAAGGCATTACACCAAGATTTTTTAAATTTCTTTTTCTTTCATAGAAAGAATCATATCAGAAGAATGCAACATTAAGTGTAGAGATGATTTACTGATTGTTTATTTTAGATAGATACTTCTTGGTCACCTACAATAACTTAAAAACTTGAGAATTGTGTATTTTAACACAGATATTTGTATTAGAATGAGACCGTGACATACATAATCTATTTAAATTATGTTCTAAAAAAAAAAAAAGAACGCCAGAATTTGGTTCTTCTCCGGTTAAGCTATTCAATGTCCCACAACATGAACATTGTGTCAACCACTGTTTTATTTGTTTGGTTTTTTTTAAAATATATTTGCATTTTCTCAAGTTTCGGGGAAAAGCAAATTGTCTTAGTTGCTGTCTGACCATCATGTTGTTTCACTTTGGTCACACACTGATGCAGAATATTTTCACCATGCTGGTGTATGCTTCAAGGCAAGAAATCATCATTGTCTTTCCCTGGTGCTCTCTCCCTTCTACATCTGGTAAATATGACTATTGTAATCCACTGAATCCCACAATTCTTGTAGTCTTCGTTTTCAATATCCCTTACTCACCTGGATCTGAAATACGACTGTGATTAGGTTCCTAGATGAGAGTCTGAAATCTTTCACTGAGTTTCAACTAGAAAAGTTAAACCTCTATTTTCTTGTCTGGTTGCATTTCACAGATTATAAAGGTGATTATGTGTGAATCTGGCACAACTAGAAAAAAAGTGTTTTGGAACTCTTCTGCATTTAAACTGATACACAAAACAGGAAAAAAAAATGTAATTAGCGTACTTGGTCCTCTTAAAGCTTTAAATTATGCTTATAATTTTAAATGTAAAAGTAAATTTACTTTGTTTATACAATTTGTTAGAATTATGTTAAAATATAAGTTTAATTATTTGATTTAAAAAACTCATTAAACCACAATTTTTACTTTCTTCCCTAATTTTAACATGCTTGATGGGGGAGCTGGAGAAAAAAGGAAAGGTCTAAGTAAAATATGCTGAAAATCAAAATAGGGTAAACAAATTGATACACCTTTTCTGAATGACCTGTGTGAGGTGAAAAGTCAAAAGCCGTAGAGAGTGAGAAATAGATAGAGGTGATGTGTGCTAATAAAAATAGTTAATAAACTACATTGTGACTTCTAGCAGTGGAGCAGTACTTAGAGGTCAATCAGGCAGCCCTGCATCCAGAAGCTCTTGATCAAAAGAACATGAAGGTGTGCCAGCATACTTAGTCTAGATACGGAGTGATGTGACAACATCTGGAGATTCACTCCCTTGGTTGAGTTACATTGCACCTCACTAATGGTGGCCTATTCTGTTTTATTGTCCTCAGCAAAACCCTAAAAATGAGATATGAAAGCTTGATATTCATTTGCACAGAGGGAGAGAAGAAACAGAACATATAGAGATATTTTTAAAAGAAATTTTAATTAAACCATCTGTACGATAAATATAATGGGAAGAGTGTGGCCTTCAGGAAACAATGTGTTCTTTTGATAAATAAAACCCTTGTCACTTCAACATTAAACATCTGAAGAGCTAATCACTGAAATCAAACGTCACAGTAATGTCTGTTAAAAAATTAAATTAATTGATGGCAACCAGATACTCCTTTGGATACATGCATGCCAAGATGATAAGATCTTCTTCTTCAGTAAAGGTGCCTTAAATGTCATGCATCTTACACAAAATTTGTAAAGATTAAATGTTCTGTTTAAGCAGGCATGTAAAAATGCAGATTTGGGTGCAGATTCTTGCATTTGACAGTAATTAGTTAAGGTTTATGGCCAATGGCTTTTGTTTCTGTTATAAAGGAGATCTCAGTACCGGCAAACCGAAATTTATGGACACTGTAAAGAGGTCGCTGGCAACATACTGGGCTTTTGCAGTGCAGAACTTCACCTAACAGCAGTGAAAAAAATTTGCCAGATTTTGATTAAGTTTATATTCCTGTATAAATTTGTAACAATATTTGGTCTAGGTTTTCAATACCACGGGTGACTCATCAAGGACATTTAAGCTCCAATTAAATTGTGTAAAATAAACTTTCAAGAGTTATTAACAGATTGATACATTTTTATGTACACAGACTACTATTATATCACAAAATCATTAAAAGACATTCTAGGACTGAGCATGTGCTTTCAAGAACTATTATTATTTCAATCCTAATAAAGACCATGCAAGGTTTCTTGAAGGCCTTTTTCCTTTGTTTTGTATGAACTTGCAGTACCCAGAGTATGAGAAAATGCACTCAAGATAAAAAATAAAATTTTTTTTTAAAAAGTCAAAAAATAAAAAGGAAAATAGCTTATTTCCATTAAAAAAAAAAAAAAGACAAAAAAACCAAGCAAAGATTTCCTGCAGCTTCTCATCAAAAGGGCCCTCACAGTAAAACACGTCTGGCTTTCGCCGTGGGTGTGGACTCATCTATTTTCAACAGCCAGTAAGATATTGAGTTCATTGTTCTGTAAATAAGCTCATTGCCAGTAAATGCTCTGACTCGTGCTCACTATACAGGATACATCTTAAATTTTAAAAAAGATTTTAAAAGTTAATAAGTAATTATAAGAAGAAAAAAAACCTAGATGGCAAATTAGCCACTGTTTCATCAGATTTTTCATCTAATGAGTTCATGTGAAAACAGTATTATAAAGCATGCTTAAGATGTGGAAATAAAACAGAATGCTAAAAGTTTTTGGTATTGAGATGATATGCAGGTATCTTGTTGAATATTTGTTAATTCCTGCTTTACACTATCATTTTCCAGATAGCTGAGGCATTTCCACGTAACTTCTATTGTAGGGAACGGGAGTAGATTTTCAGATTACATGTGTACTAAATTCAAAACTAATTATAAGACCCACACCTAGCAAACAACCTTTCCTCTTTTTTCTAAACAGCCCATGAGAAGTTATCCTTACAAAATGAGAAGAATCCTGGAGAAGTCCTTTTCAGTTGAATCTTTCTGATCAGTTTCACCTGAGATGGGAGTATGATTGACATTGGGAAGACAGTGTCAGCACAAGTGCTAGGGAATCCCATGCTGAGAGATTACAGAGAGTGAGATGAGAATAAAAGATTCAGTATCAAGCTGGCATCATGTCTGATCTGAAATCCATGAAAAGACATCCTGACATGAACATCTGCTTATACTGTAACTTTTCAACCAACAGTTCGTACTTGCCATATTTTTATCTAACAGTATTCTGTTAGAATACTGTTGGCTTTCTTCCTGGTAATTCAGCAAATTTATTGGCAATAATGTTAATTAAAGACATAGAAAGTTATTTAAATTAATTCCTTTTCAGAGGGACAAGAATAAACCTAAATGGGCTTCCAGCTTGAAAAACCCATGAACTTTGTGCAAAAACATGACTTCTGTTTCCCAGTCTGGAAAATGGATCTGTGTATCATAGCTTCGTCATTTTGGTATGATGAAACAAAACCAAACCTCCTCCTGTGGAGATAGCAGAAAAGTTCACCAGAGCTATACAAGGAAGGTCCATTTAATTTTTAAATATACATATAACAAGCTCAGAATACCTATTTTAAGTATTTTGAGTTAAAACTATTGAATTCTTTCTGAAAATATCAGACTATATTTGAACCCAATACAATTATTGAAAACCAAGTTATATTGAACAGAATTAGTTTTACACATTGCTTTTCCTTTGAACTGTGAGAGACTTTACTACTCCCAAATGGGTTTTTTTTTCCTTCCTTAATTTAACCTTTTGTTTGGTTGGGTCTGTTTGCTTGCTTGTTTGTGATTTTGTTTTTGTTCTGTTTTTTGTAGGTGCAGCAGTCTTGCTGCGACAGCTGTCTGGGAACAGTCAAGTCTGCAGTAGCAGTGTTCCCCAACAAGATGTAAAATGATTTGGCTCTTGTTCCACCATCACTTTTCAGTCTGGGCTGTGACATCTATAGAGGAATGGCTGGTGGGGAGCTTCATCCCTTCAAAATGCTGGGATTTTGGTCATAAGCGGAGTCTTCTGGTTGGTTGGTTGGTTGGTTGGTTGGTTGGTTGGTTGGTTGGTTGGTTGCACTTTTCTCTCAAGAAATGATGGCTGGTGAGTGGGCAAAATGTAAGAGGACAGAGAGGAAAAATCCCAGCACTACACTACCAGGGTCCATAAAAGGCCCACCTAGGAAACTACAGGACTTGAAGAATCTGTCAAAGGTTTAGGGAATAAAAAGTAATTTGATTACAGGTGCTCAAGTAGCATTCATTTTATTCTTATTAGCTGAGAAATGTCTCTAGGGATTGCATGCTAATCTCCTCTAAAGCAGATAAATGACTCTATTAAAAGTGGTGTAGTTTGCTCATAGCTCTGTAGCATCAGACTATTTTATGAACCCAGGGAAACTGTAACTAGAAGATGAGAGAAGAAACTTCTTCTTCAAACCTTGTATAGAGGACTGTGTATAGAGGTATTTGGTGATTTATAATCCTGAAAAGAAGTTTACACATAGAAAAATATTGAAAAATTATGCAAATATTTCCCTTTATTTTCTTTAGGGCTCAGACACACTAAAAATGCAGTATGAAGCATCTTTATTTTTTAAGATTAAAGGGAACTAAGAACTTGAACCTATACTTTATTGTCATGTATGGTGATCAGGAGGTTGGCTTTTGCATCCATAATTATTTGGAACCTGAATTAACAAGTTGTAAAAGTTAATTAACTAAATTGTTGATTGTTGGAGTTTTGCCCAGTTAGTAGTTAAACTCCCTACTGTTTTCTCCCAGTTTCCAGTTTAAAATAATCTTTTATTAGTTTAAAAACTTTATTAATCCATTGTTCAGGTTTATCCCCACACAGAGGCAAACTTTTACAAAGGGATCCTCGAGGCTCCAGAGCTAAAAATAGCTACCAACCGTGGGACTGCAACTGGTCTCCATGGAGAGGAAGAATTTTAATGAGGACTTTTCCCACCAGAAAAGCCAGTGACATCACCTAAAGACTACTCCGCCTAGAGACAATGAGCCATTGGCTGGAAAAGATTACCTCATCCCAAGACTCCTCCAATCATCATGGACCATGGGGGCTGGACTGTGGGCGGTCGGGGGTGTGGCCAGAGGGGTATAAAAGGGCTGGCCAGAAAGTGGGAGGTGCTTTTTAGCCCCAGATTAGCTGTGGGTTGGAGCCCGGCGTTGCGGCCTGTGGCCTTTACCCTATCAAGGGACCTGATTAATTCCTCTTGGCTTTGGATTAGCTAAAGCCAGCCCAGCGCTGCGGATCCCTGCTTTGGGTTTACAGCCACGCAGGCTGAAAGTGTCTTGGATCCCTGTGTTCCCGGCTTTTGATATTTTTTTTAAATGCGGCTGATTTTAATTAATTTTCTCTTAATAAATCATTTTTATTTTTAATTAAAATAAGAGTTGCCTCTTAGTTTTGACATTTATTTTTTGTCTTATGCCCTCTGAATATAGAAAGGAAGAAGGAAGGACAAAGGAAGAGAGAAAGAGAGCAAGAGAGAAAGAAAGAAGGAGAGAAAGAAAGAAGGAGAGAAAGAAGGAAAGAAAAAGAAAGAAAGAAAATCAAAAGTCAAATTGTCTATAAATGAAAAATTATATCGCTTTGTAGTTACACATGGTGAATTACATAATTTAGATGTAATTCTCTAATCAATCAAACTAACTTTTTCAGGTTTTTATTAATTAAAATATTTTGAAAATAAACTTAAGGAAAAAAATAGGCGCATTTTTGTAACAGTGTTAACTACAAACACCATATGCTGCACAGCCATAGACAAAGTACAAGATATTTTGAATACAGAGCACTGACGCCGGTATATTTGCACTTGAGGATTGTTTTGAATTTAGATAACAACACATAAGACTCTGGTCAGTGTAGAACCTTAGACAAGTGTGTGAAACTTCCATGAAAAGTCATAATGAAAACAAAACACACATGTCTAAAGTTAAAACTAGGTTTCAAAGGCCAGATGTAAAACCTCACTGAAGTCAGTGGAAGTCTTGACTAAAAGGAGCTCTGGATCAATGCCAAGAGTTTACTTTGTTAGCATTTCCCTAAGGAATGTTTGGGGTGCAAAAAAAGCATTTCTATACTATTTTTTTTATAATAAGCAATTACAAAGGAAAACTAAGAAGGTATCATTAGTGAGCAGCTTTGCATGGAATTTCCCTTAAGGAAAATATAAGTTTGGTTCTGCAAAAAATGTCGTTTCATTAGTTTCAAATACCAGTTATACACAAAACACTATCTGATGGCTGAAGAAACTGAGCCAAGAACATAGATCAAGGAGAGATCTGTTAAAGCTGTTATTTCACAAAGGGTAAATGGAGAAATGCCAAAACCACAAAGCTGCAATCAGGCTATGAACCCTTCTGAAGTTCAAGGTCACTTCAGCTGGGAGGTTCAACTAAGCCCAGGCCTGTCAGTAGTTCATTTGTTTCTCACACAACATTTGGAGGTCTAGTAAAAGCAATTTGCCGTTTTAGGGACCTAATCATAAGCACAATGTGCATGGGTCCTTGTGTGCCAGCACAGCTCGAGCACAGTGACCAAAAGTCTGTGGCTACCCCCACACATCTTGTGAGTCTGTGGATGGTTGCAATTACATGTGTCAGCACAGCTGCATATTCTTTTTTTAAATGCTTCCCTGTCTGCTGGCAGTGACTGTAAATTTAATGAGAGCACCTGCTGCCCTCTTGCCTAGTTAATTCATAGTGATCTGCCTGAACTAAAGGAAATTTCAAAAAAGCCTCTGTTCTTCAGTAATAAATTACCAGTCTATATCATGGCCTAAAGGGCCTTTGATTCATGTAATATTACACTTACACTAAGCTCTGCTGGCAGCAGGAACATTTAGTTTCCCTGAGTAGAATGGGGGAAGGGAAAAAAGGCAGAGGGAAAGGAGAGGAAAGGAAGGGAAGTGGCTGGTGAGCTTAAATAAAAGGAGAAGATCAATTGCCTGAATATTGACAGAGGGAGGTCTTTGTCCTTGACCTCCTACCCTGATATATTTATTCACTGTGGGTAAAAGCCCTCACTGCTAAAAATTCTTCACTGACAAGCTATGGTGTAGGGCATTTAAAAATCTTTTTCTCAAACAACAAAAAAAACCCTAATAACTCCTTTATTCTAAATTTCTAGTTTACCTCACATTTGTCAGCAAAATGAATGTCATTCTAGTCAGTAACACTGTAAACTGAAAGAAGTAATGTCTTCACCAATTATTGTTTTATGCATTTCTTTAAAACAGAAACAATGAATCTGGAAGCTTCTGAGAAAAAAAAGTCTGCAATAAGAATTTATTGGGGTGGAGGAAGAAAGGCAGGCAGCTAAAGTGAATATAAAATATAGAATATTGCAAAGGGGAATAGATCAATTACATTCTCCTGGAAAAACATGTGGTGCAAATGAAAAGTTACAGCCGCACTAAAATATCTAAAACCCAAAACATAAACAGTATCCAAAAAAGATTTATGCAAAAGTAGAAATAGTGGAAGCGCAAAGCATTACAAATAGAGCATTGTATATCCCAGAGGGAGATTCTGACTCCATCAAAATTTGACTTTGAGGGACTGTGAGGTTCTGACTTCCACAATTTGAATGACAAATTTATGGTGGAAGCATAAGCCATTTTGCTGTATAACTGGTAGGCAACATACAGCTCCTGTACACCTTACTCACCCCAAATAGTATCTCCACACCTGGTAACTGAAGATGTGCACACGTGCCTCAACTTTAAACATACGCAAAAGGATTTTCAGGACTGACTGAAGCCCAACTAAGTGTTCTGAAACAAACACTGAGTATGGAACTATGCCAGATACAGAAATGCGACAAAAAGAGAGACATATTAAAATAAAAATGTATAAAATAATTACGTGCCTCAGCCTTGTAATTTATGCACTAAGAACACCCATCATAAAAAAAAATAAATCCGAAGAATTTTATCCATTGAACAAACTATTAATTCTAAATTTATCATATAGTTAGATGATGTTTCATTTTAAGCAGCTTGAAAGACATCTGAACATATTGTTCATATGTATTTCCCCATCTGTTTTCAAGAACCCATTCATAAAAATAAGGTTAATAGGTTTTCCCAAATAAAGGTCAAGTTTCTCACTTTTGGTGCCATAAGAAACAAAAAAGCATGAAGCTCAGAATTATGTCTCAAGAATTGGCAACACTACAACTTTTTTACATTCTGCTGTTCATAGGTGCTTATATTATTATAATGCAGGAATAAAACATTACCCGTCTGGGCTGGTAACACACCAAATCTACTTTGCACTCAGAACACAAAGGTGCAAACATTGGTAGCAGAACATTGTCGCATTTTTCATAGCAGTCAAACATCTCATTCTCTTCACTCAGAATGACAAGCTTTGTGCATATACAGAATAAAATGCACATAAATATTGTAAGATTTTCAGGCTACTCTAAACCGTGCCCCAAACTTAAGACCCTGACAGTTGTTCTCCTTTTCTTTTCTTTTCTT
>VZTH01002214.1:5545-23757 GCA_013397815.1 Aleadryas rufinucha
AAATAGAAACCAAAACACAACAGGCTGGAAAGAGTAGAAAGGATTGGAAACGGCAAATTTGTCAATGTTTTCCCTCGCTGCTGAGTCGCTGCTGCTTTAGATTAGCCCTGTCCCCTGCAATTTGACGGTAGCGCCGTGAACCTGCGGCGCGCGGATCCCGGGCAAAGACAGGGGCGAAAGGAGGAGGAATTCAGGGAATGTTTTCCCTCGGAGCAAGCGGGGAAGCGCCGCCGGTGGGACCGGGGCCGCGGTGACAGCGCTAACACTTCCCAGAGCCGAGGACCCCGCCGCTGGAATGGCATTGCCCACCCTGAAAGTGAGAAGGTAAAGTTTATTTTTTCTGGTTTTTTTCCTCCCCTTTCTCTCATATACAGAAGGGATCAAGACCACCAAGAGCGGCCCATTTTTAATTTTTTTTTTTTTTTTACATGATGATGTACAATTTGCATTTGTTAATAAAAAAAAAAATCCTGCCTGAGGTCATCCACCTAGATTTGATTTTTTTTTTTTTAAACAGGAAACGGGTTTCAGATGTTTGGAGGTTCAAAAGCAAGGCTGTTAATCTGCCTCCCAATCTACCACGCATTGACAACTGTCAAACCTTTTCTCTTTCCATTGCTGGCTTTAGAGCTGAGGACTTGCTTAATATTCTTATTTTTACATTGTGCAATCCCTCGCTGCTGGGATTTGCTTCCTAATTCCAAGGAAAACTGCCTCAGGAAGAGCAATCCAGTGCTCACGAGCTGGTTGGGATGAGCTCTCCAAGGAGGGCATTTGGAGGAAGGGTTGGCGGGGTTTGCAAAAGGAGTTTGGGGCTGGATGAACACAGAAAATGAAACTTTTCACTTCCTGGTGCCTCAGGATAAAGGGAGAAACAAATCTGCATTTCCAGGTTTCCTTAGATAAAATAATCAGCGTTTCCAGATTCCCTTTCCGCCGTCAGCACCACACACTTGGAATTCAAATAATTGCTGGTTCTATTTCCTTCGTTTAACCTCCATAGGAAAGCCTGATAATATTCCACCAATATTCCCTAGGAATTCCTCTCTGGGCACTGCAGGTGATGCCTGAGATTCTGGAAAGGAGGATTCTGCTGTGCCCACGATTTCTGCGTGGGTTTGGCACTGCAGCAGCCACGACGTGGTTTTCCCCACAGTTGTTCCCATTTCTCACATGGATGTTATCCCAATTTCTGCTGTGCTCGTTATTCCCATTTCTCACCTCAAATATGCACCGCATTTCTGTGTCTTTTACAGAGCCCAGACCCAGTTCACGATGTTCAACAAGCATGAGGATAAAATTAAATTAGCGAAGTGTTTCATTAAAAAAATAATAAAATCAACAGCTAAATTCTTTCCGTTAATTATCTTCTCTTGCAGATAAATCCTGTGAACTCCAGTGCAGAATTATCTGGAAAAATGTTGAAGGATCAGAATAATATTTCATTAAAAATAATTATTTTGAGAATATTGCTGGACTATGTATTTATAATTTTAATAACATTTTACTGGGATGTGGGAAAACCTGAGTAGATCCAAATACTAAAGGAGAAAGTTTTGCTATTCCTGCAAAGGCAAACTGAGCCCAGAAAATATTTTTCCTTCTGAATTAAAAAAACCAACTTTCCAAGTTACTTTGTACCCCCTAATGAATGATCATTTTCCTTTCTAAGCCTTCCAGAAACAAAACCTGGCTGCTGACCTGGAATGAAAAGGCAGCGCTAATCCAGCATTAAAAATGGATGTTAAACTTACACAGAATTAAAAATAAATTTAAAGAAATTGATTTTATTTTTAGCATTTTGGCAACCTCAGAATACGCCCTGCCTGGTTCTTTTTGCCCTGGTTCCATGAAAATCTTTTCACTGAAAATAGAGTTGGATGTTACAAACATAAAGTATTTTCTGATGGCATAAATAGCATTAATTTTTTGTGGGATGGTAATTTGGGTTCTTCAAAAAAAAAGGTGAAAAGCAAAACTATAAAAAATGTTTAACCCCCATTTTAGGTTAAATATTGGCTGCTTTGCATCGAGAAAAGTGCACCACAAGCATGAGACTGACACCCAGTCTCTGAGCAAAAACCCCTTCATTTAATCTCAAATATGGACTTTAAGAATTTTATTAATTCTGTCAATAAATTACCTGGTTTTTTAAAAAAATCCCCAAATCAAAATTTTGCCAGAGAGTTCCGGCTAAAAATTACACCCCCTGATTCCTGGCACATCCCCTGTAACAAATGGGGGAGTTTGTTGATGACCACAAATATACTGGAAAAATGTGTAAACCAAGGGCAGGGATATTTTCCAAAAGAAACACCTGGAAGGTGTAAATCAAAACTCTTGTAAACACGTCAGCTGGGAACATACGACAGGCACAGGGCTCGCCGTGCATCCAGCCCACGGAGCTTTGGAAATCCGCATGGATAAATCAGGGATGAGCCTCGGGCTAATAAACAGCTCTTGTATGAAAAGGAGAGATCCTCTGCCCTGCAGAGACAGCAAAAGATGAATTTGGTACCTTTAGACAAATCCAGGAGGTCATTCCCAATAATGGGATTTTTAAAAAAAATTGCTGCTCAAAGAAATTTTCAGAATCGAGCTCCTGATGTGGCTTTGTGATTTGTTCAAATCAGCAGCAAAAATAATGACATTCATAATTGATTTATTTTCTTAGAAATGCTTTCCAAGCATTTATTTCCCCAATTTAAGCTTCCTAATTGTTAATAAGGTGTAAAGGTTGTATTTTATATCTGTATTTAACATCTGCATTGTATTTTACTTCTGCATGATATTTTACTGCACATTATTTTTACATCTAAATTGTATTTTACATCCACACTGTATTTTCTATCTATATTATATTTGACATCTACATTGTATATTCCATCTACATTTTATTTTCTATTTACATTATATTTTATGTCTCAATTTTACACCTAAATTGTATTTTCTACCTGCATTGTCATTTATATCTACGTCATATTTCACATCTATGTTGTATTTTACATCTACATTATATTTCACGTTATATTTCACATCTCCCTTGTATTTCACACCTATATTTTATTTGTCATCTATGTTATATTTTACATTTCCATGACCAAAAGCTGTCAGTGAAGCCAAAGGGACAGAGGAAGAAATTCGGGGAGCAGATTGCTGAAAAACCACTCTGCTGAAAAACCCCAAAATTTGGGATTTTCCCTCATGGACTGAAAGAAGCCCTGTTAAAATCCTATCTTCTGGAAAGCGTCAGAGAGGCAGGAGGTTGGTAAACATTATAAAAACAACCCCTCATAAAATTTTTATTGCTTTACATTTCTGTACATTTTACGGCCGGCGCGGGGGGAAAAGGAGCGACGGCGATTTCTCCGCCTCGAGAGCAGGCAGGAACTTTTTTTCCCCTCGCTTTGTGCTCATCCAAATAAATAAAAATGTTGAAGCCTGTTCGTTTCTCAGGCATTCGGGGGAACGATTCCACGCTCAGAAGGAGCCAAGGAAAAGCTGAAGGCTAAATGAACCTCACGACGTTAATCTGGGTGTTATAAACAAGTATTGTCCTTTTTGGACACTGCCGTATTTTTGCAACGTGTTTTATTTCATGCCCACGTGTTTTCTGATTTCCAAAAAGCAGGGAAAACACTGTTAGGATTATTAACCCTTGGTATAATTATGAACCCTTGGTATAATTATTAAAGGATTTAAAATTTCTCCCCCAAAATCCAGCGTAGACGTTTGCTTCCTGAGGAAGTATTTTTAGCTTCTGAATGAATCAAGTCACGGACAAAAAAAAGGTAATTGTGCTTGCAAGTAAGTATTTAAATATTTACATTTGAAATATATTTGCTGCCAGCTTCTGTTAGCGAGAAGAAAAGTAATTTGGGAAATTACAACCCTTCCTATTTCCCACATTTTTTAGGATAATAAATGCGGGGCTGAATTTAGCATGCCCTGGAGCTTGGCTGGCCGAAGTCGAAGGCAAAGAGGGAGTCCAGGATTATTCATGGACTAAAGATGCTGCTGGGGAGGGAGCTCTGCGGAGCCTGGGAGGTGCTGGGGATGAAGATGAGGAGTCTTGGGGCTGGGAAGTGCCTGGATCGCTCGGAGCAGCTGTTCCCGGCATGTGGAACCGGGCAGTGGCCACCGGCCCGGCTGATTTCTCGTGTGCTGACCTCCAGATATGGTGGATCTGCTCATCCTCACATGCTGGCAGGCTCAGGGCCTGAGTCATGTTCCCCAAACCCTCCAGCGGGGCAGCACGTGGAGATGATGTTTGGGGTCACGGATGCGATGCCGTTCCCGGTGTCCCAGCCTGCACTCCGCGTGAAGCCACGCTGGAAAATCCAGGATGCGCTGAGGAGTCAGAGGGATGAGTAAGAAGGGGGTGTCATGAAGCCAAGGGGAGATGATTCCTGCAGATCCCGGATGCCCTCAGGCTCCTGCAGATCCCCCAGCACCTTCTGCAGGTGTTACAGGTGGCCACCCCCCTGCACATTTGCATAATTGCTAATTTATTTTTATTATTGCTGTTGTTTTTCTCGTGGCTTCCTTGGCATTTATATAGACAGGGATTTCCAAGGAAAATTTCCACCTCCTGATCAGAATGAGGAAGGAGCTCGTTGTGGTCACATAGGATTTGAAACCAAAGAGGTGTTTTGGGTCCTTCCCAGTGAGGATCTTAAAATTTTTCAGGTGTTAAGAAGCCACCAAAACCTATTCCAAAACAATGTGTCAGGTGTCCAGGTCACACCCACCATGTGCTCAGCACAGGGACTCTCTGTGACCTGAGTCACTGGCATTGTCACATCAACTTGCTCATCTGAGGGTGACACTGAGTTTTGAAGCGATTTTGGAAGCTTCCTTGGACTTAAAAACAGCTCTGAGGCAGCTCAGTCTTGCTCAGATCATGGTCCAGAGCCTTGAGCTGCTTGCAGCAGTTCCTGCTTCTCTAAGATGTGGGACAGACGTGGGATGGAACCCTCCTGTGTGATCAGAGGATAAATGTTTGGGAAGCCTGGTGAGAGCTTCTCATGGAAGCTTCAAGGGGAGTCCAAAGTGTTATCCATACTATTGTCCAAACCTGGGAAAAGCAGATTCTATATTATCCAGGGAAAATGGTTTGTTTATAATCCCCATCCTGATCAGCCTGCTGGGTTTCTGCTGGTGGCCAGAGGGGTATTTCCACAGATCCATAGGCCAACATCTCTGTTTTGCCCTCAGGTCTTAGAATCCCAGAACTATTTAGGGTGGAATAACCCTCCAAAATCATTGAGTCCAACCTGCACCCAATCGCCACCTCATCCCCAGCTCAGAGCACTGAGTGCCACATCCAGGCCTTCCATGGACCCCTCCAGGGATGGGGACTCCAAACCTCCCTGGGCAGTTCCAAGGCCTGAGCCCCCTTTCCATGGGGAAATTCCTGCTGAGGTCCAACCTGAGCCTCCCCTGGCCCAGCCTGAGGCCGTTCCCTCTCCTCCTGTCCCTGTTCCCTGCGAGCAGAGCCCGATCCCCCCCCCGGCTGCCTCCTCCTGTCAGGGAGTTGTGGAGACCAAGAAGGTTCCTCCTGAGCCTCCTTTTCTCCCTCAGCTGCTCCTCACAGGACGGACTCTTGGTTCATCTCCTCTCCAGCGAGCCCATCCCACGTTTTGGACCCTCTTTCCTTGGGATGCCTCACTGAATTCCTGCAGCCGAAACCCACACTAACCAAATAACCCTGATGACACACTTTGTGGTCACATCTGCTCTCTCACCTTCCTCGTATGACGAAAGGGAAAAACCCAAGAACCCTCCGCGATGACGCTCGGCCGTTGTTGATTTAACCGGGTTTGGGTAAATCTGTTCTTCTGCAAACGCTCACCAGGGCAAGCTGTCCCTTCTTGAGCTTGTGCAAATAAAATGAGGATGCAAACACGACTGCAAACACTGTGAGTGTGTGTGGTTCATCCCGACATCAGGTTTCCTTCTATAACTCAGTTTCAATGTTTGCAGTGTTTAATAGACGCTGTTGTGGGGTTTTTTTTTACCACCAGGCTTTTTATGCCACCAAGGGAAGAGCAGAGATCTCAGCTGCCAGCTTTGCTCCCTTCTTTAGCTCCCAAATTATTATTATTACTACTACTACTACTATTACTATTACTATTACTATTACTATTACTATTACTATTACTATTACTATTACTATTACTATTACTATTACTATTGTTATTATAATTATTAATATTACTATTATTATTATTTCCCAATTTATAGAGGTTTTTGGGCAAAACTTGGCCCTGTTAAAATCAGTGGCCTCTTTCCCCTACTGCCTTCATTCAGGCTGGGATTTCACTCTCCCTGCTTCACCTTTCCCTGGCTGCTCCCAGTGTGAAAAGCTATTGGTTTTTTGGGAATTTACCAAAGCCAGAAAATCAGCCTGACTCTGGAAATTCTATTGTTTACTTTAAAGCACTTTTTGTTTCCATTTTGCTGTAAATATGGATGAAGTGAAAATCTGCTGTTGTGGAGGGCCTGTCACTTCAGCAGCAGTTCCAGCAGGATTTCTCACATGGTCTCTCCATCCCGTGGAAAATCATCCTGGGGATGGAGGATACAGCCCTGGGAGGTATCAGCACATCCTTTGAGTGCCTCTAAAAATCAGTGGGAGCTTAAAATCACTCTGACAGAAAAAAAAAATAAGGAATAAAATCTCACTTCTTCTTGAGAGCAAGTTGAGTGTGTGTCCCACAGAGAGGAAAAACAGCAGCAAAAATTCAGAAAGATGAGAGAAATTTGTGTTTTCAGCAAATCCCTTTAATTACAGCGCAGGTTCACATGAGATGAGTTTAGATTTTGGATCTGGAGTCAAAGCTGGAGTGGAAGAGTTTATTTTAATTAATATATAAATGAGAGAACACAGAAGATGAGCAGAGAAATCAGACTGGTAGGGAAGCAAAACCAGAAAACGAATGTAAGCTGCTCGCACTCAGCTTCCTGGAAGGGTTTTGTGATATCTTAAGCTCTTGTTTGCTCAAATTAAAATGCACCTGATCCTTGGGTAAGCAGAACAAGCCAAGTCCTGCCCTCCCCAGCAGGGCTGGCACGTGCAGAGCAGGGCCCTGCTTTGGGTCCATATCCATGAAAGGTTGGAAGAGCTCTTGGAGAATCCCAGGAGAAGTACCGGGTGACTTTAATTCCCTTTTACATCTCCCCAGCTCCTCACTGCAACCTCTGCCCCTGAGAGCATTGAGGAAAGAGGTGACTTTTCAATCCTCATCTCCTGGATGCTCCCTGATAATTCCCAGGACATTATTTTGGAAGGGGGAATCACCTTTCCCAGCCAAATCCCACCCTACTGCCCAAGTCTGGAATTGAGGAGCTCTCGTGCCCTCAACCTGCTCTGGGCTGAAATATTTTCTACAGTTTTTAAAGGAAAACCTCAGCTTTATGATGCAAATTCCAAACCTGTGAAGAACAGGGAAAGCATGAGGAGGTTTGATCCTTTTCCATGCGTTTTCTCCTCGCTGCAGAGGCAGGAACACCGTGCTGAAAGGCACAAGCTCGAGGCTCTGCCGACATCTCTGTGAATAGTTGCTGTTTACAGATCTGTCAGAGATTTAGCTTTGATGATGTAACGTTGGCAAATGTCACATGGACCTTCCCTGACACTGTTTTTCTAACAAATGGCTCTTTTTCTCTGCCGTGACTTGAAGAAAAATAAGGGGTTTGAAAGGATTCTGGACCTTAAAACCATTTGAGTTTTGTTCAGCATCTACCAGATTTGGTTTGATAAAATATCTGACCTCCCACTCCAAACTCATCTCCTGGATTTGCTGTCCCAGTCCTCTCTCTTACAGGAAAATTTCCCTTTTATTCACTATTGTGAAACACTGATTACAATTAGAGTCAGAAAGGAGCTCCCTGCTGTGTTTCTAGGGTGGCTGAGGGTCTCAGGACGAGCAGGGATTTTTAGGAAGACCTCAGGTATCACAAATTGTGGCTCAGCAGGGAGAAAAATATTCTAAAGAAGGGAAAGACACCTCTGAATGGCAGGGGGAGGAATTCAGTTCTGGAGCTGGAAAAATTGGGTGAATTTAAGGGAAACGGAGCACAGAAGGAGCCAGGAGAGCAGGAAGGGAAAAAAAACCCAAAAATTGTGAGCAGGAGGCTTTCTTTTAGGGTTTAGCATCTCTTCTTTTAGAAGAGGAAGTGGGGAGATGGGGAAGACACTCTGGATTTCCAGGGAGCATCTCCAGCCTGCAAAATACCTCCCACAGTCGTCCATCTGGTTTCAATATTCCCTCTGTGTTTTAGGAGCTGTCTTGGGAGTTGCCACAACCCAGATGCTTCCAGCAGTGCCTGGGGAAGGCAGGGGGGTGGGACAGGTAAATTTTAGCTCCTACTTTGCCACCCCTTTGCTGGGACCATGTCACCTCTGCCACCTCACCCTGCCCTGGGTCGTTGCTGGAAAATCAGCCAAGGGCTCGGAGAGGGGGAGAGGCGAATCTGGGAATGGAAGGGGTGCCTAATTCATTAAAGATGCACGTCATTAATTAAGGGCACACGGGGTGAGCGTCCTGCAGAATTTTATGAGGTTGCCTGACTGAGGTCAGCAAAGGGGGACCAGGTCTGTGGTGGAGGGAAACTCTCCCCGACGGTGACAGTTTCGTGGATTGCCCACAAAATGCAATCCAAGGCCAAGAGAAATTCCTTGGTTTTGACCATCTGAGGCTGTAAATGAGCTGTCAACTCCCAAAAATGCATTAATTTAGCCCACAAAAATGCGCGCTGAGCAATCAAGGGAGAGGAGGAAGACACCTCAGAGGTCGGTTTGGAGCACACCAAAGCAGCTGGGTCTGGAAAAGTGGGATGACACTGATCCAGCAGCATCCAAAGTTCTTCTTTTGGGGAGGAATGTGTAAATTTGAGGGGGCCAGGTGGAGATACTGAGGTGTCCAGTTTTAATCTGAATTGTCAGAGGGGCTCAGGTGTGGTTCATGAAGAACAGGGCTCAGATTTCTCTGTAGAGAACAATTCAAGACCTTGTTCATCCTTTTTTTCCTTAGATCTGGGAAAAACATAATCCTCCTAAAAATTTCTAGGGTTTTGCCAGATCTGGCCACCACCAGCGAACTTGGCACAAAGCAGGAAGGTGCTCCCTGCATCCAACCTCTCCCTCCTTACCTGTGTGAGGGAAAATCTCATTAAACCCTCCCTGTCATTCCTCTCCCAAGCAGGAAAGGTTCCCTGGATGTTATCCAGGGCTGAACTCACTTGGCTAGGACATAAAAAACAACCAGTCTGGGCTCCAATTTTATTTACCACTCAAGCTTGCTCTCCTTAAAAAGTGCATTACGCTGGATTTCTGGCCAGTTATCCAGTATTTTTTTTTTTAATTGTCATTATTTTCTCCAGCTCATCAGTGCTGGCAAACAGGAAATCCATTATTCATAGCAAAGCAACAGCGAGATGCAAACACGTCTCTGTCGCCACTCCAGCTGTGTGTGGGGTGGAAAAGGACTCATTGAGACTTGTTCATAATTAGTCCCTTGCCCTTTAATGATCTTGATGACAAAACAGTGCCCTTGAAAGAGTTTTTGCTGATGTGGGTCTTGATAATTTAAATAAATGAAAGGAGATGGAAAAGTGGAGGGACGGGTTTATGAGTGATCTCTGAAAATACAAAGTATCATAATTTCACCACTTAAAAATTGTAAAAATCCACTTTTTCCAGGCTTGAAGTGTCCAAGACCCAGGAGAGGAAAAGCATTTGCTGCTGGGAAGCGATGCACACATCTTTCCTCCCCTGTGCTGCAATGAGCTCATTCCTCTGGCACGGCAGTGGCGGCTCCAGGGGCATCACACCTTCAAATGCACCTCAAATGTCTGGAGGCTGAGTCTTTTCCTTAATTTCTCTGCTTCCTCCTAAGCTATCCAAGAGAAAAAAAAAAGAAAAAAATACCTGGATAAATACATAAGTGACAAATGCAGGTTGGTTCCGTTGGTGGAGTCCAGCAGAGGGTGGATGGAGATCTGAGGGAGGAAGAGAACCCGCTGGAATGGGGAATGTTCAAGGCCAGCCTGTGACCGATCCCCAGCGAGCCCAGAGCCCTGAGAGCCACATCCAGGCGTTCCCTGAACACCTCCAGGGCTGGGGACTCCACCACCTCCCTGGGAAGCCCATTCCAATGCTTAACAACTCTTTCTAAGAAGAAATTCTTCCTGAATCGTGTGCAGAGTTTACCTTGGGTGTTGCTACTCAAATTGGCACTGGTGGGGAATGGGAAACGGGGACAATGAGTGACAACTCTCCATGAAAATCTCCCACAGAATTCCACCCCTGCACTGGCTGTCTGCTGGGCAGTATTTTCCTTCAATTTTCTGTGTTTCCAAAGGATAGTTTCCCCATGTCTCCATGTTTTCCTGGGGCTCTAGGGAAGACGCTGGCATTAAAAGGAGGGAAACAATTCTCTTCCCTCTGTGAGTGGCCTTTCCGTGGTGAGCTCATGCTCTTCCCAAAAGTGCGTGTTCACTGCTGCTGGGCCATGGCCAAAGGCAGCCTCCCCTCTCCTTCTGGAGGTGGCAACAATGCACATGTGTGTCATTTCCTGATCCCAGTGGAAATTGCAGGATTGATATTCACCGCTGGGGGAAAAAAAAAAAAATCCCATTTGGAAAAATCAACGCCCACTCCCCTCAAAAATTCCACCTTCCAGATTGCTTCACTTCTCGGTCAAGTGCCTCGGCACATCTTGCTCTGCACTGCCAAGGCCGTGTCCTCCTCTCTGATGACTCAGCCCCACGTTGTCCCGCTGGTCCCCGTGGGAGGGGACGGAGCCGGCGCGGCGGCGGCGGCGGCTCATGGGCGTCTCGCGTTCCCCACCTCCCGCACTCAGCATCTCCTGGGGGTCTCCAGGGAATTGTTCCGAGCAAGACAACAAAGTTGGAACCCAAAATAATCCCTGAATTATCAAAATGCATCAAGGCAGGGCCGTACGTCCCTGACACTCCGCCCAAAGAGGCGCATCTGTAAGAGCTGTGCTGCATCCAAGATTTCCCTGAGGATCTTTCCCCTTCAAGTGTGCACTCTCTTGAGAGCAAATTGCTTCATCAGGGCACAGTGTGTGGGATCTTGAAAAGAAGGGGAATCTCCATCTAGATGTCCATTTCCCCACTAGAATTTCTTTGGGAAAAGAGTTTTGCGTGTGGTTATTTTGGGGCATTGCGCTCCTGGAAACGCTCCACGCAGTAGGAGCCTGGAGAAGGAAAGCTTGAATCCCTTCCAGTCGCTCTATCTCGTGTTGCTGCATTTTGGCAAACCCCAGAACAAATGAGTGGCAGAGGCAGATAAACAAGCTTAAGGTAAACATTATCTGCATCTCTCCCCTGATTTGTAGCCTACGTGCATCGCTGAAAAATCGACTCGGGTTTACCGCAGTGTTTGAAGTAACGTTATTAAGAATGGAACTTCTTAGGAAAACTCAGCCTGTTTTTAGCCCAGACATGCAATTAGGGGAATTAGTAACACGATACGTCATCCCGAGGAACACACGGATCCAGTGGGCAGGGACCTCATGCAACCCTCTGGAAGGCAGTGCTGCTCCCGGCATATGTGAGTGCTCTCTCACAATCCTCCTAATTCCCACCGAGGAATTTTGCTCTGAGCCAGCACACGGCCTGCTCTGAGCGCTCTGAGGATGAGGCCTTGGAGTGGGCTCCTTTTTCCATGAGAAAAGGGAGAATAAAAGGGGCTTCAAAGTGTTTATGCAAAGAGAGGCGTGAGGAATGTGTAGTGGAAAGAAGGAGACCTCGTAATTCTTGTAATTCCCAGCTTTCTCCTCATGTAGGTGAGATCAGGGTTTGGGTCATGCTCCTTGCGTGGATTTTTTGGGTATTTAGGTGTGAGGACTGACAGGAAAGTCCAGTGTGAGTTTTGGATGGGGTGTGGAGGTGCAGGACACTGCTGGGTTTGGAGAGCAGCGCCGTGACTTTGGAATATTCAGGAGTTCTGAAACATAAATCAAATCACACCTGAACCCCCAAACTGCAGCAAGTCACATCCCCCTTTTTTCTGGCCTAAATGAAGGGATAAAGGCTTGGGGAGACAGGGAAAAGAGAGCATTGACTCTCCTGCAGCTCCTGCCACCACCATGCAGGGTCTTGGATCATCTCCCAAAACTGCTGCTCTGCAGCTCCTCCACACCACCCCACTGCCATCAGTCTGGGACCATGGAAAATTACAGAAAAAAAGACCAAATCTCTCCATCCTTTCTTCCTTCCACGAGTTCCAGAAACTCCAGCTGAATCTCACAAATTCAGGAGGCTCTTGGCTGGTTCGCGTAAAGCCGGAATCCAAATTTTTGGTGGCTGAACCAATCCTTGAGACGAGGCTTTGAGGTTTTGTATCACTGGCAACGATCTTTGCTTTTGGTTTTGTTTTGTTTCAGGCCTGTGGTGCTACTGGATGAGGAGCTGATCCTACGTGGACCTACGTGAGGACAGCTCAGAGGATTGGGGTCTTCCCAGTCATCGCTGCAAATAATACAAAACCCCACAAAAATGCTGGAAAATATGAAAAGGTCAACGAAGTGGGGAAAAAGAGCAATCCAGGGCTTTTTGGCTTTTTTTTTTTCTTCCCTTAAGGAATAATGCATTATCTGGAAATCCCACTTTATAGCTTGGAATTTGTTTTTGTGTTGGTGTCTTGCAGTCGCTGAATAAAGTGCGACCGCAGAAATCGGACACCAAAGCAACAGCAGTGGGTGGCAAATTTCTCCCTCACCACAAATATCCTTCCATCCTTGACAGTCCAGATTGGAAACATTTTGTTGTTGTTGTGCATCTCATCCTCAAGCAGGCTCAAAAAAAAATTATCAATTTGATGGGGTTTTGACCCCAAAATGTTGCTGCCTTCTTGCCCCCCAAAATGCTGATAGGATCATTGCGGTGTGAAACATCCAGGGATGTTCTGGTCCATGGGAATGGTTGTGGTCCCTCTCTGCAAGCCAGATTTGAAAGCACTGTTGGTTCCTTCATGTGGGATTCCTGCAGGATTGGGGTGTCCAGGCCAAAAATGGGTTTCTCCTCTGGTGGACCAGCCTGGAGAAGGTGAAGTGCAAAGTCACTGCATTTTTTTTAAACTTCAAAATTTTGCCTGAAAATATCCCAGTCAGGGACATGCTTCTCCACAGTGAGGATCCATATCCCCACCCAAAACACGGATTTGTACCTCCAGCCATGCACAGCTGCGTTATTCACCACGTTTATTTCTGCAACTGAGCTCTTGCACCATAAACTGTGGCAGGGAAGGTTTTTGCCAGGCATCCACACAACCCCCAGCATGCTCCAGCCCTGATTTGTGTCAGGATTCTTGCAAGGCATAAAAACATCATCCAAACAGAGCCACTCGCAGCTCTGCTGGCTCTGCTGGCTGCCCACAACCTCTCGTTTTTACTCCCAGCCTCCCCTGTGACAGAAAGCATCACCCACTGCCACTGGCTCCTGCACAACGTCAAGGCTTGTCCTTGGAAAAGTTGCTGCAGAATAAAAAAGCCACTGGAAGCACCAGTTTGTGACAGGAGCTGTGATCCAGCCCTGCTTCCATGAGCTGTGTGCAATTCCGGCGCATTTTGCTGCAAACACTGGATATTATGAACCTGATCCGAGGCTAAAGTGAAGCAGCTCAGTGGGGGCCAAGTGTAGATGACTGAAGGGGAAATAACTTCCCAGAGCATGAGGCTGTTGCTTAATTTGGGATTTTACTGGAGGTGGAGACATTTTATTTGAAATTTGTCCATTTCTCCTGATTCCAACAGGCTCATTTTTCCTGGCTTCTCTTTGTGGGTTTCGTGTTGAGTTCAAAATTGAATCTGGGCACTCAAAAATGTAACGGGATACGTGCTGTCCTCAGCTCTTCCCTTGCAGGCTCTCCTGCATTCCCTGGAATTCATGGTGAGAACAGTTTTCAGCTTAATAACAGCTCTCTGCAGTCATTTCTGCACGTAATTCCAAAGTGTGTTGGCCCAGCTCTCCAGCTGCTGTAATTCCTCTTCCTTAGCAAAACTTTGGATTTTCCCAGCTCTCAGGTGGTCCCCTTGTAGTTATTTCTTCTTTTTTTTTTTTTGGATGATAGGCAGTTAAATCCAGCACAATAATTTATTTTTCCAGGGTAAATGACACCTTTGTGGCCCCCCAGCTGAGTGGGAAGCATGGTCTGTCCCTCCAGCACTAAAGCTTTACCACTATAACATCCCTGGTTGTTTTATTAATCAGATTAAATCACAACAACAATAACCATTTTAAAGCCCACAATATGACGAAAAACCCCACAGATCTGATTCATTACTCTGTGGAGCAAGGAAAAAGCTGGAATTTTTACACCAACCAATGGCATAACTTGATTTTGTTGTCTAAAATAGCCAGAAACTCTCCTTGTTCTGGTGCAAGTGCTATGAGTTTTCTGTAGAGAAGCACCTCCATCCAACAGAAAACATCATTAAGTCAGGATTCTTCCAGAAAGTCCCATCCTCTTCCCTTTAAATTTCCCCTCCCATGTCAGATGAGGGTAGGACTGAGAAGTGAGCCCTGGGATGCTCGGGATGTGACGTCTCCACCTTCAAAGAGGCATTTTGGACACAGCCCGGCCCTGCTGGCAGAGGGGTCTCTGCCCTTCACCCTCCTCCTGCTCCGCTGCCGGGAAAAGCCAGGGAAGCTTTGTGGAAGGCTCCAGCATCAACAACCTGAGTCTGAGGGCTGGCAGCTCCCACCAGGCAGAAAACGACCCAAATTACCCAAATTCCCTGAATTACCCTCACCAGCACCACACTGGGATGTTCTGCCTCCCTCACACCCCAGGGGACAGCAGGGACATCGTGGTCTGCACTCAACATCCTTTGCCATCCGTGGATTCCAGCATCCCACTTTGACAGAGGTGTGGAAGAGCTCTGATAATTCTCCTGCCAGTTCAGCCCTTTTTTGTTGTTGTTTTCCATGAGAACAGGATATGTTTATCTAGCTTTGACTTTTTTTTTTTTTTCTTTTTTTAAATTTTCTCTTTGTAGCTGAATGAACTGATTATTGCTTTCATCTGCTTCCCTCTGCAGGGTCAGCTGAAGCCCAAATAATCAGACGGGATGTGAGTGTGTGTATGGATTTGTAATTAATCGGTTGCATACTGAGAGATGTGGGGTCCCAAAAGAATGTGCAAAGAGAAAATGATCTAAAACTTGATCCTCATTTTGGTTCAACCTCAACAATTTCCTGCAGAGTAGAAGCGGTGAGATAATTTGGGGCAGATCAAACCAAACCCTGATTCTCTTTCTGCTTCTCATGCCAAATGTCATCCCCTTAAGATGTGCTTTTCTCCATCTGGCAATTTTGGCTTCTCTGTGTTCCCTGTAAGTCTTTGGACCTTTTGCTGGAATGTTTGTGAGATGACTCAGAGGAACAAACAAAGCAGGCAGGACCTTCGTGGAGTCGAGCACAGTGCTGGCAATAAATGGAGCTGGCTCCACCAGAGGGTTTTATAGAGACCCCACTAAAACCCAAAGGCTGGAAATAAATCAGCAAACAATGCTTTACCTGAATTTTTAATTTTTGTTTCTTTTTTAGGGAAATCAGAACTTCTTTTCAGCAAAGCCCGAACTTTTCCATGTTTTCACCAAAACAAACAGAAAGCAGGTGCGTGCTGAAGGAATTTTGGCTGGGAGAGCACAGAGAAGTGCACATGGGTTTTCCTGCGAGAGTTTACACTTAATGGGCTCGGGTTTGCTTTTGTCAGTGCAAGTTTTGCCTTTCCCTTCAAAGAGAGCAGGCACAGACACCTCTGGAGTCATGGTATTCCTTAGGGAACAGAGTGTGAGACGTGCAAGGGAGGTTTTCTGGTAGCCTGTGTATTTTAAGGCTTGTCACAATCCCATCCAAATCTGGATGCAAAATGGTTCTCTGCTCGCTCAGCTTTTACTCCATAAAGTAGAGCTTTTCCTTTGTGTTTCTGGAGAGAACAGAAATCAAACGTGATCCCATTTTCCAGCAGCCCTCAGCCTCCTTTTATTTTGTCATTGGTTTGGGTTTTGCTTCGCTGATCCAATGCTGGGTTTTGCCGTGGCGGTGCCGCTCAAAGCCGTGTGGGTTTTTCCACGGGTTTTTCCATGGGTTGGAAGTTTCCTCCTGGGAATTCCTTCCTTTGTCCTTTTCCACAGGAGCCCAGGGCATCTTTGTCATTGCCATGACTACCTAAGGACGCAAACCTGGAACTAGAGGCCGTGTTTATCTATTTTTGGGACAAGCCAGGACTGGAGTGGGAGAAGATCCATTAGCGGGAAGATGATGGATGGAGCATCCCAGGGCTGGCAGAGCCTCTGCTTTGTGCCAGCCCCTCCTCGTCCTCTCCGGAGCACCTCCGAGCGATATCCGAGCCAGCACATCCCGATGCACAGAAATCCCGAGCGTTTAAAGCCTCCCGTATCCATGCCCATAAAAGTCCAGCAATTCCACGAGCGCGGGCGCCTCACACGTGTGCCTGGCTGGAGGCAGGATGCCAGTTTGGCACTCGGCAGCCGGTGCCTGACGAGGGCATTTGTCACCCAGAGCAGGATTTGGGTTGTGTTTATAGAAACCCTAAAGCCTGGCAAGTGGGTTTTCCTGGAGGGCTCAGAGGGAGAGCCGAGAGCGAGGGCACGGATGGAATATCTGGCGCTGCTGCCACGGGGAGAGGTGGGACTGGGAGCTCTGCAGATGTCCCCTTCCAAAATCCAAAGTAAAAGGACTGCTGCCCTTTCCTGTCCCAGTCCTGTCCTCCTGACATGGCCATTCCTTGTGGGGGATGGGTCACATCTTTAATGTCCTTCCCACCAGGAATCCTTTCCTCTCCATGGAATAGGCAAGAGAAGACCTTGCTCCTGGACCTCGGAGCCTTTGGGGAAAAAAGAGTGAGAAGAGCGGGGCTGAAATTCTCCAAAAGCAGAAAACAACTCTGAATTCCGCTTCCCAGGGATGGGATTTATTAAAGAAAGCCCTGGGATGTGAGGAAGGAAGAGCAGCTGGAATTTGGTGCTTTTGAAGGCTTTATTTACCTGGAGGCTTGGAAAAGAGCTCTGCACCGGGTGGGATCTCAGCTGGGTAATGACTTGCAGAAGATCTGGCTCAGCCAGGTGAATGTGGGGTTTTATGTCCACCACAACTGGAAAATATCCCCATTCCCACATGTGTCATCCATGTTTTATTCCTGTGTTGCTCAGGAAAGGGGTGAATGTACCTAAAACTTCGAGTCAGGACCTAATAAACCACCACCAAACCTTAAATTGAGGTTGATTTTATAGTGGTTGCCATGCAGGTGGGTTTTGGAGTGACCTTGTATAACCTAAAACTCCCTTCCAGGTCTGCTTCCCCCTTCCCACCTTTAGAACTCGTATTGTTTGGTAAAATCGGATTATTGATGATCCCAGAGTTTAGCCATGTAAAGGCTGATGTATCACACGTGGAAGAGTTTACATGGATCCTATTTGCCCCTAAAGTGCTCTCATAAATATGAACCATTTTTAAACACCACAAAACCCCACCAGATTTTCCAGCCATGCCTTCTAAGCCCTGATGCCGTAGGTGAAGCAAAAAATCCCAAATTTGCCAGAGGAGGAGCAGAAATGCCAAAAAATGGTTCAGATGTGACACTGAAACATAGCTGGAGAGTATCTTAGAACCCTGAACATTTCTTTCCTCCCCTTTAAGTTAAAGAAATGGGATTATTTACAGGGCTTGATTGTTCTTGCTTTAGGCAGATTTATTGCCCTTCTCTCCTGGAGGATCCAAGCAATTTTCCTGTGGAGAAATCAAAGGAAAGGAAGGCAAATCTGCAAGGGAAAAGCAGGCTGCAGGCAGGTCTGTCCATGTGCCAAAGGCTGCTGCCCCTCGAGGGGTTTTCCTGGTTGGATTTGGTGAGACTGGAAGGATTCCAGAGGGAATGGTGGGATGAGCCAGGATGCTGCAGGGAGCAAGAGAGAATAAAACAGAGAATAAAATTGTGTTGGGTGCTTTGGGTTTGGAGTTGCTGCTTGGACACTCCCGGGCTCGTCCTGCCTGGTTTGAATCTTTCAGAGGCTCCCAATCCACCCCATTTGTGTCCTCATGGAATTAGGGCACTTCTCATCCGTTAGCTCCTGGTGGAAATCCAGCTGCGCCGTCCCATCTGATAAGGGAATGACGTGAGCTCCTTCGTTTGGAAGGGTTTTAAAAAGGCACAGAAA
>VZTH01002214.1:32815-56540 GCA_013397815.1 Aleadryas rufinucha
ACACACACACACACAGATCCCTGTCCCGCTCTCCTTCGCGCCGGGGTCCTGAGCCGGCCCAGCTGGAGGAAGGCAGCGATCAGAGTTCAGTTGGTGCAGACAGAGCTAAAGTAAACAGCCGTGGTCATTCAGCAGGCAGTTAGCAGCCTCTGGACAGATGAGCAGGGCTCTGCAGGACCACACACGCAAAGCCCCGCGGACCACACAGGGACCGCGCTGCGCTTGGCTCCGCACGCAACTCCTGCCCGGGGACCCTCCCCTCCCACCGGGCTGCGGCTTCCCGGGGGCTCCAGCCCCTTCTGCAGCCCCGGGAAGCGTTTCCTGCCCCTCTCCCTCGGTGATTAACTCTGTCCCCCCGGCGCGGGGAGCAGGGGGTGCATTCCTCGGCAGGAGACAGAGTGTACTCCTGGAAAAGCGCCACCGCTACTTCCACAGCTCATAAAGTCATCTGCTGTCCTTCGCCTCTCTCCCCTCAGACCCGGCCTGTCGGGCTCCTGCCTCGCACTGCCACCTCCATCGCTCCCTAACGAGGTACCAAACCCGAGTTAACAGCCTCTTTTCCCCCACTTTTTGACCAAAAAGGCCCTTTTGGGAACAATGCCGAGGCTGAAAACCCTCTTGACCTTTCTCAAAACTTCACCTTGTCTTGGGAAAGCCTCGCCTGGGCTGGGCTGTGTGTACAGCGGATTCACCTGGTAATTGCAGGTAACCAGCGTGCTCAGGCACAGCGCAGCATCCTTCCTCCTTGAGCAGATGCCAGGAGCAAGGGAGAGCATCCCTGAACCCCAGGATGAAGGTAGAAATATCCCTGAAGGCCAGGATGAAGGCAGAGCATCCTTGAACCCCAAGATGAAGGCAGAGCATCCTTGAACCCCACTGAGCTGCTGGCCCACATCCTCCTCCAGCCCTTGCAGTGCTCTCCATCATCCCCCAAACCCCTCCCCTCCATCCCAGCCTGTTTGCACACCAGGAGCATCCCCCCAGCTCTGGTCCTTCCCTGGGATTCGTGGCTCAGAAGCTGTTCCGTGTTTAGTGCTGGTCCTGCTGGGATGGACCAACCTGGAGCCATGGAAGTGTCAGCACTGACAAGCCCTGAGAGCTCCTGATCCCCACCCTGACCCCCGTGCCCAGAGTCCCTCCTGGACAAGCCACAGGGTCAGGCAGCTGCTCCAGCATCGCCTGCTCCCAACAGGCTGAGCAGAGCCCTGATCACAGGAGAAAGCAGGGATTTCCTGGAAGTGGCTGAGGCAGAAGGGAGCTGGAGGTCAGAGGAAGAGGCTGCCATCATTCCCAGGTCACTATTTCGCATTCCCAGTGGTGCAGCAACCTTTCAGCTGGCACATGGCCCCTTCTCCAGCCCTGCCAAGCGGGGTGAGGATCCCTCTCCTCCTCTGCCATCTCCTCCCAAACTCCCCTCAATACACTGAACATTGCATCTTCCTTTTCCTCATCCCAAACACGGCCCTGCCTTTCCCCCCTCCCCTCAAGAAGCACCTCCAGGTTCCCCCATGATCCAAGCAGAGCTCCGAGGGGAATCTCCCTGCGCCTCCATCCCCTCCTGCAGCAGCCCCGGAGCTGCAGCCAGGCCAGAGATTATAAAACAGATCAGTGTTGGCTGGAGTGAACTCTGAGAAATCACATTTGCCTGTCAGTATCATGTTAAAGCATAACACAGACTCTCATTTTCCCACTCCTTTGGCTCCGAGGGCGTTTCGGTCCCCGCTGAGAAACACGAAGGTCGTGGCCTTCAGGTTTCCAGATCTGCCCTTACGCACCATGGGGAGATCTGACAACAGCCTTATTATTTATGTATCCAGCCAGGGGCTGCCTAATGAAACCCAGAGATTTTTATTGACACACGTTGGGGCTCTGGGCAGGAGAGAAGCAATCTGGAGGCCGCTTCCCATAAACACAGTGGCCATTCATGGAGGGTCAGTCCTCGGGGTGGACTTTCCGCGCCAGCTTTGACAGCACTTAATTCACGCCGGGCTCGCACTTAAGCTCGGGAGCTGCTGATGGGCCTCAGCCGGGCTGAGTTTTTTGTTGGGTGTTTGGGGAGGATGAGTGACAAGGAGAGACCCAATTCCCTACTGTAAATAAGGGGGAAAAGCGGGTTTAGAAATGCGGTCACTGCTGGGGCCAGCGGGGGGAAAAGAGGTCGTGAAAAATTGTAGGATTTTTCCCCATGATTCAGGAGAGGAAAAAGAGGTGCAATCAGTGATTTTTCTACCCAGAAAGATGTTATGATTTCTCAGCCCAGAGCTGGTCCTTCTTACACTACCGATATCCACGATGGAGGTTTTTTCAGTGGTATTTTCAGCATTATTTTGGTACTTTTGTCGTCCAGATTGCTTTCCTGTAAAAGTCTCCTGCTTTGGGGTGCTCCGCAGAGTCTGCGAGGTCTCACCCCTCGTGACCTGACCCCTAACCCCGCCGAGAGCTGCCTGGGTCTACCCCGGGTTCAGGAGGAAAGAGAAGCTTTTCTTGGCAAGGAAATGACTCCCGAGGAGCCTCCTCGCAAACCAGGGACATGTAGGAAAACCGCGGCCGAGTACGTTCGAGCCTGGCGTTTAAAGGGCTGAAAAATGACTGCAGCTTCCTCTGGCAGTTGCAGTGGGAGCCCGAAGGGGCGACCTTTGAGGAGATTCTGTTTACTGCAGCCCCGGGCTGGGAGCGTCGCGTGAGCCGGGCAGGGCTCTGTTCCCTGCCTCGGCTCTGACCCCTCCGCCGGCCGGCCGGGCTGCGCCGCGCTCGGAAAACAATGGAGAGGATACCTCGCAACTGCTGGGGAAAATAAATCACTCCCAGCCTCTCCCAGAGGATCCCAGCAGATGAGAATCCCACATGGCCGCACATCCTCTGCCCCGGCGTCAGGTGCGAGGCAGGAGCTGGGTTTTGGGTGATACCATGTTTGGTTTTCAGAGATGAAGATGCCAAAAACGCCCCCAGAGCCAGGGTTTGTTCCTAAAATATTGGTGACAGGAGTCCTTCCTGCTCCAGGCTGAAGCCACTGTGGATTTACCTGGAAAAGCATCCTCTAGGGTCATCACAAGCACCCACCCCATTGTCTTCCAGCACTGTGGTCCTTCCAGGAGCCTGGCACCAAAAATCTCCCACCTCCTCCCCATTTCGAAGAGGTTTTGCTCTTACAGGCTTAAAAAGAGCAGTTCAGTTGCTGATCACATAACACCCAGGTCCCCTTTCCTCCTCCCACCCCTGTGTTTTCTTCCCTCCAAAAATGTCCTAATTCTCAAAGGTATAAAAAACCTCAATAATTCCAATAAAACCTGGCTGAGAGGAACGTGTGAGAAATGTCACCCCTAATTATCCCGGTGCCAAATGACTCCTCCTGCACTTCACCAGGGGCTGGAGCAGAGAATGAACTGCTGGGAGTTTGGACTGCCAGGATCTATTTGTAATTCGTGAGGAAATCTCCAGACCTGCTTTTCCTGCTGGAGCCTGTCCTGGAACAATGCTGAGGGGGTTCCCACCGCAAGGAGCACTTTCTAATAAACGGGAGATGGAAATTTAGATCTGATGCTGGTTTTTTTTGGGTCGTGGCTGGAGGCATCCCTCGTTCCTATTACAGTTTGTTGACAATTACAGACCCGCACTTCAGGCTGAAAAATGGCCAAAAATGTCGCTGCTTCTCTTCCTTTTCCCAATTTCCTTGTCTGATGGTGTCCAGTGCCGTCCCCTGTGTGTCCCAGTGTCTGTGTGTGGCTGAGACTGGGGACAGCCAGTCTGCCTCGGCTTCCTCTCCCTGGTGGATTGCAGCGGGTTGCCTCGCAATGGAAATTTGGGATGGTTTCCTGAATTTCGCAGGAAAAATATAAAAAATAGAATTTTTTTTTTTTACTTTTTGTCTTTCTTTTGAGCTCCAGAGTCCTATTCCAGCCCAGCCACGTGCAGCAGCACACGTACACACCCATTCCCCTGGCGCTTGTTTCATCCTCACCCAAAAAGAGGAGCCCAAACTCTCCGTGCCCATCCCTCCCTGAGCCAAATCCCGCTGGATTCCCAAGAGCCTGGGATGGGATGCAACGAATCCCTTGGGATTCAGAGGGGATCTTGCCTGCTGCCACTCCAGGACAAGATGGGGTGACCTTCACTGTCCCATTCCGTGCCTTCTCCAGCTGCTGCCACGTCCGTGCTCCAAAGCAAATGGAGGATTTGGGATGTGCTGGGGATGCTGAGTGGAACCGGGGTGGTACCTGCTGAGCAGCATTCCCCCCTGCCAAAAATCCCAGCTGCCTCTGGAATAAGGATATGACTCCTCCAGGAGGGGCTGCTTTCACCCTCCTGCGGATGAGGATGACCAGCAAGAAGGAATATATTTATTTTTGCTGCCTTTTCCCTGTGGATAGAGAATAATAACTGCAGGAGTCTGCAGAGAGGTTTGTTCGTGGGAATTTGTGAGAGCCCTGCAAGGGCTGGACTTACAAAATTCGTCCTCTTGCCTAAAAGGATGATCTCAAACCACACTGCAGTTTTAGGGAAGCATTCGTCAAGATTTTATAAGAGTTTTTCTTACATTTTTGGGAAACTTTTCACCAAAGCCTGGAAGCTCCGTGGCACTTCCATATTGGTGTGTCCATAACACAGAATTACTCTCAGTGCCTTCCAGCCGAGCCTGAGCACCAAAGGAGGGCTGGGATAGATTCCCTTGCAATTACAGGATGAGATTGAGTTTGCAGTTGATTTGGGAATGGATTACCTTGGTTTTATTCATTTCCTATCTGCTGGAAATCAAGAACTGAGGGCAGAACGCAGGGTGGGATCCCTCTCCAAACCCAGGTGTTCCAAACACAGGCACATCTTCTGCACCTACAGGCCCAGAGCGACTTTTGGGAAGGTGGAAATGGGGATTCTTTATTTTGGGTTGCAAACACGGAATTAACTCTTTCCCTGCTCTGCCACGCATCAAGAATCTTCTGGCTGTGGTGCTGGAAGATTTGGTTCAGTGGAAGATGTCCCTGCCCACGGCAGGGGAGAGGCTCTTCAAGGTCCCTTCCAACCCAAACCACTCCAAGATTCTGTTTTTATCATTCCAAGATGATGAAAACAGAATCTTGGAGTGTTTGGCGAGCAGGGATAAAATTAAAAGTTAAATTAAATTAAAATAAAAGCTTTCTTTGCAAAATAGCTGAGGCCACTGTGACAAAAATTGTAATTATTGCACTTCAATTATTACTAAATGATTGCTCAAAGTGATAACAACAACCTGTTTTGACAATAACTTGTATGGCCTTGATGTACCTGCGCTGGCTGGGTGATAAGAGTGCGATAAGAGCGATTTCTGTTTATTTTGGCGCGGCCCCTCCGTGCTGGGAGGGTTCCAGAGGTGCTGCTGTTCGCCCAAAATGAAGTTTCCCTGCCCTGCTGGAGGAAGCACTTCCAGCTCCAGACCGTGGGGCTCCTCCTGAGCTCGGATCCGAGCGCTCCGGGCGGCCAGGATCGGAATCCCGGGAGACTCGGGGCTGCCTGCGCTAATAAATGAGGCATCCTTTGGAAAGCAGGGGGATTTGGATGGGACTCGCCTTGGCTCGGGCCGGCTCCTCACATTCCAGGCGCACACGGAAGATTTATGCATTCCAACAGGAGAATAACCTCCTGCATATTTATTAACGCGCGGCTCCGAGATCGCCGCGCTTCCTTCCCCTCCACGCCCTGAGTGGCTTTAATTGCTGCAAGGCTGAGCCCAGCCGACCTCCCTGCCCAAAATTCCCAATTTTAATCTGCTTTTCCTTCGCCCAGGTAAACGTTGTTTCGGTGTTTCTTCAAATTTATTGTCTCCCAGCATCCCAGGTTTGGTATTTCTTCTCCTAACGGCGTCTCTGCTTAGCACAGGGAATTGCACCTTTTCCTCTTTAAAAATAATAAATATTAATGGTCCTAATAATAATAATGATGAGCTGAGTGCTAAAATTCAAGAGAAAGAAAGAATGAGTTTCTCATTATTTAAAAATCAGCACAAAACTGCGCTTTTCCTGCAGTTTGAGGGATGATGTCACAGCAGCAGATCCCTCTGCCCCAGGAATGGGAATATTTGTTCTTTAAATAACTGGACCTTGACCAAACTCGAGGGAAATGAAAGAGAATCCTCGATCTCCATGTGTTTGGAACAGCGTCCTGATGAAGCTTTCTTCTTAATTAATTGGAAAAGCTAAACGAACTGTCAGGGTCCCGCATCTGCTTGAAAGTCCTGCTCAGGCTTTTATTAATTTACACTCTGTGCTTTTTGGATTCATCCGTCTAACTCAGCCTTGATTGCAAACCTAGGAGCAATTTGTCTTTTCGATCCCCCCCTGACAGGACATTTGCTTCCTGCCAGGATTACAAGGAATTTAAGAGCGAGTTTCACACCCAGGTTGTGTTTTACCATTTGCAGAGCCCAGCTTTGACCTTTATTTATGGAGGTTTTAACTCAGGAAATATCATTTTTGAGTTTTATCTCTGAGTTTTATACCTGCTGTGTGCAGAGCTCCGTGTGTGTCTTTGTGCTGTGTTGATGCTGCAGCCATTCCTTGGAAAAACCAGGAATTTTACAATTAATGACAGCATAATAACAAGGAAGATCATGTGCATAAAAGGAATCTGAAAAGAAAAAGTTATTAAAAAAAAAAAAAGATAAATTCTTGAGATGAACACCAAATTAAGAGATCAAGAAATACCTTGATAGCTCTTCCTCCCTGCTTTCCTCCTTGGAATATATTTTCCAGACAGAGCAAAATGGTTTATTTGAAGGAAATTAGAAATACGTTTAGGGCTGCTGGGTTATTTCAGTTTTGATTTGCAGGGAGACATGATCTGAAGGAGAAATGCTGCTTTTTGAGTGGAAAAAGGGAGAGCTGCAGCACGGAGCTGTAAACGAAGGGTTGGGCAGCCAAAGGGGGTTTTTACTGTTTTACAGGCAGCAGCATTTAGGGCATAGAGGAGAAAATTCCCAGATCCTCGGGCAGAGACAAAGCAAGGAATGAGACCTGGATTTTCCTTAACAGCAGTGCTGGTGTGCTGTCAAATTTTCATTATTAGCCTGAGTTCGTATTTATGAGTTCTTATTTACTCCACTGCAGTGCTCTAATAAATTAATAAATTGATCTGTACCTGCATTTAGATGTGTCCATCCATAGGTTTTTATTTTTCCATGGATTTTTATATTGTCCCCTATGCACAGAAGATTGTGGTGAATTAAATATTCGATACTTAGGAGCACCAAGAGGAATTTGGAGCTTGCAAAGACAGTTTAGGTCCTGTATTTCACTTTACAAAGGTCTCCTATAACTGTTCTGAGGAGGAATCTGCCACCTCCCTCTCCTAAATCCCATTTGAAAGGTTCAGATCCTTCCTCCATGCTCCTTCTTCCCGGACAGCCCTTGCCCAAGGATAAACTTTCCTTTAAAATAAAGCAGGAGAAGCTGTGCTTGGCCACAGGCTGCAGTCCCTGGGATCCAAACCCCAGCTCCAGCAGCATCCCTCACCCTGAAGGATCCATCCCCAGATGTGTCCCTGTCCCCACAGCTGTGGGCAGAGATAAGGGACAGAGCCGGGTGGATTCCAGGTCGGAATTTCACCCCCTTATCTCCCTCTGCTGCAGCTCTGCTTTTGCTGAGGTTTTGCACACTGGGGTCGTTCCTGCAGCAATATTAATTAATAATTACAGCCACTCATTATCTGGTTTCATCCCGGGGTTATATAAATAACAATCCATATATTAAGCAGTGTAATTCTTTCAATAAAATTAAACGAAATTGTTCCTTTTTTTTCTTCTCTCCAGAGCAGTTAAAGATGTAGAGATTTTTTGGAGAGTCTGGAGGTTCAGCTTGGAGTTTATTAAATCAGCCCCAACCTTATCTAAACCTCCCTGGAATTGCATGATAACAAAATCTTATCACTCTGAGTTTACAGCCCAGCCAGAGGAGCCTCTCATTTTCTTCTCCATTTCCTGCTACTTCTGCTGCCCTCAGCTGAGAGCAGCAACACCCCAAAATTCTGATCCCCTTTTCTGGAGTACAACTGCAACCAACCAAGAAAAAAAAAAGAGTTCATTGAAGTCCTTCAGACTTAAAAAAAATCTCTATTTTTGGGGTCATCTGCTGGTAAAGAGGTTGATGCTTTTATTTGATCTCAACAGGTTTTTCCCATCTGGTGAGACAGGGTTCAGCTAAAAACCCACGGACACTTTGAATATGAAATGTTTGGCAAAATCCAGACAGTGGAACATCTGTTTCAACCTGATTTGAGTCCTGCTTTCCCCCCGAAACCGCCGCCCCCAGCGCATCTGGGATTGCTTTCTCCCTTATCTCCCCGACCCCAATTCCAACACCCGCCCGCCTGTGGTTTCGCTCTTCGTTAGGAAATCCAGTTTTATTTTCCAAACTCGGTGAAACCACCACAAACAAGATACCAGAGAGGGGCTTTGCCCCTTCTTTACCGAGGGGTGGGAGAGAAGTTAATTTATTGCAAAATGTGAAGCTCTTAAAGCAAAATATGAGGGTTTTTGGGGGGTGTTTTATCCGGTGTCTGTCACCGCAGGCTCCCTGCTCTTATCAGTTTATCTCTAGCTTTTATCCTGGAGGAAAAAAAACCTCTTTGCTCCTAGAAATACAGCACATCCTTCTCCAGAAGGGAGCAGTGGTGCGCGCCTGCTGCATCCCGGCTGCATCCCGAGCACCCCGGGAATTCCGTGCCCGCTGGGAGCCCGGCGTGGAGGGAAGCAGAGCCTGCGGGTGGTTTCAGGGTGGAGAGCCAGCACGGGAGGACTGGGAGCCACAAATGCCCGCGGGACACTGATAAATGACCCGATTGCTGCTCCCTGCGGTTTCACGGGGAAGGGAAAGGGCAGAGGGAGAGATAAGGAAGGGGGATGAGAAGTGGAAGAGGCCAACAACAGGTCCAAACCCGCTGGGATTTTGCAATCTGGCAGATTTGCTGAGTGCTACTTTCTTTTTGCCTTTTCTTTTTTTTTTTTCCCCCCGCTGGATTTGTTCTCTGTGCTGAATCTGAGCGGGGGAAAAGGCTTCAAAATCCACCTGAAATCCTTATTGCACAGCTCTGGAGCTGGGAAGGAGAGAAAACTCTTTACAAGGGTGAGTTGCTGCAGCCCTACATCAGGGAAAGTGACTCCTAAACACAACCCAGTAAACCCAGAACCTTTTGCTCCTGATTTACCCCAGATTTAAAATGGAAACCGGGAGCAACCCAGGTCCAAAACCTCTCTCTGTATCAGCTTTCCTCAGCCCCATGACGCGAAAACACGGCTAACAAAGATCTTTTGAGGGCAGCAGATGGAGTCTGAACCTTGGAGCCAAGTCCAGCCCCAATCTTAATGAGGTCTAGAGGAGGTTTACCTCGGTTTGAGCCTCATAACGGGGTCTTTTATGTGCGTCCCCGGCTGTGTGTGCGTGTGTGTCTGGATATACACGGACACACCGGGCTCATCCCTGAAAAAACTCCCTGGATATTTGAGATAACAAAATAACCTCACCTCACTCTCCCCCTGGGAACACTTCAAATGCTGAGGGAAGGACATTTATTGACCTAAGGCAAACCACGGGGTGACCGCTGTGGGTCCCCGCGTGCGAGAACAGCGGCGGCGTTTGTTGCCTCTCTGGCTTGCGAAAGATTTTTAAAGGTGAAGGGAGTTTAAAAGGACATGAATCCCTTAAAAATGAGCTCAAAATATCGCAAGCACGATCTGAAGGAAGTTAGAGGTGTGTAGCTGGTAGCTGGATCTGATTAATGCGTGGCCAGGAGGAGACAGCCATGAGGAAATGGGGTAAATGGTCTTCAGCTGGAACAAGCGGAGCCAGCAATGCCCAGCAGCTTCCTCTGGACATGGGCTGTGGTTTTCAGGGATGCTGTTGGACAGCCAGTGTCCTTTGTTTCAGCTTTTAATGCATATTCCTTCACACAGGAAAAAAAATCCCTGTATTCCCAGTGTTTTGGTGTTAACCAGAAGGAAGAGGAGTGGCACAGATTTGTCTTTGTCCCAGCGTATGAGATGGAAACCTTGGGATGGAAATCTTTGTCCTTAAGTGCCCTGGAGGTGCCCAGAACTGCCAGAGGAAGAGGGATTTAGTTCGATTCCCAAGGTTTCTTCATCTCCACTGAAGGAACACCCAGGGAAAAGGGCACCATGGCTGGGGGATCTCCAGAACTCATAACCTGTTGTTGTGTCCTGTCCTCACTCATGTCCGGAAGAGGATGTTTGAGTGTTGCAGGTCCCCTTTTCACCATCAGATGGGAGGGAAAAACCCAATTCCCAGCTGTGAATTCCACGTGGGATGAGGGATGCAAACCCAATGCAGTCCAAGGCCAGCACATTTGGGATTGAGCGGTGTGTCCATCAGTGGATGTCAGACCAACGCCAAGGCAAGAGGCAAAAGCAAGACCAGGCAACTGCAGCAATCACATCTGTGGAAGTGAGGAAAAAAACATGAAAAAATACGTGGATAATCTTTTTCCCATGTTCTTTATTTATGTTTATTTATTTATGATTTTTGGTCTTTCCTTGTAATTTTTGAGCAGTGGGATGTTTCGCTCACCCACTCGATGTAGAGCAACAGAAACTCAGCATTTTGCCTGGAAAGCAAAACCAGTGGAGAATGGGAGAGAAGCTAATTTTGTTATAAAAATAATCTTTTATCTGTGCACCACAGCAATATTTATTCAGGAAGGGTACACAGACAGCAGGAGGTCAGCACTCCCACTGCTTGGCTCAAAGGCTCCACCACGCTCTTTATTTTGGTTTATTTCTCCTTTTTTTTTTTTTTTTGACAATTCCTTCCCATAGATATTTATTTTTCCTGAAAAGCCTTGAGCTGATTTCACCCATCCTCAATACAAACCAATAAATCCACGGTGGCTGCTTGGGTTGGGTGTTTCAGGTCACAATTTAGACTTGTGCTTGATGGTCCCACACTGACCTATCTCCACAAATTAACCTCCCTGTGCCTTTTCCCAACAAACAGATTTCACTCCTTCCATCCAAGCTCCTGGAATTTGTGGTGGCTGCAGTTGTGCACATTTTCCTTCAACTAAAACCTGAGAACTTGGTGAGATGTTGCAACTCTCTTTTATTTTTTATGCTTCTCCTTTTCCCCATTCCAGTCCTGGGAGGTGTTGGTGCCTCCTCCAGCGTCTCTCCAAACACCCTACGAAAACACATCAGTTAAGAGCAACCTTTTTGTCAGCACGGAGATGCCAAAATCTAAATAAAATTTGGCATCTCGTTAAGGAGGAAGAGAATTCGGTGTTGCTTCATTCCCTTGACGTAGTTTCAGGATGCTCCCCTTGGTGGGTGACGGAGAGAAGCAGGGAACGAAGAAAGATGAGATTTAGTGGACAAGAGAAAAAAAATTGGTTTGAAAACCTGAGAAAAATCCTTCTGTTTCAGGTGAACAACTCTAAACTCGAGGTCTGTGTTTCAACCTTATTAAAATACTGCCTGGGCTCTGACGAAACAGGGATCTGTCAGTGGAGGAACTAAAGGAGGATGTTATTCCAATGTTCGCTGTCTCTTTCTATCCATTTTCATCCCACGTCGTGATATAAGGCTTTAAAAAGCCTTTAAGCACCTGTAATAACATTCACCTTTTCATCAAAATCTCCTCGGAGCATAAGAAATGATGTTTATTTAAATTTTGCGACGGGCTAACGATAAAGTCCCGTCTCTATTTTCCTGCTTCTGGGATTTGCACATGAAAAGCTTTAGCGGGGCTGGGTTTCTTTTAGGCTCCTCTCTCCTTCCTAAAAACACTTTATTAGGGGGGGGACAGTCTCCCCTCAGATTCTCGTGGTGTGGGGATGGGGTGTGACAGCGATGATGTGATGTGCTCCATAAAACACTGCTAAATACAGCAAAATAACTTAATTTTGGTTTTATTTTGTTCCACTTTAACCCAGGCAATGCAGGATAACTCCCACCTCCCAGCAAAGATAGCACTGCGAGATGATTTTAACTCTTTCTGCAGCGGTTCTGATGCAACAAATTCTGCTCACAGAAAGAAAATAAATCCCTGGAAGATTCACCAGCCAGGAAAGCAAAAATACAAGCATTTAAATCCCTCGTTCGGGCAGCTTTTTCGCCTCGCTGCACTGCAGAGAACACCTCGCTTGGCTGATGGGACACGCCTTGAGCGCTGCTCGGTTGTGTCAGCGGAGAGAGGGGGAGTGAGAAGAAGGAGAAAAAGATCTGAGTTTGACAGACTTAATCTAAGCCCTGCTGAAAGACGGGGCTGACTGAGCGCTCCGAGCGCGCCCGATCCGTCACCATCTTCTCGCCTTTCAAACCTCCGCGGGGCTGTTCCCTCCTGGATTCCCTCCTGGACTGAGGGACAGGCTGTGTTGAGCGTCCAGCCCTTCCTGGCTCTACCCCACTGCCCCAGACACGCACCAAGACCCTCCTGCGCTGTAGGAATTTGGGATAAAATCCCATCTTTCCTTCCTTTTGGAGCGGGACGGCTCCGATCCCTCAGAGCAGCTCCAAGCAAGGTGTTTCCCCACTGGAAGGGTGATTTTTGTGAGTGACAGAGGCTGAGCAGCCCTTGGATCTCCCTCAGCTCAGCCTGCCAGGGTGGTGGAGCAGAGGAGACGCTGGAGATGGCTGGAGACAGACGGGGACAGTGGGAGGAAGCGCTCAGTTGACATTAGCACGATGGGAACAACAACAATCCCGGCTGCTGTCATGTTTTGTTTTGTCTTCAAGGCACCATGGTGCTGGAGAGCTTTGCAGAGGGGGCTGAGGAGCCTGGAGATGCTTTGCAGATGTTTAAAGGGGGACCCCTCACACCCAGAGGAGGAGCCTGGCAGGAAACGGGGAGGTCCCGATTCAAATTGCGGGGCAGGGATGGAGGTGGGATCCGATCCAGAGGCCAGGCCTTAAACCTGAGGGATGGAGGAGGGCAGGGGTGGGGATGGGCTGAGAGGTGAGGACAGGGAAGGAACACCCAATGCCACAGAGAAGAGCCAGACCAGGAGCTGCACACAGAAGGGAGGTGCAGCCAAAGGGGCAGGCTAGGAAAACATCCTTGGCAGAGTTATCCTGGAGGTGAAGCAGCTGGAAGTGCAGGGATATTCCCAGACCAGGGATGAGAGACTTGGCACAACTTCTAAATGTCTTACCAGAGAGCCTTGTGCCCGAGCTCATATATCGGCTTCAAGCTGAAAGAGAGCAGGTCTAGATTGGATTTTAGGGAGAAATTGTTCCCTGTGAGGATGGGGAGGCCCTGGCACAGGGTGCCCAGAGCAGCTGTGGCTGCCCCTGGATCCCTGGCAGTGTCCAAGGCCAGGCTGGACGGGGCTTGGAGCACCCTGGGATAGCGGAAGATGCCCCTGCCTGTGGTATGGGACTGGAGGAGATTTAAGGTCCATTCCAACTCAAACCATTCCATGCACAAACAGATACAGGAGCATTTTCAGGAATTCTTTGTGGAAATGTATTTATTTCCCCACAATTAATTCCGAGATCTTTGCATGTGCAGCCAAAGGGGAACCACCACCATTTTTTAGGTTTTCCTCCTCCTTCCATGCACACATTTCAGTTTCTTTGAGTTTTCTCCAGGCTTAACCTCCCTCTTTCATCACCATTTTGCCTGTTCCCCACAAAGCACCCAACTGGGAGCCATCAGAACAGCGAGGACGGAAAACTGCGGAGGAAACCCCATTGAAACAAATTCATCTGCAGTTTCTGGCTTTTTGGTGCCTGAACAAAAGATTGTCAGCACATTGGGAGCATTGATATTTCCAGTGGGAAAATCTGGATTTAGAAAAGAAAATTGCCTGTGACATTATTATTAATTATTATTGTTATTATTGCCAATATTAATATTATTAATATGATCGTTATCATTATTGCTTTACCATATCATTACTGGTTTTGATTATGATTATGATTATGATTATGATTATGATTATGATTACGATCATACTGATTATGATGATGATTATTATAATAATTATTAGCATTATGTTTTGCTCTGCTTTGGTTGCTTTGCTCTCGACGGTCCCAGAAAATTTCTCCTTTAAGATTTCTCCTGCAGTCCCTGGAAATCCAGCGAGGACTGGGAACCAGGAGGAGCTGGTGGGGCCATACCTCGCTCTCGTGAGCGGTGAGTGTGTCTCCAAACCCTTCCCAGGAAGCGGCGATTGTAACCGAGCCCTCCAGCACAATTTCACAGGGCTTTCTTCCCCAGCAGGATAAAATTAGCCGAGCTCTCCTGAGATGACAGCTACGAACTCCAGCTTCCCTCAGATGACCTCAATGGAGTCATTTGTTGCTTAAATGACAGACAAACGCAGTAATTAGGTCTATTTAGTGAAGGGGAGGTGAAAGGTCAAACTACTGGGCAAACTGTCTCCAGCGCTCGACTTGGGGACCACGCCGGGGCTTTGCGGGAGGTGATGTTTGTACAACAACCTGACACGGGTGGCAGCAGGTCCCTGCTCGGCCCCGGGGGCTCCCGGGCGTGTCCCGAGCCTGAAATCCCCCGTTTCTGCTCATAAACCTCTGAACTCGCTCGTTTGTGTGGTAAGGGATTAGAGGCAGAGGAAGGAAGAGCTGATGAAAAGACGGGCGGCTGTGTTACGGGTTTGGGGTGGGTGATCAGGAGGGGGATCCACAGAGAGGGGTTGGGAGATGTGGGCTCAGTTAAGTGGGAAATCACCGACCTTCCCCACTTCGTTTCCCTCGTCCTCCCTGGCAATGCTCCCTTCTGTGCTCTTTGCTTGTTTATTTCCTGAATTGGGTCGTGTTTTGTGTGACCAACCCACCAGAGACAAGCCACACCTGGATTTCTCTCTGCTCTCTTTTGGTTTGGATGCCACAGAACTGCATCTGAACATCATTCCTGCATGAAAGCATTTCTTGCCACACATCCCAAATCTCCAGAAGGTCCCTGAACCAAAATGTTTAGCCGAAGTGGCTGTTTTTGGCAGCTGAGCTCCTGCTGGCTGCCCCTCCTCAGGGCTCACAGCAAACCCAGCACCCTTTTACCTATGGAGCATTTGCAGGATTTCCCTTGGCTATTCCACGAAGGAGGGAAACTCTGTAGGATTTTTAAGTGGTGGAAACTGTAAACGAAGAGTTCCATTTTGCAAAGAGAGGTGGTAGAAGGTGACCAAGATTTTGGGTTTGAACGCCACAAGCTTGGAGTGCTCCTCACCAAAAAAAGGTGCCACATTTCTGAATTTTTCTCTGAGTTTCCTTCAGATTCCCCTGCCACGATTTGCTTCTGTACCTGTGTGGGGGTGGTGTTTAGAAATCCTGAAGGTGACCAGCACCCCTCCCATGGTCCATCCCTGTGGTGGTCACTGCACCCAAGCACATTTGGGTGTCCTGGCATTTCCCTGCACGCCTTCCCTCCCCCACATCCCTTCCACCTGAGCCCCTGCCCGTCTCCTCCAGATCCCGCCGTAAAACTCCCTTCCCTCGGGAGGCCTCTTAACCCCTGTCTGCGGGGCCCCGGGAAGAGGTGCTGCTGATGCTGCTGAGAGAGAGGGTCACGAAGAGCCGACGTGAGAGTGAAAAGAAAATTAGAAAACAAACAGAGGGGAGGTGGAAACGCGCCCGCCCTTGAAGTGCAAAGACCTCCCCGTCCCCCCCTGAACGGGGCTTATCTTCAAAAAAGGGCCCTTGCGATGATACAAGAAAGAGCAGGCTTCTCACACCTTGTCTTCACTTCCCGCAGATCCTATCTGCCCACAAGTGCCTGTGATCTCGGGCAGACCTCTCTACCTTGCCCCTCGCCTTTCAAGTCTGCGGCAGCTGTTTTGCTAAGCCGGAGACCTTCCCACTTCATCCTTTTCTCCCCGGCGGATGGCGCGGGAGAAGACAGGCGGCGTTTCTGACGGGCTCGGGGAGCGGGAAATGTCATCCCAGAGACTTTCTTTTGTGTATTTTCCCGTGGATGGATTAGTTTGTTTGAAGAGCATCTCCTATTTAACACCTCATTGAGCAAAAAAAGCACGTAGGGACAAGAGTTTTTTTAAGGGGCTGCTTGTGAGGAGCTCAAAGTGCACACTGAGCACTCAAATAATTTGCTCAGTTTTCAGAAATAACTGATCACACAGGAGTTAGAGTGAGTCATGAAACTTATATGTTTTATAATGATATGATCCATATTTTTCCACTGTTTCTCGGTCCAAAAAGAGACAAATAATGACATTCTGGAAGAATACACAGGGTGTGAGTAAAGAATCCCAAACTGGAAATAGGATTTGTTATTCTGGTTTATTCACCTCAGGATCTGGTTGGAGTCCCATGGCTCCCGTGCTGGCGTCAGCAGGAGGGATGTCCCTAAGCCAAGAGCAAGGAGTAGCCCTTGTCCACATGGATTGAGTCATTCCTTCAGGCTAATGGTAAAGTGCTGCTTGTGCTCTTCTCCATCGACAGCAGTGACCTCCCACCCCCAAAAATGCTGAGGTTCTCTCAGGAGACCTCCCTTCATCTGTTCCCTATCTTCATCTGACACAAACCATCCAGCAGGTCCCCTGTAACGGGATTACATGGGTGAAATCCACTTTATCGGGAGATCTCGGAGTGTTTATTGGTCCTTTGTGACACTCCTGGGAGAGAAGTGCCCGATTCAGATTGATAACATTCCTCCCTGCTCTGCTACTCTTCCCAAAGGAGTCTTGCCCTGGCTGCACGGGGACTGCCCACGGGATAAAGTCCAAATCCCTTCCCATGGAGCAGGTCTCTTTCACAAAGCAGGCAAAACTGTTTCTTCCTTGGGGAAAAATTAGCTCCAACAGCCTTCTCAAACCCTTCCAGCCCAATCAGCTCTTACTCTGTGCTTTGTAGGTCACTGCAATTTCCTATGAACTTGAGGGGAGATTTTCTTGGGAAAAGCTCTTTTTTTTTTTTCCCCTGTAACTTTTCCAGCTGTTGATTTTCCCCTAGGAAAGTCAAATTATACTTGAGCATTGTATCAGCAGATGGATTAAAAAGCTGATCTGTCACACAAGAAAAACCTGAACTGAACAGCTTCCTGCATTTCCTGGGCAGGAAGGTTCCTGGGAACCTTAGAATACAAGACCCAGACTGTTTTTCTTCCAGCACAAAACATCCAGGATGAAATCAAACTATGGCCATTGGGACTTTGGAGGACATTTGGGATTTGGTGACCTTGGTGTGCACAATCTACAAGGGAGGGGAAGCCATTGGCCAAAATTTGAGCCTTTCAGGGAGCAGAGTAAATTGCAACCACGTTCCAGGGAGCTTGCCAGGGAGGCTAATGGGCTGATCTCATCCACCTTGATGTAAATCCAGCCCAGCTCCAGGAAAGCCAATAGCATTATCCTGGCTCTGTGTGGAGGTACCGCTGAGATCACAAATGACACATTTCTAATGAAGACAAAGTTAAGGGAACACGTGCCCCGCATGGAAAGTGAGGGTGTAGCAATGTCCCAGGCTTTGGATTTCAGAGGAAGTGGAACTGGCTCAAGTATTTTGGAGGTGTTCTTCCATTGAATTGCTGTGTGTGAGCCCTCTGGGATCTGCTGCTCCTCCTTGCTTAACCTTCCCCCTGGAGCTCTCCGAGGATGTCTCAAGATGCCCTCCCACAACCCGATTAAAGTGAGGTAAGGATTTATCTAAAGTGTCTTGCCTGAGTCCAAAGAGAGCAGCAGAAGCAAGAAAGGAGCAGTGCCATGAACTCATTTTCCAAAACTTTAGTTGAACGTGGTTAAAAAAAAAAAAAAAGCTTTGAGAAGCCTGCACAGTCTCCTTCCTTGGATGCACAGAAAAACTTCACTGTGAGCTCCCCAAGGATGCTGCCTCTCTGGTTTGAAATCTCATGCAAGAGAGAATAAATACAGACCCCTTCCCCTCCTCCCCTGACATTTCAGTTGTGATTAAGGCACCATTCATCGCCCCTCGTCTTCCAAAGCCTTTACTATTTATGGACCTGCTGTTTTTCCAGGGGTTGACACTAGCGTGCATTCAGCTCCCTTCTTCTCTCCCCGTCCCATCCTGTCCCCCCTCTCCCCTCCCTGCAGGCATTTCTCCATTTCAGTAGAGAAACCACGAGTGACTGGAGTGTCTGTGACCTCTAGGCTGTCAAACTCCCACTGACTAAATAAAAGCAGCCCAAGAGGGAGAGAGTTCCCATAAATCACCTCCCGTGACAGAGACCACCTGGGATTCGCTCACTGCACGGAGGTACCCGGCCCATTCCAGCTGCTGAGCTTGCACTTTCCCGCATTTTTATGGACACCGTTGGAGAGATACACGGTGTTTACACAAGGAATGGAAATTTCAAGTTTTACTGCACGGAACGGATTTGCTCGGCTCGAGGTGGGCAAGCTCTGTGATTAGGGGAGGGGTGAGGCCCATCGCATCCCAGAGGTGTGGGAAGGGCCTGATCCCAGGTGGGATGGGGCAAGAGGTTCCAAGGTTTGGGCTCCTGCCCTGTTCATCCGTGTGAAAGCTTTTTCCACACTGTGGGAAGATGAAGACGTTCGTGTCAGAGGAAAGTGGGGTCAGATCCAGGTCTAGACAGGCTTGGTTGTGGCCAAGGGTGGCATCTGCAGCTTCTGGATCTACCTGAGGGCCCCCAGGTCATCATTTGCTATGTCAGGGTGCCCAGTCCCTTCAAAGTCACCCTGAACCACCATGGAGCCTTCAGCCAACCTGAACATGAGCAGGGATAAACCGAAGGGGGTCATGGAACCATGGAATGGTTTGGGTGGGAAAGGACATGAAAGCTCACCCAGTTCCATTCTGTGCTGTGGGCAGGGGCACCTTCCACTGTCCCAGGGTGCTCCAAGCCCTGTCCAACCTGGCCTTGGACACTTCCAGGGATCCAGGGGCAGCCACAGCTTCTCTGAGCACTCTGTGCCAGGGCCTCCCCACCCTCACAGGGAACAATTTCTCCCTAATATCCAGTGTAAATCCCCTCTCTTTCCATTTCAATCCATTCCTCCCCACGATGTGAAGATCAGCTGAAGATCTGCCCCTGCTGAGTGAGGAGCCCTTCCTAGGGTCAGATATGACCAGTTCCAACAACTTCACTTAATCCATGTGGCTGTGACAAAGTGAATTTGGGATTTGCCCCTGCCCTACACATCTGGCAACGTTGCTTTAAATTATTTCCAGCCAGGCTTGCAATGCTCATCTGTTGAGGCCTCAGCATTTGTTATTAAGTAGCATCACCATTTTTAAACAAAAAGATGTATATTCCAAGCAATGTTTATCAAAAAAAAGACTTTCACTAACAAGAAAGGAATTTTGCTGATGGTCTTTCCCGAACAAAGAAAATGGGGGCAGGGAGGTGAAGAACCAGAAAGGCCAGGAACATTAATCCTATGAAATGAAGTTTTAAGTGGGGAAATTAGGCTTAGATAAAGGTGATCCAGAAAGGAGGATCATTCCCCAGTGGTTTCTGAAATTTAAAAAAAAGAAAAAAAATATATATAAGTTGTATTTGAAAATAGCAACAAACAGGTGTGTGAACTTTCTTCAGATCAGTTTTTCCTGACTGTACAAATTTAAAAGCAACTTCATTATTTTTTTTTTAATTTCATGGGAAGAGTTCTTCCCATCAGCATCTTGAATGAACAAGAAGCCAAGACAGATTTCAGGACAGGAACGCATTTTTCCATCTCGGAGGTTGTTGCAGCCAAAATGCAGCTTGGGAAACTCTGAAGCCAGCTGATAGAGTGAAACCTTAGGACTTGGTGCTCAAATAATTTTTTCAGAGTGATTCCAAACTCAAATAACTCAGTGGAAAAGCAGTTTGGAAATGATTCGGGTGAGATCAGCCAGAAATGATATTTTGCTTTTGCACGGATAAGCAAAGCCAGAAATCAGAGTTGCAGTGAATGAACCCATTCACGGTGAACCTGCTCGTGGTTGGAACCTCCCCTTCCAGCCCTTCCTGCTGACCCTTCCCACCTCATGCTGTGCCTGGCTTGGTTTTCCCAAAAAATTGAAGATGATGTCTAAGGCGGGATCATGAATGACTCAGTTTGCAGAGGAACGTCACTCCCAGATTGTCCCTCCACTCTTTTCCAGCCCAGCCTTGCCCCTGCTACTGTTGGGTTTCCAAGCTCCCTGCACTTCTGGATCTCAAAGGAGGAGAAGCTGGAGAAGACAAGCTGGAAAGGAGTCTGAAGAGAGCTGGGAACTGCCCACTTGGAAGTTGGGCAGATGGAAGCTGGTCTGAAGTTCCTTGACATTTAAAAGGATCCAATTTTTGTGTCCCTTTTCCACTCTTTCCCCCTTTAACAGAACCAAGGTCTTGCCATGGGACACTCCATGGGGTCACCAAAATGCTGGAGAACTAAGAGAGCCCCAACTTGAGGAAGATCTCCTTTGGTTTTTTGTATTTGTTGGAGATGTTCAAACATCTGGATATCCTCTGGACTGACTCAGATCCTGCCAGATCTGGCACTTGGACTGAGCCATGGACACCGTGGTCCTCAGCACATGCTCATTGCTGGTGCAACTTTGGGACCAGCCCCTCACGTGCATCCCTTTTCCCTGTGCCAGGACAGCAAGTTTGCTTTTCCCTGGAGCCCCTTCAGCCGTGGGATGCCAGAGAATGTGCCAGGAGGAGAAAATTCCTCGCTGACGTAAATGCAGGAACAGCCCTGGTTAGTGGTGTGTGTGCTCCCTGCCAGGCTGAGAGGGACTGGAAGTGACTCTGAACAGCGTCTCTGTGTCCCTTGCACACACAAAAAAACCCCCTGAACCCTTTCCACCAACTCCACAAATTTAATTTAGGAGCGTTGCACGTTCTCAGATAAGGGTTTGGTTCACTCAGGTTTACAGAGTTACATTTAATTGGAGAGCTCAGCAAAATCTGAGAGGTCTTCATAAAGACTTGGGCAGGCGGGACATTAATTGCATTATTTTCTTTATAGATAAATCTTATTTGGTGGAGCCACCGTAATCAGATAAAGAATAGATAAGATCAAACCTTGCCTTTAAATTCCAGATCTCCTGGCTTGAGAAAATATGGAGCTCAGATTACGGTGAAACTTTTAATGGGCTTCAGAGATTTCTGCCGAAGCGGGACGGGAAAAAATGTAGATCCTTCAAGACCCTGGAAGGAGCAGATATCCTGCATTTGTGCAGTAGTCAGCAGTTTCAGATAAGGAACAGAGGATTTTCAGGTCTGATTGCTGATGTTTTCCACATAAAAGCTGTGCTCTCCTTCAGGAAGAGGACCCGAATCTCTTCAGCCATCACGAGAGCCAGCCCCGACACCCAGCCTAATTCTCCTTGTCGGCTTTGATCCAAAACATTCTTCCGAGCAGGAGGAGCCTGGGGAAGGGAGAGGGGAAGGGACCAGGGGGAAGACTGAATAAGGGAGCCAAGAGGCTGCTCTGGAAAATCACGGCTGAAGTTACAGGAGGGGAATTAATCTTGAGAGGCCGCATGTAACAGTTCCATCCATCAGCATGACACCGGTACCATTATTAGAGGAGATGGAAAATTAAATTGCAAAATTATCTGTTCTGTTTCATTGACTTTTTTTTTTTTTTTTTTTTTTTTTTTTTTTTTTTGTGTCTTTCTTTCTTCTCCCTTTTCATTCCAGGCATCACTTGCAGCAATACCACTGGCACTTGGCAGCGGGTTATTAAAAGCACCTGGCCATGAAAGGAAATCAGATCCCAGGGCTACGTTCGGTAGCGCTGCCATCGCAGAGCTCCTGGTCCAAACGTGGCAGGAGAGGGGGACCCAGACGGGCAGAGCGAGGATGAGGGGCCCCATGTGGGATGCCCTGATGTGCCAAGCTCCTGGGCATCGTTTCCCTCAGGATTGTGGCTGACTGCCAGGCTCCAAGTCCTGCCCCTCTCTAAACACGAGAGAGATGCTGGAGATGAGAAACCCTGGTGCTGACTAGAGGACACCCGTGTTATTTTTCTCCTCTTCTTCTCCCTGATGTTCCCTACCCCCATTTCTTACTTTTTGGGGTTTTGCTGTCCCTCTCCTCGCATTTTCTCCCAAATTCCCCACTCCTTCATCTTCCACAACCTCTCCTCTGCAGCTTCCAAACCTAATTTGAGATCAGTGGGAATAAAATGATTTAAAACCAACAACAAGGAAAAAAAAAAGAAATCCCCATTGGAATATAATTTTAAACACCCCACCCCCATCCCAACAGCCTTTTTTTGTCATTTCAAACACAGGGACACCCCAACCTGTGTCAAGGCCGGGTTGGATGGGGCTTGGAGCAACCTGGGATAGTGGAAGCTGTCCCTGCCCATGGCAGGGGATGGAATGAGATGGGCCTTAAGGTCTCTTCCAACACAAACTATTCCATGATTCTATAATCCTAAAATCATGGGAATCCAAGAGAAAAGGGATTAGCAGGGAGCTGTCCTCAAAGTTCAACAGCCCAAACCATGTCACTCTTCCAACTGATGTTCAAAGGGTAAATACGAAGAAAAAAGCATAAAAGTGGTTAAAAAACCCTCAAAAACTGAGTTTCTTGTAAATCAGAGGGAGAATTTATCAAGAAATGTCAGGAGTGGATCAAGCCCTAATGAGTGGAAGAGTTCTGGTTGGTTTTGAGTCCTAATTGAGCGTTATCTCATAATGAAAATAAGGAGAGAGAAGCAGCAAAGAGATGACCTGAGTATCTCTGTGTTGTGCTGGTGGAAAGATCAATCCATAATAGTGAGGAGAAATGTAAATAAATTGTCCATCTCAGTAGGAACTGAACTCTGGGCTGCCAACAAAGACAATTTTTTTTTCTGTATGTGTGCATTTATATTTATTAATATTTTTATTCACATAATAGAATTTGTGGGCATTTGGGGGGCAGTATCCTGGTGAAGCTGCTTTTTATAAGCACTGAATTATGCACAGCAGTGAGGTTTGCACTGAACAAACCTTGTCTCCCTTGTTTTTTCTCTGCCTGGTTCCTGGCTTTTCCTGGCTGTTGCATTGACGAGTAATTTGTAGGGGTCAAGACATAAACTGTAATTCCAGCACTGTATTTTATGCTGCTACTGTTTCCCTGACAGGGGAGACTTCTGTAAAACAACAACAAATAGAAATATCCAGTTCCCGAGAAGTTCTTTAATCAGAGATTCTCAAAGTGTTTTGCAAAAGGAAAAGGAATTGGAGTGGTCACTCAAATTGAGAAGAATTTTCAGCAGCTTCATTCGGGGGTTTCTCCCAGTCTTGGTGGATATTGTGTGGCTTTTGTGGGTGTCAAACTCACAGCTCCCGGGGGAACCTGAGCATCCACTTCCATGAGCTATTTTGATAACATAGTCTTGGCTTTAGTATCAAAATATCTCATAGAGGTGGATGCTCAGATCCCTCAGGAGCTGCTGTGACCAGAAACCTCCCTCAAAGGACAAGAGATCCCTCTCCATGACATGATGCAGAGGTGGAGAGGCTGAACCTGGAATTTTAATTTTTTTTACATTTTCATGGCCTGTTTTTTCTCCCATCAAACTTGGAGGATCCAACAGATCTTCTTTGCATCTGTTCTCTCACAGTGATGGAGAAATTCCTGAATCCAAAGGGAACAAAGTGACCCCGCAGAGCTCAGTGCTCGCTCTCAGGAACTGGGAGAGAGGATCCTGCTGGGGTTTGGGTTTTCTGACTTGGATCTTTGCAAGTTTGACAGAGGTCTCCTGGGTGGCCTCTGGCAGAAAATGTCCTGCTGACCAAAAGATGAAGGAGGGATGGATGGACAGATGGGAGGATGGGTGGATGGATGGATGGATGGGAGGATGGATGGATGGATGGATGGATGGA
>VZTH01002214.1:56572-123550 GCA_013397815.1 Aleadryas rufinucha
AGCTTTAAGGTCCCTTCCAAGCCAAACCATTCTATGATGCTATGATTCTATGGATGGATGGATGGATGGATGGATGGATGGATGGATGGATGGATGGATGGGACTCACAGCTCTGCTTACTAAGCTGGAAGGAAAGAACAAAACCTAAGTAACAAAAACTCTGCCAAGAGAAAGCAATTCCCATTTTCCCATTTTTCTCCAGACCTGCACATAACCCCGACTGAGCAATGATGGTCTGGTGTTAAAAACCAAGCTGGCCCAGAACAGGAGACACAATGGGAGGGTGGTGGTCAGTAGCTGCCTCTGGGGCTACTTATCTGTGTCTGCCTGGCCCCCTCAAGTGCCTCCATCACCGTAAAGAAGTCAGAAATGCCCCTCTGCCCTCACCCCAACCTCTGGCAATAAATCCCACGGCGAGGGCCTGTGCCAGAAGTGTCTCTGGAGCAGCACAGCCGGGCCGGCAGTACCAGGAGAACATAAATTTCAGCCTGCTCTGCCTTATACCATGAGGGCTGAGGGAGAGAAATGTAAAACAAGACTCTCCCAGGCCATTCCCGTGCCAAACAGCAGCCTCTCTATCATTTGGTGGTTTATTATAAACAGGCTCCCACTGCAGTTTTGAAGCAGAAATTTTTTATGAATAAACGTGGGGTTTTTTTTCCCTTCCTTCCCCCTGCAAAGCCAGTGCTTGAAACCTTCACGTGTCACTGTGGGCGCCCCTGCAAACCTCGGATGTTTGACTTCTGGAGGGTTATTTTGGGGTTACTCCTGGAAATCCCACTCTGAGATTGTCATCATTTGCCTTTCCCAGAGCTGCCTGTGCCGGGAATGTTCCTTTCGGGAATGATCAGCGGCAGTTTTTGTGCTCAGCCCCAGATTCCCTGTTTACTACTTATGCAAAGGGGCTTTTTTCTGCCCTCAGTGTAAACACAGTTGATCACTTTATATCCTCTGTATATTGTTTCTTAATATGAATGAAGTGAGGCAGCCTCGCAGCCGTCATCCACATCAGGGCCTAAAATAAACTTACAGCAACTTGGGGAGTGTTTGGCTTTGCAAACTGTGAAAAAGGCTTCAGCTCTGTAATAAGAACAGGGGCATATTTTTAGCACTTAGCATTTGGTATTTTATAAAAAATTACGGCAAGGATATCGCAAATTTGATCTGTTTACCTTGCTTTTGTTGGGTTTTTGGTTCTTTTTAAACAACTCTCACTGGACAAATGTTTTATCTGCTACTGCATAATCCAAGACAAACAAACCTGCTGGGAGTGCATTAAGAGAAGTAGGTCCTTGCATTCGAACGAGGTAAAGAGAAAGAAATATTTGACCTTTTTGCCAAAAATATTATGGCTTACATTTGTTTTATATTTTCCTTTTATTAAATCACTCTTCTAAACCACTCCGAAGTCTCAGTTCATTCGGTGACAATTCGTTTATGGTGTTTCTGAAGTGGATTTAGATTGGAGTGATAAAATTACAGGCCAAAATTACAACCATCATGGAAAATACTGGCTCATGTTTGGCTTTGCATACCACAACTGAAAGATTACCAGGCATTGCCAATAAGCAGGAGGAAGTCAAGATAATAATATATGCATTTATAGACATGAGCTGGATTCCAGGACAGGCCACAATAGATTTGTGGAAGGTGAACTGGAATATTTAACCGTGTCTCATTAGTGGGGGAAAATCTGGCAGGTTGTGAAGAGGTAACTATAGTTCAGACATTGGATTTGTGGGATCCTTCCAGGAAAAATGCAGGTCTTGCAAACCCTCAAATTAAACAGCTTTGTGAATTGTAGTTCAGCTGATGATGTCATGGAGTAATTCCCTCTTTCCTCCGTGTTTTCACAAGAAGCCCTGAGGTGGTCGGGGTGTTTTCTTGGGATGGACCTTGTTTTACAGGGGAATGCTTAAAAAATGTTTTGCTTTACGTGCTCACGTGGAAGTGCAGAGCCAAGAAAAGAAGGGAAAACCCCAAACCAGAATATTGATCCTCTGCAGGTACCCATGAGAACACAGCCTTAAAATCCTGAGCTTTCCAGTATCACAGAATCATTTAGGCTGGAAAAGACCCCCAAGATCATCAAATTTTGGCCAATCACCACTCTGTCACCCAGCCCAGAGCACTGAGTGCCACATCCACTCATTCCATGAACATCTCCAGGGATGGGGACTCCACCACTTCCCTGGGCAGCCCCTTCCAATGCTTAAAAATTTAACCTTGAATATTTTGGATGCTCACAGGTCATTGTCTGGGTCTGAAACTTCCTGAATTTTGTTTATACAAAGTACATCCACGATGAAATTGAGCCCAGCTGAGCTCTTCAGTTTTCCAAGAGTTTCCAAATTTGTTGTAACACAGGAATTATTACATGGAACTCAATGATCCTGTGGGTCTTTTCCAACCTAAATGATTGTACGATTTCTAGGAATTAACAGAGCCCTCGGGCAAAAGAAAAGGCAAACAAGTTACTCAGGCCATGAGAAAGCTCTGGGGAAGAAATTCACATTTAATGGTCCCAGGTAAGTGTGCTTTGATGGATGCAGATGGCTCAGAGTCCGTGCAGCATCCAATTAGCTCTGGGAAGGGGGTTTTGCCTGATTATCCGTGTGAAATCATTGCTGCTGCCATCAGCACTGGCTAAAACCCGTTCTTGGAGAACTTCGAGGAGGGTTTTTCTAAAAAAAAAAAAAAAATCAGTCCATGCTGTTGAGAAACTGCAAACATTAGTGGTCTGAAAGAGTGTCATTATTCCTGCTGTAAAAATGTACGGGGTAGTTTGGCATCTCTGGCTGACATCTGCTCCTCATTGTCTTGTGCCAATGCAAACTCATCAAGTCAGAGAAGATGAAATATTCCCCTCTGCTCCCAAACCCACCTCTCCTCTGGCTTGCTCTGCAGCTGTCAGCAGCTCGGCCACCTTGGTTTCATTACTGAGCCGTTCCCCCCGGGCAGCCACTTCTGCTGCTGACAGTTCTGCTCAGAGTCCTGCTGAGCCTCCTTAAGACGCAGTTTCCCCACGGCTCTCCACGTCTCCTTCCTTTCCAGCAGAATTGTGTAGGACAAACCTCCAGAGAAATCCCCTGTCTTCATGTAAACCCATGATGGGGAAGGTTTTAACTCGGGAGTTTGGACTCCTCTTCACTGGGGAAAACGAAGAAATATCAAGCATAAAATATACCCAGAAAGATGGACAGGGTAGAAATGTAGCCATGAAACAAAGTCAGAGAGTCCAAAGTCTAAAGGAAAAGGAAAAAAAGCAAATATTGCAAATGAAAATTCATTCAAACCTCTGAGATTTGACACAGCTCATTCTCTTAGTTTTGCTTGAGAGAGTGTTTTGTTGCCAACTGAATTAACAGCCTTGCAGTGATAAAAATGGGGAAAGGTTGGGAGGGGGAGGGAGGTCCTCAGGAGATGCTGGAAGGTTGTGTAGAAATCCTAAAGCAACAGGAGTTGCCAGGAGAAGAGTTTGGAGGAAGCAGGCGAGCTCAGGAAGTCGATTTGCGCTGAAGAGCCGGGCTGTGTTCTCAAATCCAAAATAAACTTGCTTCAAAACAAACCAAAGGCCCAGTGGATCCAGGCTTCTGGATGCAGCATTTGGAATTGTTGGCCCCAAGCGATGCCTGAATGAATTGTAAATCCCTGGGACTGCACACACACACACAGCCGTGCTCACACTCTCGGGGAGGCCCATAAAACCCGGCTTTATGGGAGCTGAGCCTGAGCTCAGGAGCTGAAGGAAGCCGGGAGTCTCTCCGGGCCCATCTGCACGGCCCAGCCGGCTGCTGCCGCTGCACCAGCGAAATGCAGCTGCAGAGCAGCTGTGCTGAGCCCAGCCTGGGGTGTCTGCAGGGAATTTGGGATACCTGCTGGGGTGGGAGCTGCGTCAGCCGTGCTGAAAACCCATTAATCCAGGAGCTCTTCATCCCCCAAGCCCTGTAAAGGCACGCAAGGTCCTCGTCCAGCACCTGAGCCCAACCATTCTCCTGAGGAGCTCAGGGCTCTCAGAAGCTGGTGGCTGCTTTCCCCCATCAGACCCAAACTCATCATGGCTGCATTCCTGGGGTCTGTTTTTATTAGCTCAGCCCTGAGTGCCCTTGTTCACCTTGCCCTGGCCACAGCTGCAGCCTGTGGGGATGGACGCTGGGATGGGGCCCAGCTGCACAGGCACTGCTGGTTCCTCATCTGGGTTGGGCTCCTGGCTCTGCTTCCAGCCCAAGTCACGGATGAGTAACACCTTTGATTACTTCAATTCTTCACGTTTGTTATCTCTGCTGTTGGCACCTGGATTTAAACATGGCTCGGTCTGCTGAGCTTGGCTCTTCTTGCCTTGGTCAAGATCCTCCCGTGGGCTCTGTTCCCAGAGTGCTGGGAAAGCCGTGCTGGGCATGCCCAGCCCATGGAAATCTGTGCCCAAAAGGTGAGCCTGGCTTTGAGTGTGGGTTCATGCCACAGCTGAGGGCTCAGCAGGGCTTGTAGAGCTTCATTCAGGAGCTCTTTGGGATCATTGCCCCACTGAGTATTTGTTTTGGAAGGAAGGAAGCGTTGCTCGAGGCGCCTCTACCAGGCTCAATCCGACTTTTTCTGCATGCCCTGGCCACGTGTGCACACAGCAGCCTGGGGTTAGGAATGTGCAGCCACGGAGCTCTGAGATATATTTTAAGACCTGAGCTTTGGGGAGCCAAACTATTGAGCTCCTCTCTTGGCAGAGAGCTGTTTAATTTCAGATTTTTCACGGCTGCGAGCATTTATCCTGGTTTGGACTTTTCCATGTTCTAATTCCCGCGGAGTCGGTACCATTTCTGGATTGCAGCTGAGAAGTGCAGCCTTCCCCCAAGATCTGCAAGCAAACCAGCAAAGCGTCTCTTACTCCAAACTGGAATATGTCCCAAACCTTTCACCACTCAGCGCAGGGTATTGACAGCTCCAAGTGTTTTCTCTAAACTGTTGATGTTGTTGGGATGGTTGCGATATTTTCTCCTCAGTCTCGAACTGTCGTGCCTCATTTCTTTGTTTATACAAAACCTCACAGTGTCCTTTAGGAAAGCGTGGGCTGGAAAAAATGTCTCGTGCCTGAAGCAGTTTGGTGGGGGAAAGAAAAGCAGATGGGAGGCTCTGCAGTGGTGGATCTATGCAGTGTGATCCATCCCACACGAGTTTTTTGGGATGCTGGTGGAAGGATCGGCTCAGAGTCAGTGATGGCTTAGTGGGGGCACAGCTCTCCTTCCCCTGCTAGTGCAGATGGAGAAGATCTCCAACATCTGGAAGTGGGCTGCCCTGGTAGGGCTGATGACTGGAAATCCTGGAAGGCTTTGCAGTGACTCTAAATGTGTCCAGATCCAGGCTTCTGCCTGCGTGTGAAGGCTGATCCCATGGTCTGTGTTTGTTACCTCATGGAGCCTATATGGGAGGGCTGGACAGAGATCCCAAATGAAGCTCTCTCAGCTCTCACCACTCCTAAACCACCTCTGGAATTGTTTTCCAGGTCTGGGTTTGCAGGGAGGTCCCTGATATTGGGCAGACAAACCAAGTACCTGGCTCCCTGGAGGCTGACAAAGTGGAGGTGCAATGCCCAAGCTGATGCTCACCTGAATCCATCCATGGAGGTGGGAAAGGGGGAATTGTGCCTTGTAGATGTTCCCAGAGCAACCCTGGGAGTCACACCACATCTAAACCCTTTTTCCAGGCTTTTATGTGGCAGAGTTTACCCATAACCCTGCAAAAGCTCTGATATTTTCAGAGATTTTTGCGTGTCAAAACCAGAACTGCTCTGGGTATTTCCTTTCTGCTCCACGAGGGCCACCTCTGTCAGCCAGATTATCTCTGGAGGGGTTAAGTTCCCTGTGGGAGATGCTGATTTCATTACAACCCCGGGCTATAAACACTGCGTGCTGCGGCACTGACGAATCTCTGGGTGTTATTGGCAGATGGAAAAGCCTGCCTGGGCCAGGAGATCAATTCAGCCCCTCGCTCCCTGCCAGCAAGTGAGTTATCTCCAGCTCAAGTGATTTTTATTTCGCTCCTTAATCTCATTTGTAACTGCGATCCCTGATGACACACGTCTGAAACCTTGGCTTGCAGCACCACGTCGCTGAGATGGAGCTGGAAGGAGCTCCAGAATCCATATGCTGTTTTAAACATGGGCTTAAAATCCTTCTTTGTCTTCTCCTCGTTTGGACTTACTTGGCCTAAGTGGGTGAATGAAAAGGGGAGATGTTACCCTGAGGTTTAAAGGGGTTGGGGAAGGGGGGAACGTGCCCTGTGCCTAAATGAGGAACCAGAATCCTGGTGGGAGCTGATTTCTTCTCCCAACTCTCTTGTTTTCCCAAGTGCAACTGAGTGGGTCACTTCTCACCTGTTGAAGATCTGCCCATGAGAGGTTGCAAGGGTGATAGAATTATTTTGGCTAAAAGCTGTTAAAACTCTTGTTCTAAACTCTTGTTACTAAAACACTCTGCCATAGCTTGAGGGGATTACACAGGGAGGAAGGATTCTGTGGAGCCTGGGCTTCCCTTCACTTCATGCAAGGATGTGTTTAATTATAGAAGCTTATATCTGATTCTGCATGGGTAAATGGATATTGAAAGTGCTACTTCCATCTTCAAAGATGCCTAAGTAATGCTTTGATCCCAGAGGGAGCTACGAACACAGATCTAGTCTGCATCAAACGTGATTTCACCTCACCTGCAGCCTAGGATTGTCTTTGCTCAGGTGCCATTTTATTAAAATCAGAGGAGTGGTTCTGTGTCCATTCGGGGGGTTTTGGTCTGGAGATGCTGCTGTTGGACACCCAGGCTAAATGACAGCCATGGAATCATCAGAAAATCCCAGAATGGGATTGGAAGGATAATTAAGATAATCCAGTTCCAACCCTCTGCCATGGACAGGGACACCTTCTACTATCCCAGGTTGTTCCAAACCCCATCCAACCTGGCCTTGGACACTTCCAGGGATGCACCCGTGAGCGCATCCCAGACAGGAGAGAATGTGCAGCCCTGTGTGGGATCTGCTCTGAGATCTGTTGGGAATGGTGTGCAGAGAGGATCCTGCCTTGCCACAGGGAAGAGGGGCTGGGGGCAAGGTTGCAATTTCCTGGGAAATCCCTCTCAGCCTTTCTCTGAATTCATGTCCAGATAGGGCTGGGAGATAACTTCCTCCACCATCCAACTGCTAGGATTTCCTCAGAGCATGAGAAACAGCCTCTGTATCCCTCTGACCTTGCTCTAAATTTGTTTCCTTTTAAGCTGCTATTTAAAGGGAGGGGGGGGTGCAAGAGCAAGAAGGAAAGTTTGATTTCTTTAATGTTCATGGAAGCAGGCGATTGATAACACTTGCAAGGGCCAGGCAGGGAGCCAGAGGGATCCTGCTTCAGGCAGCTCTGCCAGCAAAGCTCAGCCTTGCTGGCTGGGGATGCAAAGCTCTGCTTGTTTACGACTCCAGGCCACCCTTCGAGATGCTCTTGCCAATCCCTTCAGACTGGAGGGGGTGTTGTGCACCGAGCTGGATGATCTGAACAAACGCTCACCAGGGACGTGGCAGGACCACCAGCTCCAGGGTCCTTTCCAAAGGCTGCAGGCAGATGCCTCCCCTGCTGGGAGGCACAGGGATTAACTCCTTCCGCCGTGGTTGCTGCTCTCATGACAGCTCTGGCTTCGGGCAAAGCGCTGGGGTTTGGCTTTTTCTTTTTAAGAAAAGAGGAGAAATGCATGGGGAAAAAAAAAAATCAGTGTTGTGTTTTTATTTGTGAGTAGAAAATAGCGCTTATCACGGCTCTGGGAAACTATTGTTCTGATTTTTATAAATATGCTTGTATTCCCCTTGACTTTTTTCCTCTCCCTTCCCACTTGCTATCTCCTCTGCTGTGTGCCCTTGGCTGCTTCCCAGACACTTCTCGATGCAAAAGGAGATAAGCTCTTACAAGTTATAAACCTCAGAGGTGCTGCGCATCTCACACTCCCCTAAATCAAATCCTTGCCTGGATACTCCCACACATTCAGAGTGAAGCCCCATGAATCCCACTGGGACACAAATGATCCCAGCCACCTTCTCTCCTTGGTGGAGATCTGTGGATGAACCTGGAGTTGGGAATCTCGTGTTCCCTGGCAGTGAACAAAGCCTGGGTAACCTTCCTCACATCTGCTCTTGGCCAGGTGCCCTTTCCAACAGCAGTCATTGTGCTGGGCAAGGCCTGGAGGTCAGAGGGGAACAGAGATCAAGAACCCCCAGGAATAACAAGATTTTCAACAGTGATAAGAAATTTGGGGGGAGCAGGTAGATTTTCAGCGGTTTGGAAAGTGAAAACCCCGATGCCTTTATGGGGTTTTGAAGGCACCTTTTCTGTAATGCTGTGGACCAGTGATAGGTGAGGGGGGAGAAACTTCAAGGGCATTTGAAAAGCAGGAGGGAAAAATCCCTGGCCACGCTGTTTTCAAACGTTGGCCCCAAGGATTCAATTTTATTCTTCCGGTGACTCACAGCGTGACATTGGCTCCGCTCTCCTTCCTTGGAAAGGAAGTAAGGAAGGCTAGCAATCCATCTTCAGTATATTCTAACATCACATATCGTGTTCCCTTTTGCAGAGTGGAAGAGTTGCTCGGGCTGGAAGGTGCTGTGCACAAGCCAGGCAGATGCAGGGGGTGTAAATCTCTGCGATGGGATGAGGTTTCCAAGAATCCCTCGACTCTTATGGACTTGTGATTCCCTTCGCTGTCCATCAGCACACTGCAAGGCTCGATCCAGTTATTCTTTATCACCCTTACGAACTGAGGGAAGATGGGAAGCACCTTCGGGGCAGTTTTAGGGGACTTTGCACAGAAAATCTCGTGCTCTGTTTGCAGCGTGTGGAGAGTCCCAGGACCGGGGGAAGGAGGCAGCAGCAGGCGGGGATGGGGTGGGAGGGCTGGGCAGGGGGTGTCTGATCCCTTCCCGTGCAAACCCAGCTGCGAGGAGGAGGGGATGAGCAGGGGAGAGAGGAGGAGGAGGAGGNAGCCGAGCCCCGCCGGCTGTCACCCCGCGGTGCCTGCTCTGTGTTACGGGAGGCGAGGAGCGCTCCCGCCGCTGCCCGGCTCTCCCGCAGGGCTCTGCCTTGCCTTAAAAGAGGCACAAATCTAAATCCCTGCGTAACTTCAAAGTAACTCAGGGAAGATTAGGCTCTCCCCGAGCCAGGCGGCAGATGAGCCAGAGGGAGGAGGGATTTTGAGGTTCAAATGCCGCTGAGGATCCTTAAGCTCGCTCTCTCTCTGGGGAGGAGCGGGGGGATTGACCCCTCTGCTTTGGAGATGCTCGCAGCAGATCAGGACCTTGTTATTCCCTGTTTCTATTTCCCAAGCTGCTGGCTCTTATTTCCTTTCGAGCTGCTCCCTGCTCCTCTTCATTAGCAGCTCTCAGCAGTGCAAAGGAATCGTACTCAGAAGTATGAGTTCATCCCCTAAAACTTTGTGCTGGTGCCAGCGGGTCAGTCACTTTGCAAAAAAGAAACTTCCCTTGGAGAAACTCTATCCCTTTGGAGAAAAGGCCAACAAGCCAGAAAAACAAACTCTCAAAAACACTGCCTTCAAAAACACTCCTTAACTTGAATCTTTTTCTGGTATCATCCAGTGGGATGGCTGCTGGGAAAAGCTGTCCTGTGCTCCGGCAGCTCTGCCAGCGACCTACAAACCTGCTGCTGGTGGGTGATTGAACCTGGCCACCCCTACAAATGTTGGGCAGGGGTTTTTGGGGGATGTAAATCAAAGTTCTGCACAGTTCCTGCCCTGTTAGAGAAGCACAAGTGCTGTGTAAGTTACTGACCACCTCTATTCATGTCTCAGCTCCTCTTGGCTTTGGGCTGAGGGCTGGCTGGAGAGGCTGGTGGCTATCACAGGATTGTTACCACTAGAAGGGGTTGTGTGGAATTCTGGCCACTGTTTCCAGGAGCAGGATACTCCAGGGTATGTCAGGCTGTGGAAGTGGCACCAGCTCCGCCTGACACTGAGCACATCCACGCCTCACAGCAGCTCCAGGTGGAGCTTTCAAGGCTTCCCTTTGATCATGCCATGGTGATGTTCAGAGCCAGAGACTCCTTGGAAGGAGCTGTGTTGTCATCTTGCTCCTCTTGCAGTCACTGAACCCTCTGTGGAGCAGCACAGCCTGGCTAACACTGAGTTTAAAATCTTATCCAGCGCCTCCACGCCTCAAACCACCCAGATCCCAAATCCCAGTTTCTTCTACTGCATGTCCCTTTATTTCCTCACAAAGTCCTCTTTCTGCTGGAAAAGATTTTTTCCCACTGAGCAGCAGCGAAGGCAGCTGAAATGTGTTATTCCTGTAGTGAAATAATGTTTTCCTAATCTCAACATCTTTTTTTAAAGCATGTCCACATGTAGTGCACTTCCAGAGCAATTCAAGTTCCAGGCACAGCTGCAGAGAGCACTGAGAAAGGTTTAACTCCGTGATCCTGGAGGTCTTTTCCAACCTTAATGATTCTATAACTGCTGGCACGCTCCAGTCCTGCTCCTCTCTGTGCTGGACACTAAGAAACTGAACCAACTCACTTGTCCTGGTGCTTGAGTGGTTTTTATTCGAGTTTTTCGGTTACTTCCTTCTTATTTTCCTGAACATGAGCCGAGGTGGGAAGAAGGAGGGACAAAATTTAAAGGAAGTGTCTTTAGAATGGCAGCATTTTCCCTTGGGTTGATCACTTTGGCTGCATCAGGAAATCCCTGGCTCGGAAGTGGAGGAGATCCAGAGCAGCTGCAGGTCCAGGGGGCTCAGACAGGGAGATGTCCCTTGGATTTCCAACTGCTGGCTGAGGATTTGGGCAAATGTGGAGAGGCACTTTCTGCTTTTGAGGCTGGTGACTTTCAGCCAAGTCTGCTTTGAGTTTCTCCCTCAATCCTTTCTCCCTTCCAAACACTCTGGTCTGAGTCACACCAACAGAATTGTTCTGGGTTGAGCTTCTTGTGGGCAACAAGGAGGGGACTCCTGATTTTGGGCTTGGGAACAGAACCTGCCAGTACCCAAGGTGGGAATCCAGACTTCAGGAGTTCATTCAATCACTGTCTGCATCCCTGCTGATGCTCTTTCCTTGTTTTCCTTGCTTCTTCTGGTGGGATATCCACAGAGATCATTGTCTACAGAATCTGAAATGGTCCCTAATTTTCATCCCTAATAAAATCCAGCCACTGCCATGGCAGACGGCTGGGACACGAGGCCACATCGTTGGGCTGCTGTAATTATTAGATGGTCACTCTACTAATGACAGATTCAATTAAGCACCAACAGATTTGTCTGACACATTCCCAGTGAAAAATAACTCCTTTGGATTCCTCAGTTGCTTCTGAACTGCAGAATCACCCTGATGCCACTGCCAGCTGCCCTGGGCTCTGGATAAAGGAGGATAAATCCCAACAGATCCAACCTCAAGCTGTGAAAACGAGTCCTTTACTGTGCTCAATACATTAAATAACCCAGTGTTTTTCGTCCAGATAACTACTCTAGATCAGCCTTATCTACTCACTTGTGAACTGTAGCCTGTAAGGCAGCCATAAAAAACAACAGGGAACACGGATTTGATCCAACATGTCCATTTATTTTTCCCCACAGGCAGAGATGAAGATGCAGCAATCTGGGAAGTGCTCAGCACATGCTGCTGTTTTGAGCCCAAGTAGACTTTTAGTGTCAGCCCTCAGCCCCTGCTCTCTTTAGGCTCTAAGGCCAGTGCTGTACATCACAATCACACTTGAATCTATAGGGTACCACCTCATTTGTCAGCTGCCACAAAGCATTTTTGCTGTCAGCCAGCACAAGGTCCATACTCAAGCCATGATCAAACCTTGGACAGAGCGTGAGCAACAGCTCCAGTGAATATTCCTGTCAGAACATGGATTAGAATCTTCTCTAAAGCACCTCCTGCCAAGGGTCTGATGTCATCTGTCTTCTCGGAGCAGGGAAATGGTGTGAATTCAATTTTTGTGATGAACAAATCCCTTTCTGTGAGCGCACTCAGGCTTGAGACCAAGAATTCAACTGATTCCTTTTTTCCCTTCTCCCCTTCCCCCATCCCCACCCTGATGAGGTCGATGCTGGCCTTTGCTGGGGCTGTAGAGCACAGGAGGAGAGGTTGGTTTGTGTCATGACAGCCTCTCCATGGACAAAGCTCCTTGGAACAGCCAGGACTGGGCTCAAGGTCGAAATCAGGAGTTTTGAATGTTGAAAGTTAAGAACAACTGGAGGACGTGGTGGATCCCATCACTCTCATCCAGTAGTGGGCAAAATCCAGTTTGGATTAATACCAAGAACAGGTATTAATAATGAGGGCAAATAATCCAGCTCAGGTTAGGCTGCACCTCAGGCTTTGCTCTGAAATGACCTGGCAGGAGTGTAGGCGTTGTTTTCCATGAAAATTCACACCAGTGCCTCCAGCCCCACTGGACCTCTGCCTCAGGACCTGCATCAACACCTGAAACCACAGGGAAAAACCTTCAATCCCAACCAAAGTTCATTGCTTGGTCTCATGAGCTCAGAATCATGGACCAAGGTGAAGACAGAATCGAAGATTTAATTTAGATCACACCCAGCTCTTCGTGCCGTGGAGTGGAAGGTGGAGTGGGCAGGTTGATGATGACCTCCCTGAGATCCCACTGCCAGGCACCAAAGCAGATTTCTCTGTGTCCCCACATCTTCACACCCACCTGAAAGATTTTCCCAGGAGCTTGGGCATGACTTTCCCGTAAAACTCGTCAGCTCCATGGGTTTTATTCCTCTTTGGCAACAAAAAAAGTGTTGATTTAATGCATGTTGCTTTTATATTGTTTGTCACCTTTTATCCCCTCAGTTCTTTACTCTTTAGAGTTGTTGGGTGTGAATTAGGCAGAATTCCTGGCTGACAAACTTTTCCTGAGCTTTCTTGGGAATGCAGCTCATGTTGTCCCATCCAAGATGGTTTAAACCCTGTGGCCCCAGCTCGGTTGGAGTGTGAGCTCACATAAGGATCTCCCCAGCTCCTTGGAGGGGATTTGCAGCTCATTTGTGTTCCTGCACAGAGCTCTCCTGATTTATGCCCATCCTGGACATGAGCTACAGCCTCCCTGAGCATCAGGAGATGCCCAGAGTCGATGATGCTTCCAAGGAAAACCTGGCTCCCAGCAGCACAACCTCTGGCACAGCCTTGCTCAGGTGACAGGCACAGCCTCCCCCAGAGCTCAGGGCTGTAATCCCCAGCTCAGAGTGGGATTTGATGACAGCCCTTGAGGATGGATTTAAAACCTTTTCTTGAGGGGTGTTGCCAAATATTAAGAATCCATTTTCAGTGTTTGGTCCCATCTCCTCGCTGAAAAGGTTTAACAGGACCGGGATTGTTGCTGAAATCTCAGTGAGAGCTGCTGAAACACAACCAAAAGAACCTTTTATAAAATAATCCTCCTGTCTTCATTCTGTCGCTGCTACCAAGCTGAATAAAGGCAGGAATTTCGGCCTTGATTGGGCAAAGCACTTAAATGAGTGCTCACATTTTAGCGAGCACACTTGCCATGGGCAGAGTCAGTTCCAATGTGGCCTTTCCAAAGGATTATTAGGTTTTTTTTTTAGGATATACCTTTCAAAAGAAACTCCTCCTCCTCCTCCTCCTCCCATAGTGTTTAGCCATCAGTCTGTGCCTTCTGCAACAGAGCAAGGTTCAGAAATGCAATGTAAGAAGAGATAAGTGGATTTTGGGAAAGCCTTACTGAAAATGGATTATTTTTTAAATGGGAAACTGAGTATTTTGCTCTATAGACTGAAATTTGAGAGGTGGTTTGACACAATAACCAAGATATTGCAGGAAACTGAAAGCATCTCTGCCAAACTTTCAGCTGGATAATGTTAATCTGGAAATGGATAAAATGAGTTAAATCAGAGTAGAGGAATAGAAGTAGAAATAAGGAAAAAGAGGCATTGCCTAAATGAAATATTTTATTTCTTGACTGCCCAACCCATGACTCTCCAAACCCTCATCACAAGTGGTGGCTGCTCCACCAGCTCAGTGCAGTGTGAGGTCTGAGGAAGCAGCTCACGAGAAACTGCAGAGTAACTGGGGATGAAGCAATGTTATTTGTCATAATAATTACTAATCCCTTAAGAAAGCAGAACAATGTTTGGGTTGGATGTACGGAAAGATTAAAATTTCAGCCCTCACTTGAGCTTAATTCTTTTGATTCCAAGTTGTTCGTGTTTAGAAGCCCAGAGGACACCCAAAGCTTGTCCTTTAGCAGACCCTTCCCCAGCTGAACACCCACCCAACCCTTGGAGGGAATGCCCTCATCGGAAACAGATAATCCTTCCCCAAACAAACCCTTCCTTTCCTTCTTTTCCTCTCCTTCCCTGCCTGGCTCTGTGCTATCCTGCCCTATTGTGTTACATTATCACATCAAGTCGTGGCATGGCATAAAGCAGCTTAATGTGGCGAAGGAATGCAGCTCTCTCTGCAGTAATCCCTTGTCAGCTTTGCTTCCCGGAGCCTCTTCCATGGATTTTGGGAGAGGTGAGATCCATCAAAGCTTCTCATTTTCGTATCTACCTGGTGTCGTGTTACCTAAGCCAGCCGAAAAACCAGCGTGAGCCGTATCAAAGAGCAGCCCTGATTCCCAGAAGTGTTTGTGTTGGATCATCAGTGCCTGCCTGCAGCCAGAGGAATGCCTCATCCACGATTTTTCCCTTTCCAGAGATCTGAAATGTGTCAAAGAGCTGCAGTGCCTCAGTCCTCGTCCTGTTCCTGTTGTGTCTCACAGTGGAAGAGGGATCCTCCATGAAAACCTGGATGGTTTGCAAAAGCTTTACCCACATCAGCACAGGCATTTCAATCCCTATAAAGAGGAGGGAAAGAAGCACCCATGAGGTTTTTTTCTTCAGACCAATTTCTCCCATAAACATTTATCTTCTACTTTAATCGCACAGGAATTCCAGTGACATCTTTACTTCCCAGTAAAGTGCATGGGGAGGAATTCCTTATGTAACTTCCCTGCCTGAGCTGCATAAAAATCCATCCTGCCAAGAAAGTGAGTGCGTTTTGCACGCATTTAGATCAGTTTATACGGCTTTTATTTCCCTCGCTGGACCTGTTATCACATTTTGTCCTCAAAAGTGGTTGGACTTCTCCTTATTTCTCCCCTTGGTGGTAGGGATGGTAACAGGAGGAGAGTACATTCTATTCTGGGTTATTTTTAGGTCTAAAATCAGAACATTTGAAGTCCAAGCCCAAGTGGATTAAACAGTTCAGCATGAAGCAGGTCCCATTTCTGCGCTGTTTGTACAGCGTCAGGGTCCTGGCAGATAACTACAAGCATTGTGTTATTGCTGATGATGACAAAAGGGGCTTGTTCTGCCCACTTTCGAACATCTCAAAGCTTTGCCAAAATCCCCATTTCGAAGAAAGCTGGGATATCAGATTTAAAACTTCTAGAGGGAGAAAGCTGGGGCTGAAGGAGGTAAATTGAGGTCAGCTTAGAGAAGGACGAAAGCCACGAGCTGCTGAGCTGTGTGTGAACATCCAATTTGAGACTCCTGTCCAGATAACGATCCTGCCCTAGGAAGAGACTTCTCTGAATTAATCCTACAGGATGCTCTGAATTATTCCCTAGCAATGCCTCATCCCGGAGTGGATCTGTGGATGAAGCATTCAGCCTGTGCTGTCAGAAGGGCAGGAGGAGCTTTCCAGGTGCAGGAAGACTCTCATCTGTCTTTGGTCTTAAATTCAGTTTTTCAGCTGTGTAGAACCGTGGATTCACCCACACAAATTCCTCAAGGTACTGCTTCAGGATGGGTTCTGCAGAGCCATTCCGGTCCTTCCAGTGGGAAATTGGTAAAAGTCTCCCTTTTTTGGCTCTGTCTGTCCCCAGGATAAGTGGGTCCACTGAGCCAGAACGGTGATGGGGACTGGAGGAGAATTGGGTCTGGAAAGGAGTGAGCTCAGACCCCACCTGCTGCACAGCCAGAAGGGATTTCCACATTGCTGGAGCCAGGCTCAGAGAAAGCCACCTGCAGAAAACCAGGATCTGCTGCTCCCGGGCCCCAGTTCAACAGGGAAACTCCAAGAGAATTTCTCTGGTAGCTTTACGGACATTTCTTGGCAACCCCGTGACATCAAACACCCGGATTTATTTTTTTTTCCCCCCGGAATAATTCCCCCTGGAATAACGTCAGCCCAAGCCTTTCAAGCCTTCGAGACAATTTAGGTTGCAGTTGCCCACAGAGCAACAAACACTCAGCGCTCTCCTTCCTGCAGCAGCTTTCCCTGGACGGGGAGCGGGGTGAGCCCAATCCCACGCACGTGGGGAAGTGTGCAGGGGACAGAGGTGTGCAGGACTTGGGTGCCGAGGTCCAACAGCTGAAGTCATGCCTGTGGTATCACAAATATGAGAGCCCAAAACTGTTTCAAGGGTTTCCAAGCCAAACACTCGAGCACATTTCGTAGCCTTTGAAAACCATCTGGCCAAAAGCTCCTGACAGTGTGATCTATGAGGCTGCGGAATGGTTTCCCCAGGGAAGTGTTGGAAGGGCTATCATTTGAGTCATTTAGTGCTGAGGGGAATATACCATGGGGAACAATCCCTCATTAGCTGGACTAATGGATCTTTCTGCTTCAAACTCTGGTGTTCCTACAAAAAAAAGGTGCCTTGACTTCTCCTTGTTCTTCCATATGCTCAAATTGGCAGGGATGTGGGGCCGTTGGCTACATTTTGTAGCTTTTGTTTATAAGGCACATAAATTTATCAGAGGAGGGGGGTTTCATGTGTCAGGCGAAGTGTGGAGTGTCAAGAGCAATCTGAAGGAGAGAGTCCTGGGGATAAATGAAAGGCACATCCGTTATGTGCTAAAAAGCAGGGAGACGTGTGGGTCCTTCCCGAGGAGCTCCGAGCAAGTTTCAGGGAATGAAGATGTGGAACCTGAGTGGAACTGAACGCTGAGCTCACCAGCCACCCATGGACAGCAACCGTCAGGGCTTGGCTGGTGGATTTCTGGGACATCTCATCCTCTGTTCAGATTTTTCCTATAACACAATTTCCGACAAGACAATTCCAACCTGTCCTTTTCTTCATGTGTTGTTTCGGATCAGTCATTTTTATCCTCTGGATGTGGAAGGATCCCAGGTCTGGCCCTCTGGGAACATCAGCATGATGACTTTGAGGATCAGGCACCTGAGTTTTGGATGACAACAGCTTCCATGGTCTTCCTGTGTAACCTTGGGAATGCCACTTGGATCTTTGGGATCACTTACTCTGAGGTGTAATTTAACATCTCTGATGGGTGAATCGCAGTCCCAGCAGGCTGGATCAACACCAGCTTAGCCCAATCTATGGAGAACACGGAGAAACCATCCCAAACTTCATTACTAAGACCTAGGATGGGTATTGTGGCCTTTCTCCTATGGAATGCATAAGTTTTCAAGATCTGGTCAGTCCAGAGATCACCAACTCGCTCATTGCTCCCTTGACTTTATCATAGGTGCCTCAGTGGCAGTGTGGCCTTGCAGAGGAGAGGAGGTAGCACTGACGTCTCTCCAGGATTTGTAGTGGATATTTTTCGACTATTTTTTTGCTTCCCAAAGTCTTGAATATTTTCCAGCAATGATGATTTTCCCTCCTGTGCTTCTTTTTTTAACAGTAGATTTTCCAAGTGGACAATCCCAAAGGTGGCCGGCTTCACGGGCGGGAAAAAGAAAAGAGTCATAGAGATATTTTAAATGTGACGTGAATTTTATGCCAAAAAGTGTCTTTTCCATATTTATAAGCCCCTGTCATCCCCTCTCCCTCCGCCTCCTCCTGCTTAAAAGGAAACTCCATTACAAAGGCAGGAAAGAACATCAAACAAACCTCGCTTGGCAGCCATGTCTATATGTGAAATTACTGTCAGAGTACAAAGGAAGACTCAAGATTTAGAAGGTAACATGTGACAAGAGAATGCCGTCCTTCTCAATGTCTTTACCTTTTGTTGGTGAGAACTGGGAAGGGGCTGGTGCTGGTGCTTTTTTTGTTTTGAGAAGGACCGTGCCAATTATAGAAAGGCACAAATCACCGCGGGCCGGGGGCGATTTGGCTCGCTGGGAGCCCCTGATCCCGGCAGTGACTCCAGCCAGGGCTGTGCAGGCACGTGCTCACCCTCAGCTCCATCCTTCAGGGCCACCCGAGGAGCAGCCGTGGTGTTTGATCCCACGGAGCTTTGATGGAGCCACTTTGGAGCTGCTGGGGGCTCTGGATGCCCTCAGCTCGCCTTGGTATAAGGCAGAATGTGTTTGGTTGAAGTGACCGCGTGTGCTTTCCGTGCAGCCCTTAGCAAATGGCTTTTGGCAAATGTGTTTTATTTCACCAGGGGAGCAAATTAAGGGCTTGTAGTTGTTCCTGCTCTGGAATGGAATTTATTCCTGCTCTGCGACTGGAAATTAATTAATGGGTCAGCGTAGCCGCGGTCTTGACGTAGATCTTTGTCTCATCTTTCTCTTCATCTGGGAGAGTGTCTTTATTAGCTCTATTCTTATCCATGCTCTTGCAATCCTGCTTTCTATGCCAAAACAATACTCGTTTTCCACGTTTCTCAAATGCTGCAGGAGAGCAGGGCACAGAAAGCAGAGGAGCAGCACGAGCTGCAGGTCCCCAGCCCTGACATGTGGGACAGGACACATCGAACCTGCTGCTCTTACCAGCCTTGGCTGCTTGGGCTCTGCCCACACATTCAGATATTCAGGTGAGAAATGGATACTCAGGTGTAGTGACAGGGTTTGTAATTAAAAAACCACCAGATCATGGAGTTGGGCCACCTCTTTTGGGCGTCACCCTGTGGATTGGAGCATCTGCCCTGTTTCTCTTCTACCCCACAGTCTCAGATGAAAGCTAAGCTGAGAACAGTTCCCAGCACCAACCCTAAACTTGTTTCCCACTTCAGTATTTATAAAATATTTATATCTTTAATCTGCTTCTTGCCCCGTGTGGTCCCGTGGTCTGTCCCCTCCCGGTCCCCTGTGCCAGGACTTCTGCAGGAGAAGCTGGCTCATTCTTGGTGTGGCTTGTTAAGGTGTGAATCTCTCCTCTTTGTTCTTTGAAAGAACATTTTTTTTTTAAAAGCAAGGCTTAACGCAAGAGACACTTAATCCCTCTTAGTTTTGAGGGCTATTGAACTTACCCGCTGTAATTCAAATGTGAATTAAACTTTTTAAAGAATGGGAGCTTTCTTTTTGGCTGCTGTTGAAGTGTGGGTGCTACAAGGTCTTTCCTCCTTTATTTTAGGGATGGAGGCATTGTTTGCTTGGGGTTTTTTTTAAATAAAGAGTTGATCACAAGCTGCAAGTGACATTTGTGGACCTCAGGCCAGGCATTCAGAAGCACCACACCGACTGTGCCTCGCATCTTTGGGAAGAATCATTCCCCTTCCTACTCCTTTGAGACCAATAAAATTGAGCCTTTTTCATTTTCCCTCACAGCGAAAAAAACCTTAAAAAATCTGTGTGGGGAGGCACATCTGCAAACCTGGTTTGCAGCCCCTTTTCAGTGTCATCTGAAGTTTTTTTGAATGAGGTGCAAAAAGTGGCTGAGAGCAGGGGGAAGGGAGAAAATCTCAGTTCTGTGCGCACACACACACACACACACACACACAAGATGGAGACACTGGTTAGCAACATAAACAAAAGGTGGGTGGTAACCCCCGAGCTTTTTTTTTTTTGACAGCCAGTGGTGGCAGTGATGAATTTGTGAAGTTATCTAATTTTCCACTGTTTTAATTAGAGGCCTGGGCTATGAGACCTAACAGCTGGGTTCTTTGTACTGCTTTCTGTTGCCTGACAGAGAAAAATTTCTACTGTATCTTCGGCCAAGCTTTCAGTCTGACCTGAGCAAATGAAACTTCTGGGACTCATAAACTGTGGTTTCTGGGCAGATTGCTTTTTGAACTGCTCCTTAGCCCTCCTAACATGCGAAGAACACAAAGGCTCACAAAGTGAACTCCCTTTGTACTCCAAAGCTAATGGGGATGCTCATTAAAGAGGTAGGAGGGGAGCGGGAGGGGAGGGAGGGACTCTCCCTGGCATATTAGAGGACTTATCAAGTGTAAAGTTTCTCCTGATCGGCCACAGCGGAGTTGGGGCCGGTTGGGAAGTTGTAAAGCTCAAGCCCTTGGAAGACAATGGCTTTGGTTGCAGACCACGACCAGTTGAGCAACTTAATTTATGGCTCGGTTCCTGCCAAGTGATTTTTAAAAGCTTTACATTAGACTGGATGTGCATCACAGTTCATCACCCCTCTGCTTCTCGAGGCATGCACTGCAACCACTTTCTTTCACTGTAATCCAGAAGGAAAAAAAAAGTCAGAGGAATTTTTAGACCTGAATTCAGCTCAGTCTAAAGTCTCTGCTTAAATCCCGTTGGAGTCAAAGGAATTAAGCAAGGCTTTGACTTAAAGCACATACTTAATTGCTTTGCTGAATCAGAGCCCATATTCTGATTTTCTTCCTCAGGAGCTCTTCAGAGTCAGAAATGTGTTTTCATCCTCCAAAGGCCATCATTCCCTCTTTCCCCACCTGCTCGGCCTGTGGCAGATTTCCTTGGGGCTGTTTGGCTGCAGGAGTCAAAGGGACTCGGTGATGACAAGGCCACTCAAGCCAACGCAATTTCAATAAACCAGAAAGTCATTTGATTTGCAAGGAGCTCACTGAAAACAGTTTTTCTGTGAAGGCAGCTGAGTAATGACCCATCACTCAGGCAGTTGTGAAAGGAGAGCCCTTTAAACTCGGGGGTGAAGAATGGTGCCTTTAATAGCCACGATTGCAGGCCTGGCTTGGACAAAAATTTAAGGCATGTCCAAGTGCTGCAGCAGATGGATCGTGCAGCACAGGGAGGGATTTTGGGCTTCCCATCCTCCACACCAGGGGTAGGACCACGGTCTGCTGCAGCCCTGCGTCCCCACCAACTCCAGGAGCAAGGGAAAGAGACTGAGGGGCAGCTCTTGCTCGGATCCATGGCCAGAGAGCAGCAAAGCAACCACCCAAACAAACTCGGAAGACGGGAGAGATTTTCCTTCTGGGATGGAGTAGTGTCTGGACCTCATCCATCCATTCTCCTTCACCCTTGAGTCAGCTAAACAAAAGTGACACTGAACTTGGTCAGAGACTGTGGTGGAGCATGGTTTTGGCCATAAATAGTTCAAAATTCCTACCAAAGCCCAACTGCTTCCAATAAAAACCTTTGCTCCATTCCCATAGGAAGTGGGTCTTCGTGGCAACACGGTCATGCTCCAACCTGATGCCCTCCCAGAGGTTTGCTCCATAAGTTTGGATCTGGTTACATTGGGTGAATCCATCCCTACAGAAGGGAATTCAGGGCCTGCAGTGAGTGGGGAGTGAGAAGGGAGACCATGGTGCTCCTCTGTCGTGTTAAAGCTCCATCTCTCTGATGGGCAGTGACAACTCCTTTGCACACCCTGACCGCTGCTTTCCCTTATATGTAAAAAGAGAGGATGGGAGAAATCCTCTTGTGGCCTTCCCCATTCATCCTTGGGTGGATTCTCCAACGGAAAAGTGGAAATTCCATCTCCCTCCAGTTCAGAGAGGTCACAACTCCCTCTTTTACGGGCTCTGGCTCTGCTGGGCAGAAGCTCTCGTGTTTTGCCCTCGTGACTCTGGATTTGTCCCTCATGTGTTGGATGTGGTCTGAGCACAGCCGTGCCCGTGTGGAGGCTTTGGGGAGAAGGCAGGAATTGTGCCTGTCCTGAGGCTAATTAACGGGACAGTGCTGAGTGCATTTTAATGGAGGCCACTCTGTCGCCCCGTGTGGAAACATCTGCGCTTTTCTCTGGGATGAAGTGACGGCTGACATTAAGCAGTTTGCAAGTCCCAGGTGCCGAAAGTCCAACTAAGATGGGATTTAAGCCAAATTCAGGTTGCATTCCAGGCTGTGATGAAAGGGAATTTTGAAACGTTTGACTTCCCTGCAGAGCAGAAATTCCATTTCCCAATCAGCTCTAAATAATCATTTAAAGATGCACTCTAAATTGGGATTGTTTTAATGTGTCATCTTGGTTTTAATTGCTTCGAGTTCTGAGTAAATGTTATCAGACCATCAGAGCCTGAGGATGAAGCAAGAGCCGGGTGGTGATTCAGATGGAATCGCCTGTTGCCAAAGAGGAAGTCCTGGGATTGGGATGACTCTGTGGCTCGAGCAAAAGACAAGACAGTGAACTCTCTGTTTACAGTGGGCCACCGAAAGAATGGGATAATTGCAATTATCCCGGCGAAGCAGCGTTTTAATGACTGCTTCATTTTAAAAATACATATGTAAATCTCCGAGGAGGTGGAGAGGTGCCAATTTGTCCTGGCCGAGCTGGGGACCTTTTATCTCCTTCAAAGAGCTGGCAGCTCGGCCGTGGCAGCAGAGTCCAGCATCGAGGCAGGCTGTGCTTGCTCAGCTCGTGAGTCACAGCACCAGCGAGCACAGACCACACCAAGACTCAGCTCAGAGACCCATGGAGCAGCAAAGAGATGAATATTTCTGGGTTTTCCTTCTAATAATCTCTGTTGATGGCTCTGGAAAAGGAATTTTTTGTGCAATAAGCTGAATTCAGCTGCAGGAGTTTGCTCTGGGGAGATGCTGAGCTGTGAGTGCTTCTCATCCACTGCGGTGGGTGGTGAATTCTGCTTTTGCCACCCTGTTTTTCACCTGCTTCCCCATTTCAGTGGTTTCCCTCTCCAGGGTACATGTGCTCCATCTTCCCTGGGATGAAGTGATCTCATATTTATCCTGTCATTCCAAGATCCTCAACTCTGTGCTCTAAAGAACCTCTGTATTTGGAAAGGAAAACTTCACTTGTACTTTGTTATATAATTCATCCCCTCTAAAAAGCTCCTGATGCCGAATTTCTGAAGAGGCCCAAGGAAACAGGAGCCAGCACCCGCTGGGTTGGAATTTTTGAGCCCTTTAAGGACATTTGAGTGGGATATTCTGTCTAACATGTGGCCAGAGGTATCCAAAGGATCAACAACGTGTTGAGAAATCAAGATGCTTGAAAGGATAAGACCTTCCCATCCAAATTCTGGCCAAATTCTGTGCTGTGAGTAAGTGAACAGGAGCTGTGCTCTTAATGCTGAATTTATTGGTCTTTGTGTTTCAAGGTCTCCAGTAATTACCATCATGTGACTGGGGTTCATGGACTTGGGAATGTTACACGTCCCACTGTCTGCTGTGGGAGTGCTCACACACACAACCTAAAAACGCGCAGAAACCACAGATTTATGAGATCAGGCTTTTTAAGCGTGCCCCTGCCCAAGGAATGGGAGTTTCTAAATCACTCCCGCTCTCCCTTCTCCCCGACATATTGGATTGGCTTTGCTGGAGCAGGCGCTGCTCCGTGATATTAATTGCTGGATTTAATAAAATATATTTGGAGAGGGTTGGAGCTTTGCCATGTCCGCTTTTTAACTCCTCCTCTCCTCTCCTCTCCTCTCCTCTCCTCTCGTGGAGGAAGGGAACAGCCACCTCTGGATGTTTGCCAGGCCGAGAGGATGGATCAACTCACGTTGGAGAGCATGGAAGCTCTCCTTGAAAAACCCTAAAACCACTTAAATTCTCCGTCTGAGCTCTGGTTCACTCATCCCACCCATGGTTAACATCCCACTCCCACATTTAAGAGTTTTCCCCTCTGATTTCTTAGGCCCCAGAGGTGACCATGGCGTAGCTGGATGGATCCCAAGGACCGGATCTTCATGGAAATTGGGCAGAGATCCTCCAAATTTAACATAGTGAGGAAAATTTCTAGGAAAAAATAAAGCACATCCACCCAGAGCCTTCCTAATTAGTCCTGCAGCGCTGGGGACCTGCAAAAACTTTGTCTGAGGTGAAATTAAAATTTTTTTTGTTCCCTAAATCAATAAACCTGTCCATTATTTGTAAAATCTGCATGAGAGGGTTCATTTTCTTTCAAAACAAGGCTTCCAAACAGGTAGTTTGACTGGGAAGATGAAATAAAAGACACCAAAAAAATCACCATGGAGCATCCTGGTACCTCTACTCAAAGTACAAATGGTCTGCTACAAAATTCATTGGAAATACTGACAAAAACGCTACCTCTGGGTGCTGTTCTGCTGGCAGTTTTTGGTTTAGGGTGCTCATATTTAACACAGGGTTTAGATGCTGGAGGTTATTTATATTCATTAGGGTGATTAAGCAACTGCCTGAGCAGGACTCGTGGTTAAAGTTAAGTCTGACTCTTGGTGCTTGGTTATGTGGAGGTTTGGGGGTGATGCTTTTGTGGATGATGTGTTCAGCTACTCTCTGTCCTCCCCTGACTCATGTTATTAATCTGATATCCTTTCCCAGCCCTCACTGATTCATTCCTTCGCTGTTTCTTCCTTGAGCTTGATCTGTGGAAAATAAACCCCCAAACTCGCGCTCATCGGATTTTTACTCCGTTAACTCTCATCCTTCAGGGAAGCATTTGAGTTTCTCCACAACCTTGGGATGGCTTGGGTGAATTGCAGCAATAGGCAGCAGAATCAGGAATTATTTGGCAACCTCATGTCAAAATATCGCGGCTACAACAGCGTGGATTCATTTCCATCCCTGCAGTCCTGCCTTTTCCTTCTTCTTGCTGTGCTATTTCCATCCCTTCCCTTCTGCTGGACCTGGGACTTGTCTGACCTGGCTAGGCCAGAAACTGCTGTGGGAGTTTTGTAGGGCTCATTTTTCTGCTGAATCAATTAATTAGGAAGTCGATTAATCAATTAATTAGGGAGGAATTAATTAGGTGAGCCCGTGAGTTGTTCCTACGGATGAGTGAAAAGGAGCTGTACCCTCACACCCCCCGTCATTACTGGGGTTCAGGTGTTAAACTGAAAAGCCACAGAGGGTTTTGCAGTGAATCTTATTGGTCCTGGATGGTGCCTTTTTAAAAAAATATCCAATGGATTGGGATTTTCCAGCTCTGGTGACCCAACAGGGCAGAGCAATGAGGGACCCTGGGGTTTGGCAGAGGTGGGAGGGAGCAGGGTGGCTCCTGGTGATCAGTTCTACTGTTAGAGCAGATTCATCCAAATTTTCCTGCTAGAGAAGCTTGCAGAATATTGAACTTTGCACTAAATTGATGTATTTGCTGATAACTGAGTGTTTTAAAAGCTGAGTGAATCCTCCATAACTGCCTGTTTGTCTTTTCATTGTGTTTTTTTTTTTTAAATTTAGACTTTTAATTTTACAAAACTTCTTTCCAAAATGGCCAAACCTCTGTAAACTTCAATATTCTGTTCCATTCAATTTACAGTTCCAAAGTTCCTATCTCACCTGCGAGTTCACTTCCATTTTTATTGGAGCCTTTCAATTCTCCATAATTTTATCCCTCCTGAGGTTCTGTGCCTGGATGCATCACACCGAGTTAAACACAGGAATATTTCTGCTGAACACCTTCAGCAGAGAAACTTCCATTACTCCCAAGAAGAAACCCAGGACTAATTCCCTCCCTGTCCTTAGCCAAGACACATTTTCTGCCTATAGGACACCTGTCAAAGAGGAACAGACTTTTTAATAAAATAAACAAAAATCATTTGGTGAGAAAACTCAGGGAAGAGAAAGAACCAGCCAAGTCCCGGATATCCTGGACAGCAGTTTTCATGCTTCCTTCAGCTGTCCTGAAGAAAAATGTCATCTCTTTCTGGCCAATTCCAGTTTTATTTTCAGCCTAAGGAATAGCTGGAGAGCATAGATGAAATTTTCTTTCTTGTCTAATGTAATCAAAGGCTTAGTGGACAAGGTAAATGATGGCACGGGCTATAATTAAATGTTCCAGGGCTTGAGGTGTCTGACAGATCTGAACGTCAAAAGTGGGGTGAAAAATGAGCTGGAACGTGGGCAACAGACCTGCATGGAGATGTTCCTTCTCTCCAGGAGGGACCAGGATGAAAAGGTCACATTCCAACAGCCCCAAAACGTGGTGATGCTCAGACTGGGCTTCCAGAGGCTCGGAGAAGTTCGGGAAGGACTTTGGGCTCTGCTGGGACAATGCAGGAGGATGAGCTGAGCTCAGCTCTGTGGGGAGGGAAGTGCTGAGCCAGAGCTGGAGGATCAACCCATGGCCTGTGCTGGGATTGGGGCTGAGGGAAGCCCTTGGTGTCCCAGGCAGAGTTTTGGCCTCGTTTCTCTGTGCCTGGTCGGGTCCCCGTTAATGAGCCTGATGAAAAGACCCTGTGAGCTTGCCCTGGATCCATGTGGGGCTGGAAATCTCTCTAATTACTTCTGATACTGAGCGTGGCCATTCAAAGGCTCATTTGCATCCTGTTCCCAGGTCCCTGGCCCTGTGTCTCAAACCCAAACATCAAATGAGGCAGAAGATGGATGCAGGCAGGATTAATCTGGTGTTTGTTGGGCACACTCTACCCCTGGTTAGTTCCTACTCGGCTTTTTCCTTTCTGCCCTGACCTCAGCCTGCCTCTTTCCCTGCCTGCTGCTCTCTAAATAACACCCTCCCCTAAAACTGCATCTTAAACAAAAAAAAAAATCCCAGATTCCCTGTTCCTAATTCAGAAGCTCAGCTCAAATCAGGCAAAGAAATTGAAACAAAGACCAGAGCAGTTTAGACAAAACTGAATTGCTGCTTATTTTAGTTCGCTGCAATTTTCCTGCAAGCGGCTCTGGACGTTTTATTTGTGAAATTTTCAAGTGTGAAATTACCTCGGTGCTGGGAGGCAGAGGCCAGTGCTGAGGACTTGTTTACCCACAAGTTAAGAAAATGTTTTTGCAGTTGGCTGATGTTCAGTCCCACGAATAATATTTTGCAGAGGAGTTTGCTCCCTGATTAGCACAGAATGCTCTGTGCATGTCTAGGAGACGCTTCCTGGTTGTTCTGCAGGTTTTTGAAATCCCTCTGGTTCCTTGGAATATCTGGATTTTCCTTGGCATCCAGACAGTGCAGAAAGCAGGGGCACCATGGAGGAGGTTGAATGGACAGAGGAGAAGTTGCTTTCCCCTGGTTATGAGCAGGGATGTGATCTCTGAATCAACTTTTTCATTTCTCAGAATAAATGAAAATATTTGATCTCTCATGGCCAGGTGAAGCCACTGCTGAGTCTGGCTCTTCTTGAGCTTGAAACCCATCAGTGCTCAGCCTTTTGCCCCCTTTCAGAAAGATTTGTGCTGCCTGAGCCTGATCCTGCTTTTATCTTGGGATAAATCAGCAATCCATCCCTCAATTCAGTGGCTTTTCCAGTGATTTGTCAGGATTCAGATTCGGGTGGGAATTTTACATCTTGTTTTTCTCACCATTGGAGAAAGGCTTTAGGCAGCAATTTTAGGATTTTTTTTACTGTTCTTCAGCCCTTCAGAAATGGCTCCTGTTCATCTAAGAGCCTTCAGGCCACCAATGAAGGTCAGTCAGGGTTATTGCAGGTTTAGGACCATCATCTTAGGAAGATTTCATGGAATCACAGGATCATGGAATGGTTTGGGTTGGAAGGAACCTTAAAGCCCATCCCATTCCACCCCCTCCCATGGTTTATATCCATATAAAACCCAAGTCAGGCTGCAACAATGCATGGATGAGGCTTCTGTTTCTTGTTCTTATTTTATCCATTGCTCTTGAACTGTAAAACATTTCACTCTCTCACAAGCAGGGAGCCTGCTCAGACGATATCTCAATTTTATATCCTCCTAGGATAAAAATATTTACTTCTTCTGCTCAGAGATAACAACTTCCTGCTCTATTTTACACTTCCCCCTGCTTTCTCTATATTCTTCCTATCACCCTGTTTACCTTTTGGCTGAGAAATTCGGTCTGTTGCAATTATTAATCCCTGGGTTTGAATGGAGCAGGTGATAACACAACTGAGGAGCTGTACATGGAATTTTTGTGATATTTTCATTGAAGGAACCTAAAGAACATGAAGAGATCTCAGACTGAAAGCGATTTCAAGCTTTCTGAGCATCCTCAGTGTTATCTGCAGTGACAGAGGCATTTAATTAAGAGAATGAACACATTTTTGGAGAGTGGTCAGATAAGAACAGTGAGAAATCAGCAGATCCAACATTTTCCTACAGCAGCTCGAGTCCAAAGCAAATCAAACAATTGTCAATAAAATTCTGTATAATTCTTTAACTTCCTTTACCTTTATAGAGGGGAAAGTAATCTCTGGAAAAATGGAATGACTGAGAAACTTGGAAAAAAAGGCATCAGAAGGCACTTGGGGATGTGTTTAATTCCTCAGCTTTTAATTAAGAAAAAACAATGAAATTTCTAAGCATTTTGACCAGATTTCTTCGAATTTTACTCCGATCGACCCAAAAAAGTGGAATATTGATGCGTTCGTTGATATATTCATGCTTTTTCTGGTTTTCCAGCAGCACTCAAAAGCGTGCCTTGGGAAAATCCTCGCAGGAGCTTTGCCCGGGGCACCCTCGGCTGTGCCCTGAGCTTCCTGCAGCTCCGTGGGGAGCCGAACAATGGGCTCCAGCTCCCAGCCCTCGGTGACCTCTCCACGCCCGGGCTGCCAATGCCCCGCGTGCAAACACAACGTCAGCTGCGCTTTCGCAGCCCCGATTGTTCCGAGCTGCCCGAAAACTTCCTATGGAGCGAAAAGGATCCCAGTGCCCACGGCGGTTTCCCTCCCCCCACCTGCTCTGGGTCTACAAAACAACTCAATCAGTACAATTTTGGGAAAAAAAAAAATAGCTCTACAATGGGGGCACGTTGTTATTTCCTGCTCGAGCTCCTGATGGATTTGCACCCCGTGCTGGCTCTGGGAATCAGATATTTTTGAGTTCATTAAGAGGGTTCATTGGGCTGAGCAGAGAAAGGTTTGGGGTGAGAGAGGGGTCTGACTACTGGGATGAGCAGAGAAAGGTTTGGGGTGAGAGAGGGGTCTGGCTATTGGGCTGAGAAGAGAAAGGTTTGGGGTAAGAGAGGGGTCTGACTATTGGGATGAGCAGAGAAAGGTTTGGGGTGAGAGAGGGGTCTGACTATTGGGATGAGCAGAGAAAGGTTTGGGGTGAGAGAGGGGCCTGAAATGGGCACTAAAGGATGGCAGAGAAGCAGGAGGGAGGAGATGGGAGTGAAAGCAAAGGGATCAGAGCGGGCAGGGAGGCAGCAGCAGCACTGGGAATGTGCTGCCTGAGTCTGTCCGTGCCATCTTTGGGCTGGGATCACCCTCTGGATGTGTCCATCTTGCCTGGCAGTGAAAGGATCCACATGACTTTACTCCCACAGAAAGCCTGAGCTGTGCCTCCTGCTCCCTGCTCCAGCATTCCCTCCCCAGCAGGGCTTTCCAGAGGGAACCTGCTCTTTCCACCTTCCAGAGGTGCAGGGATTGACTGGGGAAAAGGAGGATGTGGCAACACAGCATCACAGACCCATTCCATCCCCTGGGAAACTCCCTCCTCCTTCCCTAGGAAAGGAACCTGCCCATTAATTAACACCTCTAAATTAATGAGGGGCTGAGTTTTTTCACGGGGACAAATAGGATTTCAGGGGAATATAAAAGAGAAGTGGCTCTGTGCTGCACAGACCTTCCTTCTTTGAGGCTGCTCCTTCTCTAAAGCATCCTCAGCTTGTCCCTGCCCATCCTGTGCTGAATCCAGGCATCGATTTCATTTTTGTTTTCCCTCCTGTTGTGAAGGAGCTGCACCGCTCCTCATTTCTGATTTTTCCTGGCTCATTTGTGCTCCTTGCAAAGTTTGTAATTAAGATGGCATTTGGTCAACTGGCTGAATGTTTCCTTCAGCAGAAGCAGGTAGAGGTGCTGATGTATTTGTACTTTGAACAGTCTGGGCAAGGCTGTTTTCTCAAGGCTGGACCTCTCTGACAAACTCTTGGGGTTTGGTCCATGTTTACAACAAATAAATAAATTGAAAAGAAACAAGGAAAGATAAAAAAATGCCCTCCAGTCCTCTGCGAAATTGAAAGCAGAAGGCTGGAGCTGTCTATGAAAAACTGGAGGAAAACTTCCTCTGGAAATCCCAGGCAGAGGCACAAAGTGATGCCATCTGCCAGGCTGAACCTCTCCAGGAGCAGCCAACCTGCAGCTCCTGCTTCCCATGCCAGCTCCCAGCTGCTGTGGCACAGAGCCATCAGGAGCTGCTGGATCAGGGCTCTCTGGGTCACTCCAGGATCCGTCTGCAAGGTCAGCCTGGCCTGATCCTGCCTGGAGCCTCTGGGAGCCGCTGGAATCCCCCAGGGCCCCCATCTTCCCACGTTTTCCAAAATGGGAGCAAAGTCTTGGCCAGATGAAGTTGTTGCTGTGGTCTGCAGCGCTTGGCAGGTTGAGTCACCTCCATTCCTGCATTCCCACCCCTCCCTTTCATCCCTCACCACAGGGATCCACCTGCTGTGATTCCCTGTGGATCCTGTCCTACCTGGATCCAACCCTTCTCCCGCCGAACGCTTCGAGCCAGGATCTTTCCTGAAGGATCCTGGGATTATCAAGCTTTGGATTAGCAGGCAGTTTCCTGAGTTTCTCAACATCATAAATGAGGTCAAAAAGGTCTTTTTCAATGGAACCCATTAATCTCCTTGTTGTTAGCAAGGAAATGTTGAAAAGTGCAGGTGTTAACAGTCGCTGTGTTATTTTTGGGAGAATGTGAACTGAAACACTCACAGGAAGCGTAGTATTCCCCTGCCAGCATCCTGGAGTATTATTTTAGGCAGCAGAACTGAGGGTTGTGTGCAGGATTATGCTTTCATCACACCTTTAGGGCTCGAGCACTTTGTGTGCAAGAATTTTGCCCGGAGCGTTTCTTTGCTCTGTCTCCTCTGTTTTGGAAAATGAAAATAATCGCCATGGTCGCCGTCAAGCAGCAGCGTTGTGGTGCAACTCCTGGGTAAAAGCAGGGCAGAATTCAGCCTCTGGATCACAGGAGGGATCACAGGAGGGATTTGCTTAAGGGATCATTTCGGCTTGCTCCAAAACAAAGCGATGTGGGGGCGTCCGTTCCCCCCAGCTGCTCTTTGAAAGGCTTCTTCAGCAAAGCCTTTTCACAAATACACGGCTGGAAACGAGCCCAGGTAGGAGCTTTGGGGTCTGGATCCAATATCCAGCCTGTTTGCTGGCTTTAGGAGCAGGTTCTGGGAGAGGTGGAAGAAATGAATGGGAAAGGATCAGGCACGTGTGGAGGTGAAGTGATGGGATGAAGGTCCCAGAGAAAATCGGAATTAGGGAGAGTTTTAACCACCAGCTTTCGGCTGCCTCCTGCTCCACATTCTTCTCCTAATTGAATTCCCAAGCCTTGTAGCTAAAGTAAGATCCATACCCTTAGAACAACAACACAGGCTCGTGTTTCAGGCACACTTCTAAATATGTTCACCACTTGAAAGGTTTCCAAAACATGGGAACTTCTCTGTGTGCAGTGGACAGAGCTGTGACGCTTTCTGATGGCAAAGAAAATGAGAAAATCAGGAAAAAATACTCAAATTATCATTGAGGGCAATGACTAACAAATGAAATAACGTGATTGAAGCCTGGTTTTTGCAGGTATTGCTGGTTTGCTATCATGTGGCCGGGGAATTGCCTGTTCTTGCACAGAATGACCTTGTGTGGATGGCCAGACAGAGTTAACAAAGCCACATCACAGGGGAAATGTCAGCGCTGGTGGCTCAGTGAATGTGCTGGCTGCAGAAACTTTCCCCAGTGACACTGGGTGGTTATAAAAAGCAGCATCTCCGCAGAGATTCAGAGGGAAACCATCCAGGATCCCTGAAGAGATTAAGGACCCTCAGGGATGAAGGGCTCGACGTTCCTTGCTGATAGAAAAATGCTGAGTGGAGGAGCAGAGTCACCCCAAAGCTTCCTATTTGTTTGTTTTGATTTCTCCCTCTTTTCCAAGAGTGGTTGCTGGAGCTCTCCAGTCAATGGAACTTATCAGGAAAAGCCACCCAGATAAGCTGATTAAAATCCAGAATGATCAAACAGGAATCTCACTGAACATGGAAGAAATTCCCTTCCCATCCCCACCAACCTGTCCTGCACTACTGCTCTGGCAGACCAAGCAATTTTTCTCAGAATATCTGGAATTTGAGATGGGTTACTCACAGCCAGGCACTTTTCCAAGCAGCTCTTTATCATCTGTGAGGGCTTTTTTTGGGGTTTGTGGAGTTCTGATTAACAAAGGAGGCAGAGCTTTTAAACTCTGCAGGAACATTCTTGGCTGAGCAAAGTGGGGATGCTCAGAGTCTGCTCCAGTCGTGCCTATGGATTTAAACTGGGAGATGGGATCTCTGGGTGGTCACTAAAGCTGCAGATAAATGCCTAAAAGAGAATTTTCCTCACTAATTACCAGACTTGCATCAGTTAATATAATTCTGCAGCTAATCAGGTGTGTAATAGAACTCCCTTGGTTTTAGTGCTGACGTAGAAATCCCAGAAGAAGGAAGATTTTTGGTAATGTGTTTATCAAACAGGAGAAAAAGACCTAGGGAGCTCCCAAAAATATAATGATGTACAACACAAAGACAAATCAAAGGTTTTCCCCTGATAGCAGGTTAGAAATGACTCCAAATTTTCAACCCTGTAATTCCTTAGCGTTTTAAGTGTTGCTTCCCAAGGTGATGGAGATTTAGGCTGAGCAGGATGATAGGAAAGGATCCCAGCCCACCAGCACTGTCCTGCTCCTGATAGAGAACCACTGATTGCTGCCCACGATCCAAGGCAAAGGGAGGATAATTTCCCAGGAACCAAAGCCATAAATACTCTCTTGCACCTTAAATGGGATTAATAAAGATACTCCCTTCTCTTAAATGCACTAATTCAAAATAATGCACTCACTCCCCAGCAGTTTTGGTTTTTTTTTTACCTGACATCTGTTCCAACATCTGCTGAGCAGGACAAGAATGAATCATATTACACTGATTATATTTGCTTAATTCTACCATGTACTCTTTGATCCACATGAGGTGGACATGCTGAGCCAGATACCACGAAACCCAAACTTCAGCCCGGGAGTTCTTGCACCAAACAATTACAAGGCCCAGATTTTGATTCTTGGCTGTATGGACACAGCCAGGAGAAAAGTCAGTTCTTGTTCACAGGCTTCCAAACTCGCTCTCTGTGTGTTGAGGAGAAGATTTTCCTCGTATCCCTCAAGTTTTTCCCCGTAAAGGAATCTGCAGCAGGCTGGAGATTTCCTCTGGGTGTGGAAAGGTGTTCCCTGCTCAGGTTTTGCTGACTCCCCAAAGGACACCTTTGAGGGTATTTGTCACCCTCACCCAGCTCCCCCAGGGTTGTTCCCTCATCAGAGGTTCCAAAATCCTCATTAAGGCTGTGGAAGGGGGAAAAATCTTCTTTTCCTCATGACATCATTCCGAAGGGGATGCTGCAGTGAGAGGGGGATCACAAGCAATTTGATTTTTCCTGTGTGTGCCATAACCTCTGGCACTCAGTCTGAACGAGCTCTCCTCCACTTCTCTGTGGGATTTCCAGCAGGTGCCCTTTCCAAGGGGCTGTCTGGAACCATCCCCCGACTCAGAAGATTTCTTTTGATTAAAAAAATAAAAGGAGGAGGAAAGAAGAATTAAAAATCACCTCGGCCAAATGATTTTATTCCACGGTTTTAATTAGGCAGCTGGGAAGAGACCAAAATCGAGTTGCAGCACATTTGGAAGCACCTCAGGCAGCCGTACAAATTACTGAGTTAAAACTAAATGCTGCAGAAATCCCATGGATTACATGGGGGCCCAACTAAAGCTTCATGGGACAAGTCAGAAGAGGAAAAGCTGTTTTTATTTACATTTGGTGAAGTGCTCGTTGGGGTAGAATACACAGAGCAGAGAATTACAATCTGTTTGTAGTTTTTTTAGATGTGTGGACACAGATTTTTTTCCCTAAGATGGCATCAAAACTCTCAGAGTCCCAACAGAGAGAACTTCCAAATTGGAAAATAAAGCTGGGAGGACCAAAGTGGGCTCTGTGTATCCAGAACACCTTGGCTGTTTCCTTGTGGGATATGTTGTGGCAGACTGGAGATCCTTCCCTAAGGTTGCCTTCACCTTAATTAAGAGATAATTTCTTGCCCCACAGGTAGAACAAGGCACAGAGGTGGAGGAGATGCAAATCATGGGTTAGGGCATCATTTTTGAGCAGGTGTGCCCATAGGCAGGACCTCAAACCGTCTCTGGTCTCTCTAGGTTTCCTCATATCCACCTTTTTCCTTTTATTCCATTTTTGTTGCCCATATTTTGAGGGATGCTCTCACTCTTTCAAAAAAGATCAGCCCCAAATTGGTTAAAATTGAAATTAAAGGACAGAGAAAGTAACAAGAAAGAGAAAAATTGACTGCAGGAATTATCTGGTCATCCTCTTTTCTCCACCAATTAAAAGGAGGAAAAAAAGCCTGCATAAAAATCCATGTCCAGGGAAACTGAACTGTGTTTGGTCAAAGTCTTGGTGTCTTGGAAAGAGGAAAATGAGAGTGGAATAACTTCCAGCGAGTTTTAATTGGGATATCACTTATATTCCCTACAGGTTTGTGCCAGGGTCACCTGGAGCAGGTGGCTGAGGAGCTTTTTGTGACATCAGCATAAATCCAAGGAAAATGACAATGGATATTGGTGACATTTTGTTTCCATCCCTGGCGTGTGAGGGATCCCAGCGCTCTCCAAGGAAGGATGAGGGACTGGAGGACATTTCTTCATCTTGACGTGTCTGGGTGTTTTTTCCAGCCAAGTTTCCTTGGGTTTGTGCTGCTCCCTTGCTCCTTTCCTGGTACAACTCAGACACACACACAAACAAAGCTGTTTATAGTGCCTGAGACTCCTCATAAATAAGCCAGGAGGGCTGGAAGAATTTCCTGGAGCCCTGCTGGTATCTTCCAGCCTCTTGTGTTTAGACTTGGACATCCTTTGAAGGGATTTTTGGTTCCTTTCAGACATGTGGGGTTTTTGGGAGGACCTTAGAAGAAGTTTAGGTGCTGGAGGTTTGGAGCTCAATGCCTCTGGATTTCTGGAGTTCATCTGAGTGGTTCCTCCCAGCCTCCCTCTTCGCACTTTTCTGATTCAAGATTCATTTTTAAATCGTTTTTTCACAACACAGAGACTCCTTTTGGGGCTGGAGCATTGGAAATGGGGATTGGTCAGTCTGGAGAAGGGAAAGCTTTGGAGTGACCCAATTTCAGCTTCCCAGGGCCTCAAGGCCTACAAGGAGGATGGAGAGAGATTGTTTGCAAGAGCCTGGAGTGACAGGATGAGAGGGAATGGCTTCATACTGAAGGAAAGGAAGTTTAGATGGGATACTGGGAAGGAATTCCTCCCTATGAGGGTGGGGAGGCCCTGGCATGGATTCCCAGAGAAGCTGTGGCTGCTCCTGGATCCCTGGAAGTGTCCCAAGCCAGGCTGGATGGGGCTTGGAGCACCCTGGGATGGTGGAAGGTGTCCCTGCCATGGCAGAGAGTGAGATGAGATGAACTCTAAGGTCCTTTCCCATTCCATGATTCTGATTCTACTCCATAAAATCAGAGCCTGCCTTTGGGATTTATCATCTTAGGAAGATTGAGACTCCAATGTTAAGCCATGGAATAATTGAGGTTGGAAGAGACTTCTGAAGATCTCCTGGGCCATCAGAGCCAGACCAGCTTTGATGTTGCTCAAGGTTGCTCAGGTCCATCCAATTCCTCGTAGTCAGGCATCACCCTGGAAAACCTCCTGCCAGAGCTGGCAGGGATCAGCTTCTTCCTGGCAGAGAGGTGAGCACTTCAAGCACCCCAGAAAAAGCCAGATGGTTTCCTCAGCCCTCCCTGGAGCAATCTCCTCGCTGGCTTGGAGGCAGCTCAGCAGAGATCACAGTGGGATGAAAATTCCAAAGGGGAACACCCCCTAACACCTTGCCCCGCTCGAGAGGAAGGGAAAAATAATTAATTATTAATGAAAAGCAAAGATCAATTGGCAGTGAAACCATCCAAAAGCAAGGCAGATCCAAAGGGATGACAATTCCCTGCTTGTCTGCCGGCCAATTCCGATCCTCAGGATTTCAATTACCAACCTCAGCGCCTGGAGGTGGCAGGAAAGGCTTAAATTGTCCCAAGCAGAGTTGCAGCTCAGAGGGAAGAAAAGGGATTTATTTTTCCTGTCGGGAATGGGGTCACGGTGATTTCTCCTCTCTGGAATCCTCACCATGGACACGCTATGGGAGGAAGTGTGGGTTCTGCTTGGGCTTCCAGAGAATTTACCTTGAAACTTTTCAAAATGTCTCTGGAAGTAAGAAAAATGTTCCCATTCCAGGGGGAGGCAGAGGAGTAGGAAAGTCCACGGTCAACTGGAATAAATGCAGCATTGCTGGGATTAAAGGGAGAGGAGAGGCAGGCAGAACCATCCTTTTTCATGGGGGAAGAAGAGAACTCAACTTTCAAAGGAATGGGTTTGCCAGAGCTCTGTGCAGCCTTTTCATTTTTATTTTTCTAAATGGTTTGAGTAAGAAGTGATCTTCTCAGATTTATTCCCCTCTGTGGGTTTGGATTCCTGGCTGATAGCTGAGCACCTCTGAAACACGGGAAAACAACCTGGATCGAGCCTCTATCCATGTGCAGAGCAGTTGGAGCAGTTGCTGAAGGGGCTGGAACCTTGAAAAGATGGGAGAAGTGACATCCCCACCCACCACATCTTCTCCCTGTCCCCTGCCTCTCTACCCAGGCTTGAGCAAGAAGTTCCTGTCCTAAAAATATTTGTTTTAAGTTCACCCAGATCAATGAAGCTTTTCTCTCTTTCCTGGACAAGTCTGATGGCTCCAGTTTGGTCACAAGGGAAAGAAGCCACTGGATTATTTCAGAGTGTGGATAGAAGGGAACAAACAGCCAGAAAAAGAGTTGCAGGGTCAGAGATGGGATATGGGATGGATATTGCTCATGGATTTCCTCTCTTCAGCCTCCTCTGTCCATCCTCATCACCTTGGTGAGGGACTCAGGAGATCACCCAATCCCAGACCCTGCTTGGAACCAGGCTCAGCCCATCCTCCTGGAAAATGCCTGGCAAAACCAGTATAAAATCAGTTTTCTCCTCTTGCCAGCAAAAGAGAAACCATTATCACAGTCTTCACAGCCATAATTAAGGAAAGATTAAAAGGGACAATAAAAAGCTGCTGGTGCTGAAATTATACAGGGTCTGATTAAATGCCTTTATTAAAATCCCATTTAACCTGTGCAGGCAACAAGAGGAAAATTTCTGTGTGCAGAAATCTGATTTACCTCTCATAAACTGAGCTTGGCATTGATCTTACCCTCTGCAAGGACCTAATTACATCTACATATGCATATATTTATATTTAAAAAAACCCCAACCATGCAGAGAAATGTTCCTGTTTTTCTAGGCACTGATGCTCTCACGAAAAGTATCGCCACATGAGGATTTTTTATTATTAAAGACATTTCTAGGTCTGACTCTGTCTCTGACGCTGATCTTTACGAACATATTCTCATTCCATTTTATTCACGTTGTTCAGTGTTCATTGGTTTTGGTTTTTTGGCAAGTTTATTAATATTAAATGAACGAAAGAAGAAATTTCCAATAAAAATATCAATTTCTTGGAATAAACATATCATTTCTCAGAGGCTTTGTAAGGATCAAGGCATGAGAGGCTTTTTTTTAATTTGACAAGAAAGTGAGGATGGTGGACTCGGAAGAAGTTGGAGAATTTTGGTTCTCATAAAAAAGTTGGAGAAATTTGTTTTTTCAGAGAAGCTGGAGATGATGATTGATCCAACACCTGGAATCACCTCCATCCAGCTGGAATTTTGTCAGGAGTGGTTTTTCCGTTGGGTTGTGTCCTGTGGGGAAGGTTTTCTTAAAAACAAGAACCCACTTTGTGTCTGCACAAATCCCCAGCCGGGATCGATCAACGCCCCGTGCTCGTGCCATCACCTGGGATGATTGACACCTGTCACTCAGAAAGGCAGGGGCTCCTTCTTTTGGGATTGATCCAAGAATCAAGGACATTAATCCCAGAATTAAGGACAGCTTGGGGGGAAGAGGAGTGGAGCAGGATCCTCTTTGAAACCAGTCTGGCGCAGCTAAGCCAGGTTTATTTGCTGGAATGTCGCATTGGATGGGTCTGGAGAGGACAACAGAGGAGCTGAGGCTTTTCCCCGAGAGGCAGAGCTGGATTTTACACTCCCTACACCCATAAACAGTTGTGCAGTGAGGAAAAAACGGGATAGCACCATCCACGTGCTTCTCACGGCCCTGACTCCAAGCCATGAAGCCAGTGAGAAATCTTTCCATGGATCTTGGGAAGGCCGGGGGAGGCCCCTCTGGCCGTGCTGTCGTCAGGGAGATGCTCAGGCCCTGCCTTGACCCCGCTGCAAACTTCACACTGGCCGTGCTAATGGGAAGGGAAATTCCCCAGGGGGTCCTTAAGGCGTCCGTCACCGCGGGCACGGACAGGGATGCCGCTCTCCTGAGGCTGGGATCATCCACCCCCTCCTCATGGATCTCATCCTACTCCAGGTCACGCCAGCAGCAGGGAGCAGGGGCAGGATTAGCCCTGGATGCACTTTGCAATTTGCTTTTTTTTTGCCTAAAAAACCCAACAGCTCCGTGTTTTGTGAGTTGGAACGCTGCAAAAAAAAAAAAAAAGAAGCCCAAACATAAAAGCTCCGAATCAAAGGTTTCCTGTTATAAATAATCTTGTATCCCTCAGGCATTGAAGGGGAAAATATAGCCAAGATTAGATTAAAAGATTTTGGGGGCTTTCTGTGGTTATTTTTTAATTTAGGAAGAAAAAAAAATAATCTAAAAATAACTTTGGTTGGTGGGAGGTTGAGGTAAATGTTTCTTTGCTGTTGTTTCGGAATGTGTTGGTTAGGATGGAGTGTCAGTCTATCTTTCTGGCAGAGGTGTCCCAAATCCACGTGTCCCCACCTCCAGGGATCCCAAATCTCCTGCTAGAGGGGTTGCTCTCTCCAGGATGAGAATTTCACACTGGCAAATGCAGCAAAAAGCTGCAGGGTTTGATCCCTTGAAAAACCAGTTGCAAACCACGAGGAACTTTAAACCAGTGGAAACAGAGCTGAGAGCCAGAAGTGCTCAAGGGCTTTTAGATATAAATATGCTGGTTTTTATTTAAAATTTGTCATTCTTTTCCCAGTGGCAGCAAAGAGGACAGTGGATTTTTTAGACTTCTTTGTGCTCTCAGTACCCAAAACAGCCTTAGGGCAATGGTTTTTTTACTGCAATTATGAAGTGTAAGAAAAGATTATTTTTGTTTTAGAACCACAGCCTGGACATTTAATTCGAAATTTCCAACTTCTAAGAAATAATGAGTAATTGTTCCTTGTGACCTTAATCTGCCACTCATAATTAAATGTCTATCAAATCTTCTTCTCTTTTTCCAAGTTATAATTCAGGATTTACTCCAAGTGTAAAAAAAGCTGAGCGACGTTGAAAGTTGTCTGCTGCTTTTTTCTTTTATTAATACAGTTGGATTTTCCTTTAATCCACTACAGAAGATATTAGTTCTAGGAATTTACTTGCTACCAGGAAAATCATCGCCTTGCTAATGTGTTTTCTTTAATAAATAATAATTTAAATGTTTGCTGGTTAAAGAGCATCTCTTTATAATCATTACATGGATGAAGGCAGGTGCAGCCTGAGTTGGGAAAATGTAGCATTATCCTGGGAAGGGTGGGAGAATGGTTCTGATCCTTCTGCTGCTGGCACAGAAGGAAGAATTTGGACAATTAATGAGATAAACACATCCCCTGCCCCAAGGCTGTGCTGTACCAGCAGCTGGGATGGTTTGATGAGGTTGGGTTAATTAAAAGGGCCGATTAAACCTATCCCTGCTATAAATAGGGGCAAAGAGCTTTGTCTTTTCCATCTTGGCCACTTGGAGATTCTTCATTCATGCTCAAACACCCTCCTGCCTGATCCTCGTGGCAGACATGAAGCCAAATACTCCTGACAGACGCAAGAGGAGGAAGAACTGGGCTCAGGCCAATCTTTTCCAAACTCTCAGGGTTTTCCATGGCGATTAAATTCTTGCATCCATTGTCTCTGTGTAGGTTTGCAATTTGAAGGCACGAGAAATTGAGATTTTTGCCATCGTGGAGTGGCTGTGACTGGCAGGGATTTTCCTTCCCTTGGCTTAATGGAAATTAATCCAGTGGTGCAGACATCAGCAGGAACAAGTGTCCTTCGAATTTTTTTCTGGACAACCTCCAAAATGTTTCGGTAGGATTCTGTTTCTGTTTCATTTCCAGGTTTTATAGCGCCGCAGATAATAGAAAGTTAAATAAACTCGACTCGCTCCTTTGCTCTGCACTTCTTTGTGGCTCCCATTTCCACGAAAATCAAGGCAAAAAACACACGTGTAGGGTCAGAGTCTCGTTTCATATCAAATTTGCTCGCAGCTAATTGAATTGCAGGGAACGTCTGAGAATTCTGCAAAAGGAATTTCTGGACGGAGTTACCTGAACAAGCCTTGAGAGTAATTTCCAGTGGGTGTAAAACCCAGCACATGTGCTCAGAAGATTATTTACCCTTTCCTGTTTGCTTTTCTTTTTTTTAAGTTCCCAAACACACAGGGAAGGCAGCTTGAAGCAATTTTTGCAAGCTCTTCACTGGTGAAAATTTAAAAATAATAAGGGCATGTGCCAGTCGGTTGGACTGAATTTCCTTGTGATACTCAATCCAAAGAAAGAAATTCTTGGTAAAGTGACCTGGTGCAAATTTATTTAGATCTCGCACATTTAACCCACAGCCAGCCAGGTTAGGCTGTGATTCTTCATGGCACAGCTGCAAGAGCAAGATATTAATAAAAGTATTCATAGTTAGAATAATAATAATTCTCAGCAAACAGTGTGATACTGGAATATTGGAACACACAATGTGAAAATGCAGTTGTGTTCCTGCAAAAAATCCATAGGCACACATATGGTTTCATAATATATCCTAGATTGCAAAGAACAAATGGAATTTAGGAATGATTTGGTTTACAGTTCCCTTAAGTAACATTATCTTGTTAAAGACATTAACCTCAGGCCTTTACTGTTATATATTTGCTTTTATTGTTTTCATCCTGGGGAGCAACCTGTAGGAGAGACACTCAACAGGAAAAGAAGGTTCAGAGGGCATCAAAACATTGATTTTCAAGATGGCTGAACAGCTGTCTTGGGAGCACTGTGCAATTATGAAAAACAGACATCTCTCCTCAGCCTCCCTTATTATTAAAGATCTTCCCACCCCTTCCCAGCACTAATAACTGGGGGAAGATTTACCTTGGCATCGTTGATTTTCCTCCACGAGCTGTGCTACTCCCACTAAATAGAGTTTAACAGGATGAAATAAATTCTCTGGTGAGCTGCATCCAGCTAAACGCTGGCAGGGAGAGTGAAAATCGGTCAAACAGCATCTCCCCAGAAGATTTCCCCCCAGCTGTAGTGATCTACGTGGGATTTGTTCTTTCTAGTCACCTCCAGGGCTTTCATCCCACGTTTTTGCTGTGGGTTTCTGGGTTAAGTTTGCTCAAATCTGACAATAAACTTTATGACATTTTTTTCCATTTCAGTTGCCTGACAAGTCCATTTTTAAAACCCTCTGCAAGTGCTCTCCAGGACTGCTCCTATTCCTTGAAACAGGTGTTCTTCCCTGGTTTCCCTTTTCCCTGCTGAAGGCGAAAAGAGCTTTTTAAATGCCTTTGGCAACCCCTCCTCAGGCTGTCCAGGGACAAATTATCTCCCACGATGAGCTGTGTTTTTTCCAGAGCATTTTCCACAGCTTCTCACCTGCTTTAAATGAGCCGAGGACGGGGAAATCTCTGCGGTCCCGATTGCATCATCCCCTCAGGCTCAGCTTTGCAGATGCTCTGAGCTGAGAGGTTTTAAGCCAGGCTCGGCTCAGTGTCCCCACAAGTGCAAATCCCTGCTGGCTCCTCAGTTCCCTCCCCTGAGCGCCTTGACCGAGGTACAGCACCACACTGAGAGGTGGGGACAGTTTGTGTCTCGCTGGAGGGTGAAGGAGCTGTTCACGGAGCCCTCCTCCCACAGGGGAAACCAGGAAAACGGAGGTGATGCCAAAACAGACGAAACCATGAGAATGGGATAATGTGGGGAAAACCCAGCTGCTCCCAAGGGAAAGGACAAACCCAAAACGATGCAAAATACACACGTTCTTCGAGTTCCACTGCTCAAAGAGAACTCCGAGTTCCATGATCGCTTTCCCAAATAAAATTGCTTCCTCTGGAAAGTCCTCATTACACAGCTGCCCCAGACTTTCAAGCTCTTGCCTCAAGGTTTCCGAGCTGGGGCAGCTTTTTTGTGTAGTCTCAGCTTCAAAGGTCATTTTGGGTATGTGATGCTTTTTTTTTTTATTTCCATTTGCAGTTGTCCTCTCTCAGTTGAGGCAAAGACTCCATCCAGTGACATCCCTCCAGGAGGTCACAGCACACAGTTCACAGCAGCAAGCAAGGCTCTTCAAATCTCTACCAGCTCTCATTTCAGGCTCCTTGAGCACCAACCTCTTTAATCAGTTACAGATGAAGGGTTATTTCTTTCCCATGACCACAAGAGATAGAGACTGATAAAAAAAAAAAAAAAATAGTAAAAGCCCTTATGGCTGAAACTGTGGGTTCTGGAAGAGAAAGAAGCAGCTGAGATGTCCTGTCAAGTGGTGTTGCTGTTCCTGCCTCTGCTGGACGAGTGTTTGGGGCTCTTTGCTGCTCCCCAAGGATGCAATTAGGATGCAGCGTCGTGGGTCTCCAGTCCTGGAGTTTCCTGGAGGCCAGCAGCTGTCCAAGGGCTTTTTCTTCTGTCTTTTCAACAGGCTGAGAACTGGGAGTTTGCAGCTTTTCCTTACTGTCACTACAATTTGCTGCAGAGAGAAAATGAACAAATCCTGTGGCATTAGGTGAGGGGGGGAAAAAATAAATCAACATTTATTCTGCATTAATTCTGAATGAAGATGTGTTTCCTTAGGCAGAGAGGGATAACTGCACAGTCAGATGCCAGCGCTGTGTTTAAAAGATCCATCCACAGTATTTAACCACATGTTGCCTTTTAAAAACATGGAATTGTGGTTTTGTCAATGCTGTTTCCACCTTACAACGGAATCCAAAGATCCAGGAATGCTGCGTTTGAACGTATGAAGTCATCGAAAATCCCTTTTCCCCCCATTTACCCAGCATGCTCTGATGACTTTTTTCCAGCGTGCTTAGAATGAAACTGCAGGATTGTGTTGTTGGATGCTGACGGGTGGAAAATCGGTTGTTTAAATTCCAGGAAATGTCTGATTTTTCAACTCCAACGGGTTTGTAATTAAGGAAGAATCCAGCTGTCAGCCAGGGGAGGAATTATGAAATGCTAAAATCACTGGGGGCGATGGAGAACAATTAACATTCTCAGCCGTCGGGTCGTGGCTGTGGTCTCCAAGGGCTGGGTCTGTACCTTGCACACGCTCGTGGCCCGTTCCACTGAGGGCTCCTGTGGGATTTGGACATGACCAGAGAACATTTTATTACTTCAGCTCTTCTGGGGTCAGGAAAAAGTCATGGAGTGCTGGAGTTTCTTCTCCTTGAAGTCCACAGTGAAAGGTTCAGAGCCAAGTGAGGAAGGTGATGAGTTTCAGCCCAGCTCCATTGGCTTCGGTGGCTTCAGCCACTGAGGACCTGACACAGTGGCCTTGGTGGGAGTGGGATGGTGGAAAAGCAGTTCAAGATCTCACATCAGCTCAGGCAAAGCTGAGTGTTGTGGTCCAAAGGCTCGGGAACCAGAGCCAAGCTGGGCTCTTGCTGCTGTTGTGCTGGGAGGAGGAGCCGGAGGAGGAAGGTGAAGGCAGAGAGACGGAGCCATGAGGTTATGGTGGGGTTGGCATGAACAAAACAGCCGGCATCACTCATCTAGAGCTGGCCCAGCCTTGTGGTTGTGCACAACTTCTGGTGGGACCACCTGGGCAGGGGCAGATCCTCTGCTGGGAGTGCTTGAATTGGGGTTACAGAGCCTGGTTCCGTGCTCAGTCCATGGAAACCAGGGAAAGACACGGAATCAATCCAAAGGCAGCTAACCTACCCAGCAGGACCCTGTAAGAGGCAGTTTGGGGAGATGTTATCTTATTCTGGACTGTGACTATTTCTGGTTTTCAGTCTGTACATCCAGCTTGGATTTCTAACAGCCCAGCAATCAACCTGAGTGTATTGACACATTTGGAACTGTGGTTTATTTAAATCTGTCTTTGCATTTGTCCAATTTTGTGTTATATAGAATTCTCTGGCACTCCTGTGTTGTGCCCACATGCCTCGAGTGGGAAGCCAGCCTTGTGAGATACAAGTCACACTCATCTCCTGTCAGCTTTAAAAGGTACTGGCTGGAGGACAAGGCAGCTTGGAAGAAGTTTTGATATTATCTGGAAAGTCAAAAAAAAAAATCCAGGATGTGTTATAGTTGGAAACAATCGGCAGAGATAGTGCTGGACTCGGGGAGGTGGAGAAGAAGCAGCCAAAAGGTGACCTGGAGGGAGTGAGTGTGGAAACACAGAGAGCACGGAGTGCTAGAAATGATGGCTGTTCCCTGGGACAGCAAGGAATCCATGGACAGGCTGGAAAAGGGGAGAAAGTCATGTGAATTCTGCTCTGCTGCTCTCGCTGCCCAAGCTGGATGTGAGTTACAGGGAAGCTCAAGCCAACAAGCTGGATGAGAGCACCCTCGTCCAGATCCAAGTTTCATCTGCCTGATTTTCCTTGTGTTTATATGGGAACGCCTTGGCCGGTGTCAGCACTGCTCGAGATGTTACAAAATCAGGGGAAGTGGGACAAAATGTGGTCCAAACTGATCCATAGAGGGCCAATCCTACAGCACCATGTTAGGAACTCAGAAGTGAGCCTCCAGCCATGTTCCCTCCTGCTGGTCCTGAGGTGCTGGACCCCAGGGCACCCACTCATCCCTGTTGTCCCTTGGGGATGCCCCACAGGAGCACTGAACCTACAAAGGCTGTGCTGGATTCCCCTCATTGCTCTGTTCAGTTCATCCAAGTGAAAACCCCAAGACAGGATGGGATCGCTTTTCCACTCCCCTGCATGAACAACTCCAAACCAAGCCAAGAGGCAAATTTTGGATGCTCAGATTTGACCCTTCTAAAAAACAGCGGGGTGAGCTGAGAACTTGGGCTCTGAACCTGGATGTGAGCCTTGGCTCAGATCTGCTGATACCGGTCCTATCTCTCTTTTGGGGGTGACATAAATATTTAAGAGTGCTCAGCTGGGTGTTTTTGTAAGGAATATGGATAGTTTGGGATAAGGAGATGAGTCACGATTCTGAGATAGTGCCTGGCTGTTACTGGAACACTGTAAAGCAGCTATATCGAGTCTATATTAAGGAACAAGAAGAATAATTATTTGAGGATGAAAAGCCACATTTCTTCATAAAGAGAAAATGTTAAGAGCTCTGTGACTGTCTCCTTTCCAACACAAAGACTTTCACAGGAAAGGACTGATAAAGCAACCAAAAAAACCCCAGCAAAAACCCCTCAAGAAACAGAAAGTTTGTCCCACATGCAGGGCCAGGAAACAAAATTCCCATTATTTTCTTATTAGATAGAGATGTTTTGGTAAAAAAGAGATAAAGGTGTGTATTGAGAAAAAGACTTTTGTGGCCAAGGCTTGATGAGTGTCTTGAATTGGGATTGTTTCAACCTGGAGAATAGGTTTTGGGGTGACCTAATTGCAGCCTTTCAGTACCTGGAGAGAGCCATGGAGAGAGACAGTTTGTAAGGAATTGGAGTGGCAGGACAAGGGGGAATGGTTTCCCACTGCCAGAGGGTAGGGGTAGATGGGATATTGGGAAGGAATTCCTTCCTGTGACGGTGAGGAGGCCCTGGCACGGGGAGGCCCTGTCACAGGGTGCCCAGAGAAGCTGTGGCTGCCCTTGGATCCCTGGAAGTGTCCAAGGCCAGATTGGATGGGGCTTGGAGCACCCTGGGATAGTGGAAGGTGTCCCATGGCAGGGGAGTTGGAACAAGATGAGCTTTAAAATCCCTTCCAACCCAAACCATTCCATGATTTTATGATGTATTTTCTAACCTTTAACTGCTCTAATTCTTGAACCCATAGAAGTTGTGAGTATCAATGAATTTCATAGGATGCAGAAAATGCACATGGAGCAAAACCTTGGGCATTTCTCATAGGAAGTGAATGCAGAGGCTGCTGTGGGTGAACTGGGCACCAAGTGACCGCAGGTATTTGCTACTCTGAAGGACAACTTGACTTTAAATCCTGTTCATAATTAATCATCTGTGCCAACCTGCTCGTTGGGGCAGGAGCAAACCCAACCCATTAAAATAAAGTTTGAAAATAACACAACCTCCTCCCCCTTCCAACGGAGCAATCCTCAGCCCAGCCCGCTGGATTCCCGAGCTCGGAGCTGGATTGAAAGCAGGGAGATGACATTACACACAGCCTGTCAGCACACACTTCCAGAGCCCAGGCAGACCAAGACAGCCTTCCTCGTAACAGGTGGAAAAATGTTTTGGAAGCAAAAGCTTTCGGAAGAATTACGGGCGCGGAAGACGACGATTCTCTTTGCACTTTATCAGCCGTGTTTCCGATGAGTCCTGCGCTGCTGGCTCACCCTCTGGGATGGGATGTCAGATAAACAGGCAGTTTGCACTTTGATGGAGCCTTCCTCATCCCCAGCCAGGGAAGTACAGGATATAAAACACGGGAGAGCAGGTTCTGGAATAGGTGTAAGTTGGAGAGACTCCACGGCATCGGTGGGGCGGCGCTGATTTATCCAAGCTGAGAAATCCCTGCTGGAATAGCGGAGATCTCTCTGCCTTGCTGTTGGAGGGGTGGGAAAAGGAAAAAAGGAGTCATAATGAGGATGGGATTGTCAGGGCTTTGAACAATGGCCTTGGAAATTCCTCTTCTGGCGGCTCATGGGGAATGTCACTCCTCGGGGGAGAGGGATCCTTGTGGAGTCCTTCCCACCCAGGATATTCCATGATTCCAAACCCACTGGTGGCTCATGGGTGCTCCCGGGCACAATTCTGGGTGGCTTTGACCAATCTTTGTGGAAAAAAAAGCACAAAATAAAAGGCTGTGACACTGATTTAGCTCCCTTAGGTCAGTAATTACCGGGGGTATGATGTAGGCTATATTGTGGGAAGATATCCATGATTAATCCGTGGAATTCACCACCACAAGGCATCGCCGAAGCCGGGGGAGTTCCTGGTTTCAAACCCAGCCTGCAGGATTATGTGAACACTTTTGTGTTTGATTTGATTAGTTTGGGAAGAACTCAAAGCCACAGCAGCTTGGATGAAATCAAAGCTTACATGTTTTGGTGCAGGGCTGAAACCTGAGCCAAGGGCCGTAGGGAAGACAAGGGGAAGTTTAGACAGGTTATTCCATAACTTCCCAAACTGGGGCTCCAGACAACAGGAAAAACTGCTCCAATCCAACTGAGGAACTACCTAGGAATGTGCAGACCTAAACCCCTTAGTTCAGGAGGTAGAAAGCTCTTCCCTGCTCCATAACTTCCCATGGAAAACCCGGGGATATTTGCTAATGCTTTTGCTTATCCCAGCCTCCCCCCACCAGCAGATCTGTGCCGTGCACTTCAACTTGAACTTGACCACGAGTCCCCGGGAGGCTTTGATGGATGGACAGAGAGTCCTCGCGTGTCTCCTCAAGCCGGTTCCCTTCAACAGGTGTTTGCTGTGTCTGAGGTTCCTCTGTTTATAGAATCCTTGTTCCATTTGGAAGGATGAGAAATATCACTCGCTTTTATTGTAAACAGCCTTCGCTTCTCTTAAACACTGGAAGGAAAGGTTACAAGATTAGTCACAGGCTTCTCCCCCACCCCACCAGCACCACCTTGCTCTGCTCGCACTCAGGGAACGCAGCGGGGCCAATCCTGCCCCGGTGCTGGGGCTGGAGTGGGGCGTGGATGTGGGAAAGGGGAAAAACCCTGGGGTCCAGCCCTGCGTGGGACACCCTGCTCTGGGTGAGGGGTGTTGGCTACGTGGGGGGTCCCTGGAGCTGCCCAGTGCTGGCCATCAGCATTCAAACACAAGCTTGGATGAGAGTCCAGGTTTTATCTTCCCTTTGCTGCCAACAAGTCTCATTTTGATTTCTTTTCCCGTTTTTCTTTTTCTTTTCTTGTTTGTTTTTTTTTTTCTCTTTGTGTTTTTCTTCCTTGACTGAAAGCTCCATCACGGAAAGCCAATCTTTTATAATGGCAGAAGCAGAGCCAGGGATCTGTGTCAAAGGGCTGAGAAAGCACAACGAGGGCTGGGCTTGGTGCTTGTGTAAGGTGGGTTTGGAGAAGAGATGGAAAGGATGGGATGGGCTTGTAGAAAGACAAACTGGAAGCAGAACTGGGTGGCTTTGCTGGGGTCCCAGTGACCCTGAGGTGGACAGAGTTCCCCAGGACTATCTGCAAGAGTTTGGCACGTGGATGGAAGGAGTTTTCCACACCAAGGGTCATAAAACGTTGGCACAGGTTGCCCAGAGAGGTGGTGGATGCCCCCATTCCTGACAAAATTCAAGGTCAGGTTGAACAGGGAGCAATATGATCTAGCTGAAGATGTCCCTGCACGAGGGTTGGACTAGAAGAAATTCAAGGCCCCTTCCAACCCAAACTAATCTGATTTTGTGGCCATCACCACCAGGGCAGCTGTGCCCAGGGCTCAGATTTCCCCTGGGGATGTGGATAAATGAGCTCTGTGCAAAGTCCTCCAGCTCCAAAGGGGCACGAGCATCTTGACAGGGCCTCTAACACAAGGCATGTGTGTGTGTGTGTGAGCCCTGGCACGAATCACCAGGGCCTGGAACAGAGCTTTATTTAGGATGCAGAGTCAGAGAAAATTCCACCCTTGCCCCGGCAGGAGGGGAAAGCAGGTGTTTTTTTCCATAAACTGTCCTTAGCCCTAAAGTGAACGGCCATAAATTAAACCGGGGAGGGGAACAGCAGATGTTGCTCTGGGAATCCACGTGAGTGGAGGTGAAAACTGGAGGTTTTTTCCTTTTTAAACCAAAATCCAAAGAAACACCCATGCCTTTTTCCTTTCTGGCTGACAGCTCACACGGTTTTGAGGACTGAACCTTTCCACCCTCCTGCCTGGACTGGCTTTTGAGAACTGCATCTTTCCACCCTCCTGCCTGGACTGGCTCATCCCAGCACAAGGATGGGCAGGATGCAGGAATCCCACTGCCTCTGCTTCCCTCTGGGTCTGGGCTTTGCCACCGTATTCCTCGCTGGAGAGAGTTGCAAGGGATTTGTTGCCATTTTTTAGCTGTGAGAAACCCCAAATATTTTTGGTAAGATCTAATTCTTCCCTTTTTTCCCCTAAAATCACTCAATTTCTCTCCTGTGAATCCCTGGTGAGGACGCACTGGGAGCCTGGCACCCAGAATCACCCAGGCACATCCCACTTCTGCTGCTCCCAGAGATGGAGAGGGGAAAAGGATGTCCCTTGTGGAAGAATTCCCTTGCTCATGGCAGGAGCTTGGAATGGGGTGATGTTTATGGCCCTTCCAACCCAACCCATTCTGTGATTCTGTGATCTTCAGCTCCTCCTTGGACCTTATTTCCAGGCGCTTTTCCAAGTAGATTTGCCTCTTTCCCGTGTGCTTCAACTCCCAGATCCTCCAAAGCAGGCAGGAGGCAAAAAAAAAAAAAGGAAAAAAAAGAAAGAAAAAGGAAGAAAAAAAAAAAAAGAAAGAAAGAAAAAAAAAAAAAAAAAAAAAAACAAAAAACCCCGGGGATAAATTAAANAAAAAAGAAAACCAAAAGCCCTGGGGCTAAATTGAAGCCATTAGTAGCCTCGAACTGATGACAGGGCAATAAATTACTAATTAACCTTCGGGGCGAGTTCAACACCTTGGGGATAAGTGTGAAAACACGGAGTAATAAGCCCTGACACAGCCAGGCAGCGGCGGCTCCCGCCGGGCCGGGACAGGCAGCGCTGCCTCGGCTTTTGAGGGAATTCTGCACGGATTAGGGCGGCCAGGGAGCAGCACAGTGGGGGCACCGGGGCTGGGACCTCGGACCTCGCCTGGCCTCAGTCCTGCAAAAAAAAAAAACCAACTGCATTTCTGCCTTGTTTTTGCAAAGCTGCTTCTTCCTCGGGTGTCTGGTTTCGTGCAGCCAGGCTTAAAAAAAATAAATTAAAAAAATACATATATATATATATATGTATGTGTATATGTATATGTATATAGATGGTGATCACATAATGCAAAGGATTTTTTTATACCTATAAATGCAGATATATGGATATCTCACTGTGATTCCAGAAGCAGGAGAGGATCAGAATTATCCCGACCTGAGCCTGGTCCCTGCAGGTTTTCTGTGGTGGTTTGAATTTTATTCTCTGGCGAGGAGGGGGAAACGCAATCCTGACCACCCATGGAGTGCACGGAGCCCTTGGAAATGTGAACGTGGTGGGGACAGGGAGCTGTGATTGCAGGGGGCTGTGGCAGGAAGAAATCCCCAGCTCTGCCCTGGGTGATGATGAAGAGGCAGCACACGCTCGAGGCAGTGAGGGTCAAAGCTCTTCCCACATCAGAAAAAACCCAATCCATCCAAGCTTTCAGCTCCCTTGCCTTAAAGAGGAGCCCAAACCCACCCCAGTTTGCACAACCAGTGCTCTGAGATCCCTTTCTTGCTCTTTTTAATCCTTTTTAATCCCCCTCCTGCTGGGGAGAGCATTTGCAAGGTTCATTCTTTGGCATCTTGCTGCTGATCAAGCAGGGGCTGTGCCAAGAGCGTTGCATCAAGGTCTTTTCAGCTGTAGTGGTGTGTGACAGTTCTGAGAGCAGATATGGCTCAGCTAATCATATTTTAATAGCCCTACCTTGTAGGAAAGGACTGGCTCGGAGTGTACACAGTAATATTTTAATTTCTGAGCTCTGATGAGCGTAATTTTGAGCAGGTATTCAGTTTCTGCGTGCTCTCAATCGTGCTCCCAGATGTTCGATGCCAACGGGCTCGAAAGAGCAACTGCACAAATATAATATTTAATACCCAATGTCAGTTTGGGTGTTCCACTCAATTTCCTGGAGAGATCTTTAAATTCATCTTATTTGGCTTGAGTACCCAATCAGTTCCATACTCCAGCTCTGCAATTCCGCATAACTGAGTTCTCTGATTTCTGGGATGCAAATGTAGAGCAGATGTAAAAGGGGAGTGGAGGGAAGGGGGGATGTTCCTGCACTTTCTGCAGTGCTGGTTATCAGTGCTGGTGGGATCAGGGAGGGAAAAGCCTGTCAGGATTTGCAACAAATGCAGCCCCAGGTGCTTTGGACACTAAATGAGGGTTTGGAGAGGAGTTGGGATAACCAAGATGTCCCTAACTGTGAGAAATCAGCCTGCTGGGGTGACCAGCTCATGGTGGGAATAAACGGTCTGGTCCCATCAAGTGAGCCTGAGCTATCGGGCAGGTGGAAAGGGGCACTGAGATTTCAGGGTGCTGATGGTGAAGGTGAGTTTATGGCTTTCTGGGCAGTGGGATGGGGCAGGGAAGGAGCTGTGATCCTCTGGGGTATCTCTGAGGCAGCAGAGATTAATTTCTTGCTGAATCCCCTGGTGCAGCACAGGATGTTCCTCTGCCAGTCTGTGGTCACCAGTTGTCTCTTCACCTATGAGTGACCTCTTTGGTCAGCTGAAACACCTCCAACCTCTGTCCACACAGCTCCTGGCATTATCCTGGGGCTGCCTGTGCACTGGGAATCAGCAACAGCAGGAGAAAGCCCTTTTCCATGCTCTGATTCCCATCTCCTGCTCACTGCTGTCCCCACACAAACACCCAGCTCTGCTCCAGAGAATTCCTGCGTCAAACCCAACCCAGTTCCCTGCCAAGCCAGTCCACTGGCTCAGAACTGGGGCTGGAGTTATCCCAAAGGAATGGGAAGAGACAGGCCACTGGCCTGGCAGAAGGCAGGGGGGCATAACCCCTGCAGCAGCCCCAGAAACGCTCCCAGGGCTGGAAATTCAGCAGCTGCCACTCGCAGCGTTATCCATCACCACGGGCTCTTTGAACACAGCGCAGTTATTTGACCTCTTTTTTTTTTTCTGCTTTGAAAAGAAATACAATAAAAATGCGATTCTGGCTGCTGCTCCTCAAGCACAACTGACCAAGCACCATATATAGTATCAACGAGGGACAGCCTCGGACTTCCTTCCATCTTTTGAAGCAATTCCCCTTCCTACAGCCCTCTCCAAGCTGCATTAATCACGGGCTTCTTCGGAGCAAACGGGATTAATCTGCCCTCTCGCCTTTTCCCTGGTGTTCTGCAGCAGACCTTGGATGTGTGTGGGATCCTGTGCATCTCCCAGCCTCGGTGGGGATGGGATGCAGAGGAAACAGGAGCTATTTCCATCAGCTCGAGCCTCACAGCGTTTCCTGCTCCTCCAAGCAGATCAGTCCCAGGTGGTCAGAGCCCCCTGAACGCTCAGGTCAAAAATCCTCACTTTCTCCGGGCTTCCTTGCCAAAAATAAAAACCTTTTTGCTGAGTGACCCATCCCATTTCTTCAGTTTAAAGATCCCAGCAGCTTCAAAAGCTGCATCCTGGGCTTTGGGTATTTGTTCTGGAATAGCTCAGAAGGTGTTTCAGAATCTGAATACGCGAATGTTTGCTTCTACCTGTTGGCATCTTTATTTTCCCAGGAGTTTCTCCCTTTTCTTCTTCCCAAAAGCATTTGCCAAAGGACTCCTTGGAGATGTGCTCAGTGTTAAGCAGACAAGTGCAATGTCATGCATGTACCCATAAAACATTTAAAAAATCCCAAATCCTGTGTTTTATCTGAGCTAATCACAGTATTTCTGTCACACAGACAATGTAGATCCTTCATGTCATGTCCTTACAAAAAAAACCTCCTTAAAATGTTTTTTTTCCCTCATCTTTCTTTTTATATTAATGGGAAAACCTCTCGTGTTCTGCCACATAAAAGTAGATTTCCCTTCATCTGTGGCCGTGCTGATTGCAAAGCCTGGGAGATCTTTACTTAAATCGCTTGGGCTCTGTGTATTTCTGTCAGAGAAAACCATCAAAATAGCATTTGTGTCTCGTTACAGCTCCAACAGCAACATTATCATCTTTGCCTCCTTGTATCACTTATCTTCATCAAAAATTTGCCAGCTCCTGAGGGAAGACCCCTCACTTTAGAGACAAGGGTGGGACTCGCTCTGTCCTGCAGGGACACGGGGAGTTACAGGATTTTTGGGGAGATTAACCCCACCAAAACTGTCCATGCCCTCTGACTGTGCCACTGTGAGGAGCCATCCATCCCCTGGGGCAGGGACCTCATCCTAAACACAGAATTGACCTTGGAGAAACACCAGAAATGACGGAAAGGGATGAGGGAAAGGCACCTCCCACCCATGGCGGCCTGGGACACTTTGTGGGTGATGTGCTAAGGGCAGATGTGCTCTGAATTATTCCACTTAAGTTGAAGTCAGGATATTTCCCTGCTTTTTTTCCTGGTGAAGACGCAGCTGAGGTCCCTTCACCTCCCTGAGGTTTAGGGAAGGTGTGGCTGCAAACTGGGAGAGGACCAAGGATGGAATATTCTGTTGAAGCCTGAGCTCTGCATCTCCAACCTTCCCCAGGTGCTTTCTCAGACAAAGAAGAAGACAACAAAAAACCCTTCTCTTTTACCCAAGAAGAGTTTTATGCCCTGAAAATAGAAATATCATTTTAAATGAGCCGCTCAGAGAGACACAACCACCCAAATACAGATGCAATCGCTTAAATATTTTGAAACAGGCAATCTCATATATTTTAATTACAGACTGCAGTGATATTCTGCTGAAAGCAATTACATTGCAGCTCTTCCCACACACACACACACACACGGGGAAGTCCTGGGAGTTGTACTTCACAATGACTTCAGCATTCAAGGCATCATGGATGTTTTTATTAAAAAATCCATTTTTTTCAGTGTTTTGCAACAAGGCAAGGGGTTCATCATTCTGGACACGGCCTTGTTGAATATTTGTGGGGTAATTTAGGTGGGTGTGTTGATTCCTGAAGCAGAAATGCACGAGAACAACTTTTTCCCCCAACTTTTTGAATGGCCTCTTGTTTTTTGCTGGGAAAATGGCCCGGCCCTGCTTCGTCAGGGCTTTTTAAACTTGCCACGGCCAGCAAAGATACTTCTGTTTAAAATCAGAGAAATGCTCCCCTCCAAAGCTCCAAATGAAAGATATCTGTTTCCCTGGCTTGGACTGGCCAACGAGCGGGGCTTGCTCAAATGTGGTCGAGACACTCGGATCCAGTTCATGCTACCGATACCCCTTGCTCTCCCCTCGAAATTAGCCCAGATGAATGGGGCCTTTTGTCGTGAGGAAAGAAACGGGCAGGAATCACAATCATCTCTTTCTAGCCAGGCTTCTGTAGCGTGGGGTGAGGCAAGGGCTCAGCCCGGTGCTGGAGGAGAAGGAAAACAGCAATTTCTCCGCGGTTTCCGTGGCGTGTTGGAAGCTGAGGGCGATCTCCTCGCACGCAGCTCCGAGCACCTCGGGCTGGTCACTCCCCTTGACTCCGTTCCAGCCCTTCGGTGCCGTGGGATTGGGGACCATGAATCGCACCCTTCACGTCCCCTGGTAGCCCTCAGGTGATGGGAGGTGGCGAAACATCTCCTGGTCCGGGAGTTTTCCGCGCGCGCTTCCCAAGGCGAAGCCTTTGCTCCGGGTGAGGAGTCACACGTCTTTCCTGTTATTCTAAAACTAAGTACTTTGCACATTTGGGAAATATTATTAAGTAATAGTCTGAGTGACGGGCTGTGGTCGGAGTTAATTTCTTCCAGTTCTCCAAGTGTCTAATTACACTTTCTTCAGTGCTAAGTGGACGGGTTGTGTCGAGTGTGCAAAGACCTCTTGTTTGAATTTAAAACAAAACACACGAAGAGAGAAAACCCCCGGCTCATCAGTGAAAGTTGGGACTAGGGGCATAACCCAAAAGTCTTCTGACAGCTGTTTGTGGTTCTGTACATCTTCCCCCAAGCACCCTTGGAAGAACAAAGCCCACCAGGCAGATGGTACCTGGTAAATCAAATCATCCCTTTTACACAGTTCTAGTATTTCCCAGCTTAAAGCTGAGTCTGGCTTTAACTTAGACCCAAGTGAAGACCCTGTTAGGCAAACATAGCCCCATTTTTAAGGAGCAATTCTCCACTTCATTGTCCTGTGGACAGGACACCATGTCCAGATGTCCATTCCTAGTCCAGGCTGCTGCAAAGTGAAGTGGGCTCTGGAAAGGGCTTTGGGATGATGTGTTTGATCCCAGAGCAGGGGCAGGACAGGAGAACATCCATGGAATTTCCAGCACATTGGCTGAAAACGGTGCTTTGGTCAGACCCCAGGATTGGTTGTGTTTAGAGGGAGTTTGAGCTTGGTTGATGGAAGAGCAACAGAGCTTTCACACGGAGACACCTCTCAGGACAAACTCCCTTTGGAGGAAATTTCCACCTCTCTGCTGTGGCCAGCTCAGAAAAACCAAACAGATGATTTTTCTGGTTGTGATTTAGAATTCCCTGGGGTGGGGATGGCAGGGGACAGACGAGGGGCAGAGCCACGGGAGGGGCTGTGAGAAAAGCCAGGGACACATCACCCCTCAGTGCCAAGGACAAGCTCTGGGAAGGCACCACCGGCTTGGTCATGCTCATCAACCATCACATCAACCTTAATTTGATCTGATCACAAGTTTTTTGTCAGTCCTTGACTTTGGCCACGCTCAAAATAAGGATTTCATGGTTATCAGGTGGTTTTTGGTCGCTGTGTTTGCTGATTGCTCAGAGGAATGGACACATCCAGTTTGGATGGTGGCTTTCAGGACCAGACGTGGGATCCTTCGAGACCAGGCGAGCTCAGGTTGTGATTTATTTTTCTTTCCTGGGGTTTGTGACCGAATCAGAGGGGAGAGAGGAAGTGAAGGTTTGTTCTTTCTAAAGATTTATTTCGTTACATCTGCAACAAGTCAAGAGGAGAACGGGGTAGAAAGGCTTTTGGTTTTGGGCCTGGAACAAAGCTCAGGACTTGAGATAAACAAATGGGGGGAAGGAATTATCAAAGAGAGAGCTGGCCACAGACTTTGTTATGAGTTTTGTGTAACAAGCTGAGAAACTTTGGGAACTTAAACCAAACTGAAAGTGCACGGGGGCAAAAGGAGAAGCAGATGATTGAGGTACCTCGAGGAAGAAAATGGGGATACTTGACAAGGAAAACATCCCAAACTTTGGATTAGAGGACCCAGCAGCTTCTGAGGTGTGTGGTTGCCCTCTCATTGATTTGGTAGCCATGGGCAAGCTCTGTTGGCTCATCCATGAGTGAAGTGGTGATGTTTTCTTAGTTTTTACATCTCTGAGACAAAACACAGGCACTGCTGTGGGCAGGGATTGTGACCCTGTGAGCTTCACCTGCCAGGTGTGATGTGTGGCTGTACCCACAGCCAGGAGCTGCATCCACACACAGGATTTTTCTCAGAGTTGGCTGCAAAAACACCCAGTAATTTTGATTTCCTATTTACAATTGCAAGTAATTAAAAAAAAAAAAAATACTGCAGAACAACATTGTCACCCTGCCCAAGTTTCCACTTTGGTAAGTAGGTGTTAGTAACTCCTACCTGGTGTTCAGGAGGGTGTGGGAGCTGAATTATGCTGTGTAGGTCAGTGGAGGTGGTGAAAAATAACAAAAGTTCTGAGAGAGACAGCGTTTGGTTCGTTAAAAGAAAAAAATTTATTTCTCTGTAGGGAAGAAAAAAAGGGGGAAAAAAAATGTTTAAAGTTTCATCTCCATGGTGTTAAATTAACAACAGCAAAAGCCAGCCAAAGGAATAAAATGCATGTTAAGGAAATTTAAAAGAGTTACTCTGAAATGAATGCCAGCTTGCTTTGCTGAGCTCCTGAGTCACCAAAATCCCACAGAGCATGTCCTAAAAAGCTTAGGCTCTCCACAGATCCTCAGGATCACGGTGTCTCCCTTAGTAATTTGGTGCCCTGGGCTCTGGGAAGGAGAGATAATCCCTCCAGAAGGTCCCACCACAGGTCTGCCAACACCTCCCCGTTACCTGTGCTGAGTGCTCTTTATCTCCCTGATACTCTATCAGCCTGGCCAGGGCAAGGCTCCCAGATAGTCAAGTGGCTCAATTAGCAGTAATTAGCGCAGTGAGAAACCCACTCTGGGCTGGGATGGAGCAGGTCCGTGTCTCCTGGTCCCTCCAGAGGAGCTGTGGGGTTGGGTGGCCATTGGCCTGGTAGCCAGGATGGGTTTTGTGCTGTTGGTTCCCTTTTCCTGCTGGGCTTGATGGGGCTGGGTTTAGGGAAAAAGGTGGGGATGATTCCTAAAAATGGGAAAATGGTGGAGATTATTCCATCTGGGCAGGGAGAGGGCGTGGGAGGCTCCCACCTCCACATGGGTGCATTGCACAGCCATGGGGCTTCCTAAAACTGGTCTTGCAAGGGATGGTCCATGGCCATAAAGCGCCCTGGTAGGGGCTGCAGCTCCTCGCTGGAGTGGGGATTTCTCAGTCTGATGGGGAATTTGGAGAACTGAGAGATCTGAGTTCCTCTATTCCAGAGAGAACAGGGATTTTCCACAGCAACAAACCCCTTGAGATGTCCCAGCCATCAGCACATCCTACAGGAGAAGAGGGGAAAACCTCAGTCAAGAGGTTGGGGATATTTCCTGCACACCAGACTGCTTTGCACGGCTCCTCTCTCACTTTCCCCAGTTTTTTGCTTCAGATTTGCTTTTGCCTGCACTTTCTAAGCACTCACCCTCGAGGTGAGGGTTCTCCTGTCCCCAGTCCCAGGGATGTCCCCGCTCCTCCTGCAGGCACACGGTTAAACTCCCCGCGCACAGCATCTCCAAATGAAGGGTTGGCCGTGACAGTCCTCGGTGCTGCTGGCCAGAAACCTGTAAAGCAGAAGGGAAATGGTTTTGGTGGCAGAACTACAAATGCTCCACAGAGCACAGCTTGTTTCGGGGCTTTTTCATGTGGTTCTGTGCTGACTTTTGGTCCCCTAATTCACAGCAGAAGCGGAGCAGAGCGCAGTCGAGATTGAGCATGAATCCCCTGCGCTGGGTTAATGGGAACAATTACAGAGGTTTCTTCTTTTTCTGCTGCCAAGCTGTGATATGAAATCATTCTCTGGGTTCCTGTTTCCATGGGAACAATTAGTTTCATGCCGTTTTGGTCTCACACATCAATGAAGTGATTAACTAAATGAAGGCCAACACTTCATAAACGTATTGTCTCACGCAATAATCAAGTAGCTACCAAGTGCCACAGCTAAACGCACTCAAAAGGCAACGAAACCAACCCCACAAAACGCTCCGGAGCGTGTGAATATTTATTGATCTGATACAGCACATCACCCCTGAGCCAAAAATACCGAAAATTCCAGCCGTGGGTGTTTAGGTGTTAGGAGCTTTTGAGCCAAGCCACGCTTTCTCAAAGGGTCTGGTCACCTTGAGCCATCTCCAGGGGAGGCTTTGGGGACCTGTTGGGTGATGCTGATGGGTTTCAGCTGCCCGGAGCTGCCCGGCAGCCGCCGGCCCATCCCGCGGGCCGAGGCCAGCCAAGGGCAGGGGACGTGCAGGACCTCGCAGCCCCGCGGTGCCTGAGCTCCCAGGGCCGTGCCTGGTCCCCGGCCTTCCTCCAAGGACTCCACATATTTTCTCCTTCAAACAAAATATACAAAGAGTCCACACGGCACGGAGTGGAATTCAGGGCTCTGCCCGCTCCCTCCCCGGCACATCTGGGAGCCTTTCGCTCGCAGAGCCGAGCAGCTGCACGGGAGGGAGGCAGGGAGGGAGAGTGAGAGGGAAGGAGGGAGGGAGGGAGGGAGACTCCAGTGCTCTGCCATGGAGCAAAGCGAGGGCTGAAATGGGAATTGAATCCAGGGATGCTGCCGTGGGACAGGACAGGATGGCAGGGAGGGGCAGCTGGGCTGGGTGCTGGGCAAGAGTGACTTCCTGGGCTTCAGTTCTCAAAATGAGCCACTCAAAAGGCTCAGGAGGAGTTGGAGTAACTTACTTTAATGAGTTGTTAAGGAAGAATTCACCGTGCAACCCTAGATATTGGACCCTGAATTCTTACTTCACTGGGCAGCAGATCAGACCCTTTGTCGATACCAGCCCTCAGAGAAAAGGAAATGATGTTTTTCCCTGCATTCAAGAAGGATTTATAGACAAAAAGAAATAGTAGCCTGATTTCAGTTTAGCAACTTGAGAAAAAAAGAATTTTGCTTGGAGCATTCCCTTTTCCCCCTTTTCATTCTCTTGATTGGGAATGGTGTCATACACAGTCTCTCCCTGGTCCTGATGGACAGTCAGACCACACTCAGTGACCCCCTGCACAGCTATTTCTTGGATGAAGCCCTTTCGTTGGCCCTTCCAGCCAAACACAACAGAGATTTCACAGAGAAACTTCACATGAAATAATTTTTTGACCTGATCCCAAAGAACAACATTTCCACACAGTGGAGAATGGTTCCTTGATGTGTACAGGGTAGACCCTGGCTGTCCACTGCAGGGGGAATTTCTGTCATCCTTTCTGCTGACGAGCTGGCAGGTGCTGAATCACCTCAACATGACACAAAATGTTCTGTGATGGATGAGGGAAATACTCGGAGCTGTTTCTCCATCCACTTATTTCCATCTGACAGAGCTGTCTCTCCTCTACTCCCATGTGCCCTGCTGCCATCTGAATTTCCTGCTTATTTATCCTTCCCTCTGGCTACACCACGAGCTAAAAGCAGCCTCGTTCTCCTAGGAAGGAACCAGGGATGAGATGATGCCCAACAGGGCTGGCTGCCACATCCAACCCATCCTTGATCTGCTTGGATCCAGCAGAGCAACCAAGGGAAAGGGTTCAGGGCCACCCTCATCCAGGGACACTTGCAAGCTGGAGCTGTTTCCATACCTGATGCGGATTCCCAGCAAATCTGGACAGGGGAAGAGGCTCAAGTCTCCACTCCATGGCCAGTATAAACATCTCCATGAAATCTCCGTGCAGAGCCAGCCTTGGATCTCTCCCTAATACTTTCTGCTTCCCTTTTACCACCCAACCCCCTGACCTTGCAAAAATATGGCTCTGGAGGGTCAGAGCGTGGCCTGGAGCAGATGCTGGTTCCTGGGATCAGTGCTGGGTGGCCCAAGGGCTGGACAGTGCAGCATTCCTGATCAGGGGCTCTGGTCGAGATAAGGCAGCCCCACACCGTGGTGTTACTCCAAGGAAGAGGAGTTGAGTCCTGCGTGTTCCCTGGCAGATGAGGAAGGGAAAATCCCGCAGGATAAACCCCTTTGAATCTGTCAGTAATGGTTTGCTTTAGAAAAAACCTCTAATTTTGCACAGCTAAAAGCACCAGGCTGGGCTGGACCACAAGCCAAGGCTCACCTCCTCCAAGCCCAAACGCACTGGGATGCACCAGGATGTGCTGAGCTCCTGCTTCGCTTAACCCTGGCCCAAGTCCTCCTGGTTTTGCAACCTTCTCCTGGTTGGATTTCTGTAGCAGAGGTGAGACATAGAGCAGCAGCATTTCCAGGTGAGAAAAACCCATGTGAGATGCTTAAATTTCAGGGCTTGGCAGGGTCAGAGCTAAAAAAAATGACTGATCTCCCTCATCTGTCTGGAAAAGAGATAATAAATTCCCAACCCAGAGGTGCAGCAGTATGGAAAGATAACACAAAGCTAAATTCCTTCTCCAGGGGGGATTTCATTGATCAGTTTAGTGGGAGGATCGTGTGTAAGTCCCCACCAACACATCCTGCCTTTTCCTTCACCTAATCCCTCACATTCCCACCACTCTGCTCACACTGGGAAAGGGGAGACAGCCCTGTCCATGTGCAATCCCTCTGGCCACTCTCCACAGAGGGAAACCTGCAGGAAAACTCTTCCATCCCCTTTGGATCCCAAACATAACCCCGAGGCTCACAGCTGAGGAAACCTGAAGGTATCGATGCACGGCCACCATGAAACCTTCAGATCTTCCCACACCCGCAGTGCTGGTCCCAGCTGCCAACCAGCCACTTTGCAGATGGGACTGGCTCTTCCTGGCATCCCATCTGGATGGCTCCAGATCCTTGCCTGGGAAAGCATTTCCAGGATTTTTGGGATGTCACAAAGAGTTGCCAACACTGGGAACTGTTGCAAAATGCGTTCAAGGCGAGAGGAGTCCAGATTAGTCTGAGTTAGGACTCCGCATTTGAGGTCACACTGAGAATGTGACATCAAACACAGGATTGATTCCTTTCAGTGCATACAAACATTCCATGGAGCACAACAGATGACTTTGGAATTTGAGCACTCACTCCTTTTTTGCCCATATATTCTGTTATGCAACTTCTTCCCCCCAGAAGAACACCAAGTTCTCCTCCCAGTTTGCAAACCAAAGCAGAAGAGGTCACTCTGATAATCAGGTCCTCAGCCTGCGAGGGTTCCTTTCATGGCTTCCAATGATCTCAACCCCATCTCAGGGAGGTCAGTGGAATGAGTCAGGTAACAAATAGAAAACACACATCTTATGCAACAGCCTGAGATGAAGGAATCTCCCCTTGGAAAAACAATAGGGCCATTGTATTCCCCACCGGAGCAGTCGGGAAACTGTTCCTGTGGGGCTGTGATGAATTAAAGGCTTCTCTGCAGCTGATGCCGTTGCTGTTTGCTGCTAAGAAAAGCTGTCTGGGTGCCTGCAGCACATTAATTCCGTGAGTTCGTGTTCCCAGCATCACCAGAACTTGCAAAACAGTGCAGGGACGGAGATGACTGGAGCTGAGTGACTCAACTCCGTGCCGGTCTGTCCTGTTTCATGGGATATTGCTCCTCAATTACATGGTGGAGGGAATTACAGCCAAAACAGCTCTGCTGGCAGAGCCTCCCAACCTGGCTGGATGGACACGAGGGTGCTGGCAGCTCCTCTGCTGCTGGGACTGTCCAAACCCCTGGCTGTTGGACCCTGTCCTTGGAGGTTTGCAAGGCTCAGCTGAACAAAGCCATGGCTGACCCTGTCTAGAGCTGCTGATGGACCTGCCTTGAGTGGAAAGTTGGGCTGAAGTCCTCTAAGGTCCCTCTGAATCATGCTGAGACCTCCTGAGTAGGTTCCAGGAGGGGGTACCAAGGCAGCAGAGCCTTCCCTTGACTATATTCCCATTTCTAGTCCATCAGCCTGGTTTTTATGGGATGTACCCTCCTCTTTTGGCTGGAAGAGGCCACCTGGCAGCAGCTATGGGACATTTCCGGTGGGCTCTGAAAAGCTGGAGCTGTTTGAGCACCAGCAATGGCTCGAACTGCTCTGCCAGCACTTCTGCCGTGCCCCCAGCAGCAGTTCGGGCTCGCTGCGAGACAGAGGAGCTCCAACCCCGGTGCTGGAAGCGAGGAAACGAAATGCCAAGAACAATAAGCAGAACAATGTCATGAATTTCCTCCTCCGCAGCGCTGAAGGAGAGTGACAGGGAATATTTTGATGGGCCTGAACAGTTCCGAGCATTGGTTTCACTTAAGAAAATTCCAAGTGGTTGTGTTTTGTTTCTCCGCCTCAGCAGTGGTCGGAATCGCTCTCAGGGGCACGAATCCTTGGAGTGGATCCTGGGCTCCCGTCTTGCTGCTCCACGGGCTCCAAACCAGCGAAGCAGCTGGGAAAAGGGAGCTGAAACCCGGGGAACTGGCTCTGTCCTGCATCCCCTCTCCCAGAGCACACACATCCCACGTGTCACGTGGAAACTGGATGCACCTGCTGGAGGAGCTGTGTGGGGGCAGACATTATCCACCAGTTATAAATCCTGGGGCTATCAACAGCCTTCAGTAAACATTTGGACAGTCCTTCCTACCTCTGGCTCGTCCAAATATTTGCATCACACGGGGCTGCTGCCCGTTTCCTGACACGCTGCGTAGCTAAGAATATCCTTGCATCCTAGGTCGGTTCCAGCTCGCTGTGATGGATGGGCTTGTTGGATGAAATAAATGGCTTGGGGAGAAAGAAAGGGGGAAAAAAAATCTGTCTCCTGATAATAAATCCAGGTCAGGATGGAGTGAAAGAGCTTTCGGTGGGGAATGGTGTTTTTAGGAGCTTTTAGGATCTGATCTGGAGCACCCAAGGGTTAGCAATGAACAGCCCTGAGCTCTTTTAGTGGACTCGGACCACTTTGGCTCTTGGAGGAATGGTTGAAGATGCTCCTGAAAGCTCTTCCTTCCTGCTGGGTTGGAAACGGCCCCAGCCAGCTTTGGATGTAAAATAGGAACCTGCTGCAGGTTTGGTGGCTCTTCCTCCAGGGCAGAGCCTCTTCCAGGTGAATCACAGCAGGAATCACCAACTCGTAACCTGTGTGCAAAACATTTCATGCAGCAGAGCTGCCAAACGGAAATAAATCGATTTTTTTTTCTCTTAATTCAGAGTGAGGAAAAACAACCTGAACTCTCCTTTAGCAGTTAAAAGGGTTTAGCAGCTAATTGAGTTTAGCAATTAAGAGTTCTAAACGCAAAATCTGTGTTTTGTGATTTAAGAGCACTGTGCTAAATAACGACTTCAGGAAGATTAAACCTCACAACACAATAATTTCAGTCTTTTGCTAAAGAATTGACGTGCCCGGGACTTTATGGCTGAGCACACACCATAACAAGCCAGTGGATTTTCTGATAGAGTAGTAAAGAAAATAATCAACCCTCAGCTTAACTGCAGGGTAAACAGCAGCCTGGGCTGGTGGAAGGTGTTGGAACCCATGGCAGGGAGCTGGAACAAGTTCCTTCCTGCTGGGTTGGACGGCCCCAGCCAGCTTTGGATAAAGAAAATAATCAACCTTCAGCTTAACTGCAGGGTAAACAGCAGCCTGGGCTGGTGGAAGGTGTTGGAACCCATGGCAGGGAGCTGGAACAAGTTCCTTCCTGCTGGGTTGGACGGCCCCAGCCAGCTTTGGATAAAGAAAATAATCAACCTTCAGCTTAACTGCAGGGTAAACAGCAGCCTGGGCTGGTGGAAGGTGTTGGAACCCATGGCAGGGAGCTGGAACAAGTTCCTTCCTGCTGGGTTGGACGGCCCCAGCCAGCTTTGGATAAAGAAAATAATCAACCTTCAGCTTAACTGCAGGGTAAACAGCAGCCTGGGCTGGTGGAAGGTGTTGGAACCCATGGCAGGGAGCTGGAACAAGTTCCTTCCTGCTGGGTTGGACGGCCCCAGCCAGCTTTGGATAAAGAAAATAATCAACCTTCAGCTTAACTGCAGGGTAAACAGCAGCCTGGGCTGGTGGAAGGTGTTGGAACCCATGGCAGGGAGCTGGAACAAGTTCCTTCCTGCTGGGTTGGACGGCCCCAGCCAGCTTTGGATAAAGAAAATAATCAACCTTCAGCTTAACTGCAGGGTAAACAGCAGCCTGGGCTGGTGGAAGGTGTTGGAACCCATGGCAGGGAGCTGGAACAAGTTCCTTCCTGCTGGGTTGGACGGCCCCAGCCAGCTTTGGATAAAGAAAATAATCAACCTTCAGCTTAACTGCAGGGTAAACAGCAGCCTGGGCTGGTGGAAGGTGTTGGAACCCATGGCAGGGAGCTGGAACAAGTTCCTTCCTGCTGGGTTGGACGGCCCCAGCCAGCTTTGGATAAAGAAAATAATCAACCTTCAGCTTAACTGCAGGGTAAACAGCAGCCTGGGCTGGTGGAAGGTGTTGGAACCCATGGCAGGGAGCTGGAACAAGTTCCTTCCTGCTGGGTTGGACGGCCCCAGCCAGCTTTGGATAAAGAAAATAATCAACCTTCAGCTTAACTGCAGGGTAAACAGCAGCCTGGGCTGGTGGAAGGTGTTGGAACCCATGGCAGGGAGCTGGAACAAGTTCCTTCCTGCTGGGTTGGACGGCCCCAGCCAGCTTTGGATAAAGAAAATAATCAACCTTCAGCTTAACTGCAGGGTAAACAGCAGCCTGGGCTGGTGGAAGGTGTTGGAACCCATGGCAGGGAGCTGGAACAAGTTCCTTCCTGCTGGGTTGGACGGCCCCAGCCAGCTTTGGATAAAGAAAATAATCAACCTTCAGCTTAACTGCAGGGTAAACAGCAGCCTGGGCTGGTGGAAGGTGTTGGAACCCATGGCAGGGAGCTGGAACAAGTTCCTTCCTGCTGGGTTGGACGGCCCCAGCCAGCTTTGGATAAAGAAAATAATCAACCTTCAGCTTAACTGCAGGGTAAACAGCAGCCTGGGCTGGTGGAAGGTGTTGGAACCCATGGCAGGGAGCTGGAACAAGATGAGCTTTAAGANAACGACTTCAGGAAGATTAAACCTCACAACACAATAATTTCAGTCTTTTGCTAAAGAATTGACGTGCCCGGGACTTTATGGCTGAGCACACACCATAACAAGCCAGTGGATTTTCTGATAGAGTAGTAAAGAAAATAATCAACCCTCAGCTTAACTGCAGGGTAAACAGCAGCCTGGGCTGGTGGAAGGTGTTGGAACCCATGGCAGGGAGCTGGAACAAGATGAGCTTTAAGATCCCTTCCAACCCGAACCATTCCAAGAGTTTATGATAAAACTGCTCAGGGCTTAAAGTGGCTTTTCCACTGCAGCTTCAGCTCGGACTTTTGGTTTTAACCTTCTCCCCTGTCCATAAAACCACGGAACCCACCGCAAATAAGAGCAGTGAGACAGTTGTGCCATAAATGTGTTTTCTAATGGTGACACGGGACAAATCCTGCGCAGCGTTTGCTCACCCCCAGGTAATTCCCCTCCGCCACCCCCCAGCGCCTCCAGCATCTCCCCTCTCCCCTCACCCTGCTCATCACCTCCTTCTGGGAAGCCCCAAAACTCCGACCCCTCTTTTGGACAGACTAAACAACATCTGCGAAGCCGCCTGGTCTCCCCTGCAGCCCTCGCGGGGGAGCAGAGCCGCTCCCAGATGGCCGGGAGAGAGCCGGTGTCACCGGGGAGGGCGAGCGGCGCTCCCGGGGGGTGCCGGCGAGCGGGGATGTGGCGGAAGCATAAAGCACCTGTTGGGAGGCTATTTAGGGATTAGCCGAGTGCTGACAGACAAATTGGCAAGATTAATAAGAGCAATCAAGGCTGTGTGGGCTCGAGTTGTGAGCTGACATTAATGTGACATCACTTTCATCTGCTCTTGCCTCACCCCGCGCGGCACCGTTTGGGCTCCTAGAGAGCAGCGCCGTCGGATGCGGGGGTGACAGCCCGGGGGTGTCCCTGAGGCTGTCCCTGAGTGTGCGGCAGGGCGGGGGACAGCCCTGGGTGTCCCGGTCCCCACGCAGGGGCTGCCCACGGGGACCTACGGGGCAGGAGCAGCGCGTTTGGGGGACCCCCGGACAGCCCCGGTGCCCCCCAGCCCCGGCACCTCTGCAGGGCCTACCTGGCTCTGACAGCACGGGGTCACTTTTGGGGACATTTGCTTCAAAGCCGCCTGCTCTGCTGGGTTTGGGGGTTTTTTTCCTGTGCCTCCTACAGAATCGTTTAATGTCACCGAGAAAACGCAACGTTCGCCCTCTCAAAAAGAAAAAAAAAAAGGAAAGAGGGGAAAAAAGCGTCAGGGAATAAAGGCTGATTCCAGGTGCGAGGAGAGAACAAAGAAACTCCTCTGCTGTCGCCCCAAGCCCCACACTTCGAGTCTTCGCTGTCTCGGGGAGATGGTTTGACACCCTAAAGATATTTTAAGGCAGAAAAAGCCGTTTTTAGAGCACTCCTCTGCCTCCAAAACCCAGGGGAAATTCTCCCCTGCATCTCTAGAGCAGCACAGCCTTTGCACGGGGAAATATTCGTGTAGGGTTTTTTCATTTTCCCTTTCCCCCCTGGTTTTCTTGAACACCTCCCGTGCTAAAATCTCCCTCGCCCCGAGTTCTGCTCGCATCCCTTCCCAACGATTTTCTTTTTGCTTCCCTCAATGAGGGATCCTAACAGGAGTAAAACATCCGAATGTCCAAATCCTCCAGGTCTGCCGGGCTCTGCCGCGCGGGCTCCTCCGCCGAGAGCTTTTGCCCACAAAAGGAAAGTGTTGGAAAGGAGCGAGATGCCAAAGGCTGAGCGCACGTTCGCTCCCAGAGCTGCTGGGGGGGAAAAAATCCTCTCCTTGGGACCTGAAGTGGATCCCTCCGTGCCGGGAATTAATCGACTGAGG
>VZTH01002216.1:0-14524 GCA_013397815.1 Aleadryas rufinucha
GGTCCCCCGAAAATCCCGACAACTGACCTCCCACAGAGATCACACCCACGTGCCTCCTCCTGCTGTTCATTTCAGGGCCGAAGAACCAGTTGTTCTTACTGATAGAGTAACACTCGATGCTGCGGAAGGGGTCACCTGATCCACCTCTGCCACCAACACAGAACAGCACACCTGGAGAACACAAAACAGGTTTCCAGAGAACTAGCAGGAGGATGGGGAAAAACAGCTGTATAGCAGAACAAACTGAAAATTACGTAGCTCGGGGGAAGTTGTATTTCACTTCAACAACAGTCATTGCCCTTCATAACTGGACACTGGATTTTGGCCTTTGCTTGACATGCTGCTATGGCAATCAGCTATTTATGCTCTTGTAAAAACAATGCATATTTTAAATACGCTTTTTGTGATTTGGCTTAAGGAGGTAAATCCATTGTTTGTTAAATATAACGATGGAGAAATTATGATTTGCAGTCTAATATTCATCACTCACTTTTGGTGTAAGTTAGTCAAAGACTTTAAAAGTTAGCTCAGCCTTCAACGCCAAAAGATAACTGTCCACTGTTTTCAGTGCAGCTTTGAACAGATTGCCTGGTCATAACATACTTAACAGCTCTGGCTTTAATACAGATAGAGCCAATCAGGATAAATTATTAATGCTTTAAAGAAAGAAAAAGACTGCGAAAGTTCTGCTAGGAAAATGCAGCACATTACCTAAATACCAGAGAGGTACATAATGGCTTTCCCAATTTTGCACTAAGTCATGAACAAGCCTCGATATCAAGCTATACCTGCTTGCTATCAAGACACGTGCACAGATGTGCTGCCTTTTCTCCACACCACTCCCTACTGGGTAACCAGACACACATTTAATTACCAGCAGTCTGCTTCCTTGGTGTTGTGCGAATGGAGTACTCAAAGTCAGGCACTGCCCTGCTGCTCAGGTGAAGGTGGTAGTTTCTTGCTTCATCCAGCAAATCCCTACATTTTAGATTCTGCTTGACAATCTCTTCCTTTGCCACAACACCCATAAGGAAACAAATGGGCAAGAGAGGCAGCCGGACCTGACACAGAAATGAACAAAGTTGGAGAAACTGGCTGAACTGCTGAGTGTCACCATGCAGCGCTGCACATGCCCCAGCTGGCAGCTGTGGAGCCCGCTGGCATCCCATGCTCTTCCATAAGGAGAGCGGCTCTCAGAGTGGTTCCGGACAACAGTGATATGAACAGTTCTTTTTAGTGATAATGTTTGCTACAACCATTTGCATTTCAGCCACAGTGGAGAAGTGTCCCTTGGCCCAGCCCATGCTGAGGAAAATGAGCTGCTGCCTGTGCTGCACCTGCACCTGCCCAGCATGATGCAGGCAGCACTCATGGCTTTACCAAGGCTTTATCTGGTTAGTCTGCTGTTGGGTATGAATTTTCAGCTCACTGTTATACCAGTTGAAGAGGGCTTGTGCTAGAATGCTTCATTTTCTTTGAGTGGCAAGTCAAAAAGCAAACACTGTCACCATGAACTAAGCGTCTATGAAGGAGGTATTGCCAGTGCCGTAACACCTCTAAGGCAGACTTGACAGACTTCAAGATTAAAAAAAAAAACCATATTGAGAATTAATTGTTTCCTTCTCTAAATCCTTCCTGCCATGTATTTCAGCAAACCTTTCATTCTTCTTTGTAAGACAAACAGTGCAGAATATGAAGTACAATCAGAGGCAAAGGTGGGACAAATGTTAGTTGGGGGAACTGAAACAAATCTCCAGCTGACTTGCTAAGGTTTGGAGTCAACACTGTCAAGCAGCTCTCAGTTGGCTCAACAGCAACAGTGAAGAAGTCCAGTGGCTGCAGTGCTTCTCAGAGCAGCAGGATGGGGCTGTTACAGCACTGACAAGTGTCCCTGTCTTGAAGCAAGCATGTGTCTTTACCTGTTCTTCCTTACCTCCTTGCTTTCAGTCCCACTTCTTCCTCTATTTTGGCCCAGCTTATTTGAGGCTACTTTAAAGGACCACTGCAGCCCTGCTGACGGGCTCCTGAGGTTAGTGATGTGGTAAGAACTCCAGGCTGAGAGACTCAGAAACGCACGATAGCAGTAAAACCCATAAGGCTGATTATGACACGGATAATCACTGTCTAGAAGCCCAGGCATGTTTTCTGCTAGCAGTAATATTCAAATCAACTGGTGACTCCATATGCTCTGGCAAATAACCCATATTCATAAGAAGGGGTTTACTTCTTCATTGCTTGAATCTAGACTCTGGTTTCCATCAATAGATTAAAACTGTTAATCTCATCTGCTAGCACAACTGGGCAAAAAATATAATTTATTTAAAAAAAATCTCTAGTGATATTGCCTGTAAATTTAAGTATAGTGTAATAAAGAAGGGGTTTTTGTACCAAAAACCTCATGCTAGTCTAGATGAAACTGAAGGTTTTTGGAAGACATCTAATAAACCATTGCGATCTTTTCCTAGGAAATGTGAAAAATGATTCATGAAGACAATGACAGCAGCATCTTAGTGGACCTCTTCTTACTCACATAACGCCAATATTATCAATCCAGCCAAATGCAAAATAATAAAGTTGGAGTTCAGTGACAACTAAAACTGCACAGCCAATCCTACCTGCTAAGACACAGGGAATGTTTTTCAGCACATGGCATGCAAATCCTTCCCAGTACAGGCCCTCCACACCTATCTCAAATAGTGTATTTAAACCCCCATACCAAGCACACATGGAGCTTGAATAAGTGAAGCAGCTACTGCTTTGACAGAAGGAAGTCCAATGGGTGTTCACGTAAGTCCACCTGAATGACCTTTTGATACCTGTACGTGTTTTCTTTCAGAAGCAGTGAGCTTGCATCAAGTCTAGACAATTAAACTGCCAACTCCTTTTGGCTCCTACAGTGGTAGCCTAGTGAGCATTAAAAAGTCTATTATGTTTCATAGCCTACTAAGGCTAACACATCTTGGTCTTTTGTTAATGAAATACATTAAATATTTTAGAAGTAGCACAACTTGATGTGACACATCTCTGTTAGTTTCCTTTCCTAGCCATGTAAGAAAACTCAACAGCTTTGCCTCCCTTCTTAAGTACAGATACGTAACAGCAAGGGCAGTGAACGTATCAGGCTGTAGGAGTGGCAAGCCAAGTGAAGTGATGGCTTTATATTCTCTCTGTTTTGTGTCAATATAAAACATTTCAGCTCAAGCACAGATGTAGCTTTTTGTTGGTCCTCCACCTCCCAGCCCTGAATATAAAGTGAGTACTCTTCTCTCTACAGAAACAGGAGAATATGACTTCTCCCTGATATTTAAGAACTCTTAACTTGCTTCCACTGTCAACTCCCAATTGTGAACACTGGATGAGGCACCAAAAGCTACAAATATTTTTCAGCTACCCAGAGATCTATCCAAGTACAAAGAGCTGATTACACAACTAAACCAGTGATGAAACAAGCACTTGGTGCCTTGGTGTGCCCTACCTGTGCAAGGATCTCATCCAGCCATATGGCATGATGCTGTGGATTGGCCAGAAGCCATTTGATAGCAGCATTGTAAACTTGCTTTTCATTTTCAATATTCAGGTCACTGGAGGACAGGAGTTTATGGAGGTGCTGTGGTGACACACTGACAAAGTCCTCACACTCCATCACTTCCGTAAAATGTTCACAAGCAAACTGATCAGCCATGTCCATCAGGTCGATGCGGTTGTGGCTCTCGGCAAACGCCCTGACTGCCAGGCAGTTGGAGGGGTGGAAGTGCAGCTTCATGTATTCACAGCAGGCCTTCGCCACCAGTTCCACCTGCAGGATGCAGGCAGCGTACAGGAGCGGCTGGACGTTGTCCACCGTCAGCGTGAGCCGTGAGGAGTACGCGAACTTCACCAGGTCCTCGATGGCATCGCCGTCGAAGTCCCTGATCTCGATCAGCTTCTGCTTGGCTTCAGCCATTTCCGAAAGAAACATGGCTCGGAAGTACGGGATAACGCAAGCTAGCACCAATTTGTGGCAAGAGATTAGCTTTGAACCAACCTGAAAAGAAAAGAACAAAAAACCCTTGATGTGGAATGTCATCTGGAATGTCAGTTTTGGCTGTGAAAGGAGGAAGAGTGAAGCTGAAATAAGAATTCTAGACTCGATGTGTTTTGTCTGTATTTTGTCCCCACAAATTAACCCCATTTGTCCCGTACTTCTGACGTTATATCCAGCATCTCAAGGAATTCTAAGTTGTAACTTGGCCATCAGAGGAGAGCAAAGCCGTTAACACAAGGAAGCAATAGCATTGATGCACTGGACCTGACTTTCTTTAAAAGGCTTATGAAGCATCCTTAGAAATATTCTAGATGCACCTTGTAGACAGGAGACTGCTAGACACTTTTTTTATATGTACTCAGAGACTTTAAGGGGGGGACAATTAGAAAGTGACATTTTTAGACTACTTAATTTAGACTTCTGAACTTTTACTACTGTCAAGGAATTTATGTTTATAGAAGCAATTTTATGTAAAAACATAGGAATAAAAGCTATTTCAGGGGTTATTAAAAGTTACCAATCACTTCAATATTTTTAGAATGTTTAGCCACAAAAGACATTGTATTCCCCATAAAGAGAAGGTATTTCTCAAAATTCTGATCAGAAAATCTAAAATAAGCTTTTCATGTACAAAATTCTAGAACACCACTGCATTAAAAAAGAATCTAAATATTTAAGGTAAATGAACAATCCACTGCTTATTTGTGTTCCAGGAGTGCTTTCTTACAAGCCTTTGTCACTCTGCAGTCTGCACTGACATAAAGGGATGGCTGACTTAAGCAACCAGTTTCCCCGACTGACTCAAATTACATGTTCATTTTCAGATGAAGGTGTTACAGAGAGCTGTTGTGCACTTTAAAAAATAAAAAGATACTAAATTATAAAGGATATTTTGGAGTTTTTTCTAGCTCTGATTCAATACATAATTGCTCTACCTTTTTAAAGAGTATGATCAACACAAGTGTAACCTACCTGATGAGCAGCGAGTTGAGTACAGAAAGCACACACACAAGCAAGAGTATGCACATTAAAAAAGAGGAAAAGATGGATGGTTCGGTGTGATTACATCAGGTCACCCCAGAAGGAACAATTCAGACCTACCAAATGAACAAAAAGCAAACCAACAGGAGAAAAGCAGATGGTATTCATCTGCCACTCTCCGCCTTCTAACAGCCTTCTAAGACTGTTCATATGACAGCAGCAGGAGAGTAGGTGAAATTCCAGAATTTTAAATTAATTCCACAGGGAGTCTCCCTGTGTGCTCCCACGGCTTATCACTGTTACCAACGCTCTAATTAACTACAGTATTGATAATAAAAAGTGCTACCAGTGGTCTGCTCCATAAAGCTCCTAGGCCATTCTTCAGACACTTTTATTCTGCCCATCATCCCACTCTCTGATTAAACATTCCTTTTGAATTAAGTGGCTTTACTATGTTACCCGAATCTGCTTCATTTTAAATCACAGAATGGTTTGGGTTGGAAGGGACCTTAAAGGTCATCTTGTTCCACCCCCTACCATGGGCAGGGACCTTTCACCAGTTATCTAGCATATTCTTGGTATTTTGAAACCAGAGTTCCCCTCCAGTTACTATCATATTTTAAGAGCCAGCAGTTACAACAATAATCAGTCTGACAACAGCAATGTCAGAATTGCTCACTATCACAGGTCATGCACAAAAGCAGAAAGTTCAGCAGAGATCTGATTTTTCTTAAAACCTGAGCAAGGCCTGAGCACTACAGGAAGAAAAATCAAGCCCCCGTGAAAATTCTAATTCAAGTACATAGTTACCAGTCACTTGAAAATCCCTGATTTAGGAAGCTATACAATAAGATTTCCATGGGTTGCTCTAGCCTTCACTGGAAGCCAAGTCATGTCATCTAATATTCTTAAATTACCAAAGTAGCTCCACACAGATCATACAAATGAACATTAATACAAGCCTAACTTGGGGAAAGTTAAATTGCAGCCCCAGCAAAGTGTTTTTTCCAAGGCAAGTTTCCCTAGCAGGAGTATACATCTAACTATGTTTAAAAAATAAGACTTTCTGCCTTTTTTTTTGCAAGGGTAGGTGGAAAGGAAGGAAGGCAAGAATGATGTCAACAAGAAAAGGGATGAGGAGAGTTTTAACACCAGGGACATGCATCTGTCAAGGATTTTTCCCTGTTCATATCTAATATGTCAAAGTGGCAGGCTAACAACTTCTCCTACAGGCATCTGTCATTTGTTCTTTGTTTAGGAACTGTGCTTCATCATTATTCCTTAAATAACTATCTTGCACTAGTAAGTTGTTTAGCTAAGCAATACTTAATATTTAGAGGTGCTGGCACCCACTTCTGTGCATGCTAGATACAAATTTATTGTGATCAGGATGTAAGTAATATACAGCTGAGTTACAAATAATGCATTACAGCAATGTTATGCAAGAATCATAAAATTTGCTTCCTCCCTCTTTTCCTTTATCTCTTTCATCAGCAGTAGAACACAACTGTCTGGAGGTTTTTTCTTTCTTTCTTTGAAGAATGCTGTAAGTTAGATTTGTTCCAGAAATCCTGTTTGCTGAGAAGAGTCTAGCAAAGCGCAAAATGCAGAAATGGAGGTAAAATTAGGGATGAAAGTGTATTGAGAACAAAGAGGCTACAAGGAGCTGGAATCACACAGTAATTACTGACCAACTGTGGGAACTTGTTTAGAAGGCAAGTTGGGTGAGGCCAGAGTCAGGTACTTCCTCTCTCAGATTGTCAATATCTTAAGTGTTTAAATTTCAGCTGTAAACTTCCTAAATAAGGAAAAAAATAGGAGCATCTCTAGAGATGCCTCAGATCCAAGAGGTATTCTGTGGTTTCCATATCCCTGCCAATATTCACAGCCACCTCCCAACACACGTATTTGCAGTTTAATCTTCAGACTGTTACATGCAATGGACGTGTGACAAGTATCACCTTCAGCGTAACATCACAGAGCTCTCCAGCTTCAAAGAAGTGAAGAAGAGAGCTGTGAAAATCCCTCCAAGCCTCATTGGCCTCAAACACAAAGACATCCTCATCCCCATCACTGTTGGAAGACCGAGCTTGCTGCTGTTGCCGCCTTTTTCCCTTTATCAGATGTTGTTTTGCCTGCTCAGGGACCATGGATTCTGAAGCCATTGGCTGTTTCTTCTCTCACTGCATCAATCTTCAAAAACTCCTGCCAAGATAAAATCCAGCCCATCAGGAGTTAGGTCCTAAAATTCAGTTCTGTTCATCTTCCTGTTTCAAAACACACACAAAAAAGAAAACGAGACATTAAGGAATGCTAGTACATAACACTTTAATTACATTATAATACTACCTATGATCTTACCTGGGGAAGGTGAGAGGAGAAGGGACAAAAATAAAAGAAGACCCACAGTTAAGAATGCTATGTAGGTACCTTTAGAAAAAGCCATTATTTATGAATTTGTTGTCCACACTTCTTGAAAAAGATATGAAAAACAAAAGGCAAATATGTATCACAGAATCATAGAATGGTTTGGGTTGGAAAGGACCTTAAAGATTACATAGTTTCAACCTTCCACTAGACCAGGTTGCTCAGAGCCCCATCCAGCCTGGCCTTGAACACTTCCAGGAATGGGGCATCCACAGCTTCTCTGGGCAACCCATGCCAGTGTCTCACCACCCTCACAGCAAAGAACTTCTTCCTAAAATCTAATCTAAACCTCTCCTCTTTTCATTGGAATGGTTCCCATTTGCCCTATGACCACCTGCCTGGGTAAAGTCACTCTCCCTGTTTTTCATAAAGCCCCTTTAAGTGCTGGAAGGTATTCCAGAGTATATTGAGAAGCATGTTCCTCTTACATTGACTACCTTTGGTTTCATGGCTTTTTAGTTAATTTATGATGCATTCATTCTTCATTCTATGCTAAGAGTTGATGATTGCTGTAGTTCAGTGATTTCTGCTCATGGACTCTGGTGTTGGAGGAAGTGGACTGGCCAAAAGAACAAAAAATTCTTCTGTAATAATTTAAGTCACATGTCTGGGAGCAGAACTGATTTTCCTTTGGGAGATTTTGAAAGTGTCCATGCCTCTTACTAAATCTACACCTCTTCATGCATCAGTACCAGAGAAAAAGCAGGAAGTGACCTGAGGCGACCATACTCGTTCCTGCTGTAGGTCACAGGGCTGCTGCCAGCTCCATGTCCTGTGTGGTGACAGAGCTGGTGGCTGCACCAGGCCAGGCAGGTTAAAGTGAGATCAAACACGCCTGGAATATTTGCCTGTGGTGCTTTAAGCAAGATAAGTATTCTTCCTTTAAAATATATGTAAGAGAAAGATCTTACTTCTTTCAAAACTACAAACTAGCTCAAAGATATTAGGGATCATGGGATCTTTATACAGTTTATAGTAATGAATACTTTTTCTGCTGAAAACTTACCTTCATTATGCCAGATTTGACAAATTACTGCGATATTTTTCTAGTTCATTAGGACATTTTGGTTCTCAAATTAATCCTCCATGACGGGTACTCATGTTTAACATGCCCTTCAAAGAAGTCACTATTAGCACTGAGATCTGAAGCTGATACAAAGCTTCAGACACAATCTCCTGAGGTTATAAAAATTAACATGGACAAACAAGGGAAAAGACTGGAGTTGAAACGCTGTACAAGGATGTTGAAAGGCATCATGTGTTATTCATTCACATGATAATGTAGGTGAGATATAGCTTCTCTAGCCTACACTTGTAGGGAACTCATGCTTATTTCGGTCTTTGACTGACACCCTCGCTTCACCACTCCCTGGTTACTCACACCTAACCATTGCAACAGCGAGCAGAAACGCTGCTTTCAGACAGAACTGACACTGACTGCTAAATTAGAGTTCACAGCTCCCAAGTCATAAGGTTTTTCCATCTGACACATGCTACATTTATCCTCACGCTTTAACTGCAGCTGCACACATACTTTCCTCATCTATTCTGCAGAGGACATTTTTTATCTCAAGGTAAAAAAGGCTGATGGTGTACATTCTACCTCTTCTAGGTATGCCATTGTAAACACCAACAAAAAACCTATGAGTCTTAAGAAAAAATCAGTGCTGTTGGGGTGAATTTTTTATGCTATAAATTAACTAAGCAATAACACAAAAGCCAAACATAACTGATTTTAAGCAATGCTTTTCATCCGTATCTCATGCTCATAGAAAATAATGGTCTTGGAGATGCTCTGAGCTCCTGCCTCTAAGAAAAGAAGTTGAGTGCATACTTGGATTTATATATTTGATACATACTAAGTACATACTTGATATTGTAGGGGAAGAAACTAGAAATGACATAACAGGAAACCAATGGCATTATTCAGGCATAAAGCCATAGATAAGAGAATCACATGTATGAAGGAGTGTCCAGTATTGTGATATCAAATATGTGTATGGGAACATGAGAGCAAGTCAATTACTGTTCCTCAGGTAAAGAGAAGTTTCTGCAACATGTTAAAAATTAACATGTGTAATATAACCTTCAGAAATATTCAGATAGCAATAGACTGACATACTTCAGCTTTCTTTTGATGAGACTTGGTGGCAGGTATCTTAGATAGATTTTATTCTTCTCCCAAGTCACCAATTCAGGAGCATCTTGTTTCTGTCATACGCTTTGGTCATGCGAATCTTTTTAGACACCTATCCCCAAATCCTCCACTGATCTTAATTAGCATTGCACAGTTTGAATCTTCAAACAAATCATCATCTGCTATGGAAAGTACCAACTGTAGCCATGTTTCATTTGTAGAAAATACTGGCTTGTACTCATGCTTAGCCATAGGCCTTTTCTGTTCTCAGATTTTAAAAGAAAAAGAAATGAATTTTAGTAGCACTTGAATCAAGATACTAAGCTCTGGAAATCTGAAGATCACATCACAAAGTCATGAAGATTAGTATATTTCAGTTCCACAAACTAAGAAAGAAGAGCCATTAACAGATTTGCTCCCCAAATCAACAGTAATTCAACAACAATATCCCACTGCTTGAGATTAGTTTAGTCCTGGGTGAATGCCACACACACAGAATCTTTCCTCTCCAGAACAAAACACTGCCATGGCCATCCAGAACTACAATAACGTGCTCCCTTTTTCATCTTGGCAATTAAGTCTTCCAGCCTCCATACAGTCTAATATTTTGACAACATTAAGAGCCTAAGTCATCATCACAGCAAGTGACTGACTCTAAGGAAACTAAAGAAAGTGCCTCATTCATAACATCATCTATCATTCCTTCCAAACAGCTGCTTGACACTTTTCATGAAGAAGCAGCTGTCTGAATTAAAAAACCAAACAAAACCCACACATGTTTACAGCTCACCATCATTTCCTGAGAGCCAGTCAGCAATTTTCTTGCTCAAGTTAAAAATCCAGAAATATTGATGATGTCTGCTATTCTCAGGAGTGCAGCTGTTCCAGACCCCAGTCTGAGTTCTGGTCATCGGTGCTGGCCTTCAGGCAATGGACTGAGGATCACCTCCTAGCTGCTCCTCAAACTTATAGAAGCAAGAAAGGATGGGAGGTCAGAGCACTAACACACTATCTTATAGCTGCTGCCATTCAGGCAATGGTAACATCCTAAAGTGATGTGATTTTTATCCAGATATTCTAGCTAAATCTTAAACTGAATTAAATCTAAAATTACTCAAGTCATATAGAGTACTTATGTTCGGTAGAGAAAAATTATCTCCATTTTGAAACAAAAAGAAATTGAAGACAATAGACAGTGGTAGAACATGAATAACATCACTCTGTTTCCCCCCATTTTGAAATTAAGTCCCAGGAATCCTGGCCGACAAGCCAGTCTAGACGTTGGAGTACATGGCCTCCTTCCCCTGTGGAGCACCTTGGGAGATGGTGTCCCAGAAAGAAGGGATCATTCTTATTCTTTCTCTGACACATGGGAGGAGGACACTTCAGTGATACAAAACTAACAAAACCACAATTCCCACAATATACAAAACTAGGCAGCGTTTAGATAAGAAGTATTATGATACCTGTAAATCCAATGCTCCTTATGATCAGTGGTACTGAAGCTGGAAAAAAGGTGGCAGAAGTACTGGAGAAATCAAGATACAGATGAAGTTTCACCAAGTATCCTGTATGTAATTTCAGTTACCTACCCCCAAGATGAATTAAAATCACATCATGATTTGTGCAGAGAAGGGCAGTCAGCCTACCTCAAAAAACAAGAAGGCCTTTTAATTGAAGGAGATGAGGAATGTGCCTGTGTACATGTGGCTCTGTAAAACTAACTCGTCTAACAGAGAGCCTGGTGAGACTCTGTGGGTTATGAAATGCTCTCACTGCTGCCCACAAGATCAGAATAGCACAGGCAGCAACAAGATCTTCTCCAGTTTAATCCAGCTAACAGAGCAATTTGAGTTGTCTTGTGTTGTGCTAAGAAAACTTGAATGTTTGGAAAAAGGACAGCTGGTAGAGCTAAGGAAGACACAGAGGGAGAGAAGTGGGAAGGGCAGGAGGCAGCTGCAGTGCAAACTGCAGACAAGCAGCAGCTTTGGCAGGGACTGTGCAAGCAGCTGTTTCACTGCTCAGTCTGGTTCCAGCTGCATCAACAAGAAGGAACATGGAGGGAAAAAACTGATAGACAAAATAGTGCAGAAAATCCTCAGTTCTCTCCCATTCTCCATTCACCAATTCTATCAAGGATGATGTGGAAACTTAATGCAAAACTGTTCAGATGCCCATGCTAATTAGGTCAAATCAGACAAGGCTGGAAAACATGGGAACGTTCAAATTACACACAGTATTACAACCCTAAGCCTACTGCATTTTTCAGCAGAAAGTTATTTAACAGAAAGAAAAAAAAATAGTCAGAAACCACCCATCTAAGTGGTTTAGCTTGTTTAAAACCACCAGGATTGCTTTTGTAGAAACACATAGAAAAGTTTCTTAGACAACATTAATGGAGAGTTTCTAAATCCTTTCAGCATTTCCAAGGTTCTTTGCAGCAAAAAGTGACATTGTGGTTTTGTGTTACCTGTCACCCAGGTAGCTCAGCAACAGTGAAATGGCTACAGCTGGCACCATCTCTCACCTGTTTGTATAATCAAAACCCTGTCAGTGCTGTACACACGCAAGCAGCGAATGAGGACTGCTCTTCCTTAGAAAAATGCAACAGAAAAGGTGTTTTGTAGAGCATGAAAAGCATAGTTAGATAAAATTTCATTTTGGAAATAATTCTTCCTGGCAGTCCCTTCATGCTGTTTTGAGACAGCTTCTTCCCAGCTCTCTTTGATTCAATGCTCAGTGAAGTTCTACCGAGGTTTAATCTCGGTTTCCATGAAACACCAGAAAGGCCACCTGTCTCCTGGGATTTATAGAATGACAGGCTGACAAATTTGTTCAATTTTGCTTTATAAAAAACAAACAAAAACCTAATATGCCATGACTTATTTATGCTTGATTTACTTTTGCTTCACAACAACCAGCAAAATCCCTCAGAAGTCACAGAACAGCAAAGTAGGACTCTGCTTTGCAGATACAGGGGTAACTAAAACATGGTTTATTTATGCAATGTAACCTTGGGAAGACCCAAAAAGTAGAACACAAAATAAAAACCACTGAAAATCAGTGCAATGGAAGCATAGTGAAGTGCTGATGGATAGATACAAAAATTTAACTAGCCTACTACATTCACAAGAACACAGAACAGTCCCTTACCAAGGAAAGGCACTATTGTCTTCTCTGATAGACCATATTAAAAATAACAATAGTTTAATAGTCTCCACAGCAGCATTTAGTCCAGCCATTCCCAGGAAGTATTAACAGAGAGCAAAATTATTTCTAAGTCATTTGTCAGCTTCCTTTATCCTGGATATGTAAATCAAGGCACGGTACCCACCAGAGCATTCCAGAACTGTAGCCAAACACTGCTTCCCGTACACATACCAGTCCCTTCCTCCCAGGACTCTCTGCCTTAGCTGCCAACCATCATCACATTCTCTCATTTAGAGCTGAGATTCACAAGACAAACAGCTCAAACCATAAAGCAGGTATCACCTTATTTTTGTCCCGGAGCTGTAAGGTTCCTTCAAAATCTGAAATCAAGAGGTGGCAGAGGTAACACAAGACAAAAGGCTTCACAACCCAAGATGTTATAACCATTGTAGGAAATTATTATTACAAAATCTGTTTGGTGAAACCTACTGGGGAAGAACTAAAGCACTGGGTAATGTGGTACTGTGCTGCCTTGCATCAAATTACTGGCAGTCATTACACAATGATCCTGTCTTCGTGTGACCACACTGATTCCATTTGCTTTTACAAATAAATGGCCAATTAGAAAACTGGATGCCAGGCCAGTGACATCCCACTAACAATTAATAAAATAAATGAGGTAATGAGCACACTGCACAGAAACCCCAGGTACAACCTTGCCATGTAACAGCACAGTCACACTTCTTTCACAGCACAAGAGTTTGCACAGAGATTACAGCAGACTCAGCCCAGACCGATGCAAAAACCTCAGACCACATTGCTTGAAGAAGGTGGCTGAACCGTTTGCAGCTCAACCTCCATTTCCAGCAAAGGCATACATGACATGTCTGTTGTGGTTTTAGTTTGCCAACACTTGATCAGCTATTTTACTTGTTATGGTACTTCGCTATAGTGTGATTTGTTTCCTGATTATCCTTCCAAAAGCCTTTGCAACCAGCACAGAAATCACAGAAAGCCAGGTATCCCTGAGTTTTGTAACTTTTACAAGTGTAGGATATATATGAATGACTTAGGCAAAGGAGGAAACACAGATCTACTTCCCAGCGGCCAGTAAACAATTGCCTTGAGTGGAGATGGGAAGGGTGAACCCATCAAAGGAGGAAGGAAAGCCAAGCAGGCAGTTTCAAGAGCTGGGGGAGATGTGACATCCTAAATTCTCATTTATTTGAGAAGAAAGGAGAGGCTAGGAACTCCTGAGGCTCTCCCCAGTAGCAAAGGGAAATTTCTTGCTGATTTTTTTTTAGCACAAATATTTGTTTTGGGGTAAGCTAAGTGACTACTCGTCATCCTTTACAAGACGCCAAAAGTGAGCTGACTAAGGCACTACCTCTGGCTGTGATCTCTACACGGAGCATCTTGAAACGCGCGGAACCCCAGCTCAGTTAATTTTTAATTAACATTTATCTCCTTCTCGAATGGTGTGGCTGCCAGGGCTCTCTCTGTGGCTGCCCCCGCACCACAAGCCCCCCGATGCCGAACCCGGGCACGGTGCCGCCTCTGCGCTCTCTGAGCGCAGCCCAGCCCTGGTAACCATTTGCACCAATGCCACCTTATTTCAGCACACACTCGCGCTCGGTCCGGCTCCCTGGCTCCGATCTCAGCGATCCCCTTGGGCGAAGAGGGAGCCGGGCCCGTCCCGCGGCCCTCCCGGGAGCGGCTCCGGGCCGTCCCGCCCTGGCCGGGGTGCCCCGCGGGCAAGAGCCCACATCGGTGCTGCGAGGAGGGGGAAGACCGCGGCACCGCCC
>VZTH01002217.1:0-23773 GCA_013397815.1 Aleadryas rufinucha
GCGCTCATGTCGGTGGCCGACACACTGGGCAATGCCCACTCGCCCAAGGACGGCAGCTCGGTGCACTCCACCACGTCCACCCGCAGGAACAGCAGCAGCCCCGTGTCGCCGGCCTCGGTGCCGGGCCAGCGCCGTCTGGCCTCCCGCAACGGGGACATGAACCTGCAAGTGGCCCCTCCTCCCCCCAGCACCCACCCCGCCATGGACCAAGTGCACCCCCAAAACATTCCGGACTCCCCCATGGCCAACAGTGGGCCCCTGTGCTGCACCATTTGCCACGAACGCTTGGAGGACACCCACTTTGTTCAGTGCCCCTCTGTGCCCAGCCACAAGTTCTGCTTCCCTTGTTCAAGAGAGAGCATCAAGGCCCAAGGGGCGACTGGCGAAGTCTACTGCCCCAGTGGAGAGAAATGCCCCCTAGTCGGTTCCAATGTGCCTTGGGCATTTATGCAGGGCGAGATCGCGACCATTTTAGCTGGGGACGTTAAAGTGAAAAAGGAGAGAGACCCTTGAGTAAGAAATCCAATCCCTTCAGACTCCTGAAGATGTAGAATTGTGAATATAACAAACTGCAAAAGTTAGTCTTATGTATAGACATTATTTTCGTCGTATGTTTCTATATTTTGAAACAAAGGTATGTACTCTTCTTCATTTGAAGGATAGAGCTGGTTTTTGTTAAACAGAATATAATATTGTTTGGTTACTACATAATATCTGTTCTCATTTCTTTGGCAGTGTGTTGGCTAGGTACAAAGTTAATAGCCCTTAGCGATTACCTGCTGCTGGTGTGTATTTTTGTAAATGTATGCACTTCTCTGAAAGAAGAAAAACACAAAAAAAGACAAAAAATTTTTTTTTTTGCCAAGGCCAGTGTTGATGCCTAAAAAATTGCTACAAAAATGGTGACAGCTTACGTTTTACAAGCCCTGAGTGTTAGTCTTTCACTTTACTTTTTTTTTTTCGTTTTTGTTTTTTTTGTTGCAAAACGGTGGGGTGGCTCTGGGGGGAGGGTGTTTTTTGTTGCAAGTTTGTAAGGAAAATGTTTCAGTTTGTTTCTATTGATCTGAACGTTTTTAATCTTCATGTGTTTTTTGTTTTTGCTTTTATTGATGCACGGATGCTTTTGAACAGTAGAGCAAAATGCTGTACATGAGAAACATGCTCTGTTTGTCCTTTATACATTTCTGTAGTTAACAGAACACTGTAATGTGCCTTGGAGCTTAGTAAATTGTAATAAATTCAATTGATATTAATACTTCTTGAGTAGCAAGTTTTATTTTTCTCAAAGCTTAGGCAGTATGCACAAGCCATGTTGCCTTTTTAAAGGTCTCCATTATACCAAGAGTCTGCAGTTCGTTGTGATAATTGTAGCACTTGTATGCACATTTCCACTTATATGTAGTAAGATAATGATGTTGATGGGGTTATCAAACTTACTTAAATCTTGGCACTGTGCCTATTTACATTTCACCTTTAATGTTGCAGTAACGGTTGCTGACTAAGCATTTTCTGTTTACTGTTCCTGCATCTCATTTCCTCCTCCCTTCTCCTCCCCCCCACCAGCTCTCCAGCTGCGAGCTGTTTGCAATACAGGATGCATACATTGCCTGTGCAATTTAATAAGGCTTGAGATTTAAAACGAAGCCCTCTTTTCACAAAAAGAACCCCAGCATCATGTGGTTAATAATTTTAGTTGATTTTAAGACTGGTTGTCAAAGTTTGACATTAGCCATAAACTCGTGGTAAGGCAGGACTGTAGCTGAACACAGCACAATAAAGGGTAGCATGAAATAACAGCTTCTACAGTTGGTGTTGCAGCTGGTGGGTTGCTACCCCATTTAGGCACTGGCTTTTCATAACTTGAATTGATGAACAGTTCAGGGGCTTTATTGTGTTTTCAGGCAAGGAAGCTTCCTTTAAGCACTGAAGTGAATGCTTTCTTTTTGGCAATGATTATATGTGATTCTTTGTATAATTAACTATTCTGTGTGACACTGGCATTTTCTGGAGATAGGTGAGTAGTGTAATACCTGTTAAGTGTTCAACAGGCAAAGTAAATACACAGGCCTCATGCTAGCTGGAAAATGCAAACAAACCTAATGTGAACTTTGTCCTTTCCAGTGAGACAAATGGAGGAAAGAGGGAAAAACCTGAAACAAAACCAGCAGCACTGCAGAAATCCTTTGCAGTTTGACCAGCAGAACATAGAGCTGTTCCAAATGCATCAGTATCGTAGGTTACGAGCTCTTAGTTTTATTGACAGTAAGGATCCCCACCCGCCAAAGCCCCATAGTTGTATAAAGGGAAGTCTGGATGGCATTTGGTATCTGCTTGGTCTTAATACATACTTGATTTGTATTCCTGGTGGGAAGGATGGTAGAAGCCTTGAGACTATATGCTTAGTGTGCCTACAGAACTTTGCTGTCTTGTATAGATACACACTGGCTGTTTCATGTGTGCGGGGAGGGGGTGGGGGTCTGTTATGCTTTGAGACTTAGTATTTGGCATCACTATATCTGTGATTTCAGGCAATGACTTTGTGTGTATATATATCTATTTATTTTTTTTCTGCCAAGTGATATATCAGTGCTTAAAAATCTCCCAACATATTGTTCTTATGTAATGGATCAAAGAAGTAATGCAGAAAAAGAATGTTTTGAGTTAATTGTTAGATTCAAGCTAAATGATTTGAGTTAATTGTTGGATACAATTTACATGTTTTTTAGAGTATAGATTTGTACTGATCCCATTTTCAGTTATTTCTAAGCATGCAATTCTCACACAGCAGTTTATTTTTAAATTGTGGGATAGCTAACATTGTAAGCTCATGACTGGCAGAGAAAAAAATTGTACACATGGTTGAAATTCAAGTTTAAACTTAAGGAGAAGTAATATTCCTGTGTGAATTGCAAGTGCCATTAAAAGAGAAGAACTACTGGCTATTCAACATTTAATTATGTCACAGAAGTGTGAATACCCTGATTTATATAAAGAGAACCACTCCTGTAATCTTGAAATCATTCATCAGTAGTTATAGCTAGAAAGAGATCCATTTGATGGATTTTTTAAAATTTCAGATCATTTTTGAAAAGCTCTTCTTTTTTGAAACATAAGCCACTTATGAGACTAATCAGTTTGATTTTTAGCAGGCAAAGGAAAGGTAAGGTGCAGTAGATGTAGCTGGAAAATAAGCTTGAAGTGAATTGTAATACTGCAGTTAATTAAAGTTAACCATAGCTATGGGGCGTTTGTTGTATGGAGGTTTTTTGTAACCATGTGACCTTTTCTTTTACTCTGGCTCATTAAGCAGCCAGTCTGGGCATATTAGCCAGCATTTCTTTGAACCCACTCCATAGGTTTTTCTCTTTCTGAAGATGTCCACAAGCTGACAAACAAGTTGTAACCTTTTTTCGAGGAGGAAAAGGGAGCTGCTGAGTGAGTCTCATGTACAGAGATTCAGCTGATTTCTGTATTTTGCAGTAATGCTCCCATCCCCCATACTTGCCAGTTATTTAAGGTACAGCCCAATGTTTGCTTGAATAAATGGTGTCAGTTAATTTATTTGTCCAGGTGGTCATTTATTGTGCTCTCATTCCTTCTTGTAATGGGGAAGTATTTAAATGGTTTATTTTCCCAGGGAGGGTTGTTGTGTTTTGCTTTTTGTTTTTTTTGTTTTTTTTTTTTTTTTCCCCCGTTAGATTATTCTTGACATTTCTTTTAATAGCCTTGTTGCCTATTTTCTTAGAAATGGGTTAGAACATGTGTGTCACTGGATGTTTGGTTTTTTAGCATTGGCAGCTGTGTGTGAGTTGGAGATAGAAGTGTTTGTGCAGTGAAGAGATGCTATGTCCATTTGGGGGAAATACTACACAGTTCCAACAGGAGCTTGAGTTTACCAATGGTAACTGGTGTAATTTCATACAAACCTTGTTATCTTTTTTATTTGCTTAGCAATGTTGTGCACATGAGCATGCTGGCCTCCCCAAACTAGTCAGGACTAACATTGTTTTGAAACTGCAATCTCTTCAAATAGGCTGGCTGCCAACACAGCTTTGCAGGGCTGCAGCAGTCATTGGAAAAAGGGTTGTCTGCTTCTTTATGTGTCTTGTGAGCTGAGATTTTCTTCCCCTCAAGGGAAAGGGCTTTGTCCTCAGAGCTCTCAGGTTCCCAGCTTACTATGCAGTAGTTGCCTTGCAGCTTCCCTTTTCCCTGGGTCTTGCCATTTTATTTTTTTTTTTATTTTCCAGTATGCAGTCATTCTCCATTCATTGTGGGATGGATTGCGTTGTGCATTAGCAGCGTCTTTCTCTGCCAAAGTGACACATCCTGTAGATTTGCAGCAGAGTACTGAACTGTCACTGTAGTGCTGACTCTTGTAAGGCTATTCTTGAAGCAGAACAGCTTCCCCCTTGGCGTTCAGCCATCAGAATCCATTACAGTATGCATTTTCTACCCAAAACATGGCTCTGTACCTACAGAGTTGTCCTTACAACCACCCCCCACAAGACACAGAAGGCATGGTTATACCCTGCTATATAGAAACACACATTGCTGGGTTTATCTTCAAAGTGTCTGAAAACCGTGTACCAATTTATTGTTTCAGCCCCTGCCTTAAAACCTGTAATGCAATTTGGGAAGGGGGATGCCTCTGATGATAGGGGGATGTGAAAAGAATGGCATACAAGGTCTCTTCCCAGATGTATGTCTTAAGAGAAGAATTAAGCATGTGTGCACTGAGTGAGGCTGCCACAGGGCTCCTCTGATGAGCCAGACAAACATCTCTGTCTACGTGAGTTTGCCACAGGGCAGCCCAGCCCCTTGCTGCCACCCCTGACTGGGAGGCTCTGCAGGAATCCAGTTCTTCTCCCTGGGAATGGGCTTGCCTACCTCCATGAGAAGAAACATGGGAGATTACATGTCATTTCAAGTTTCTGACAGCAAACACACTCTCTTTCAGCCATTCAGGGAGCTATAGAGTGAACAGCAGAAGGGAGCAGTTAGACGTGTGAATGGGAGGGGGAGGATGCTCACCAAAAGTCTGTCTGGCCAGTGCAGTCGGTGACTGGTTGGACTGGCTGAGCTACTTGGGGCTAGGTAGGTTCAAGATTCCAAAGTCTGACTGCTTGGCTCGATGCAGTGAACCATGCTGGTATAAGTCTGCGTTGCTGAGTGAATGCCGCTACCCTGAAATGTCCTCTCTCCCCCTTCACAGACACGGCCACACAACCCTGCCTATTGCCGGGCTGAGACTGCATTCTCCTTGCTGCTGTGTGCGTTGCCTTCCCGAAGTACCCTTGTAAGGTTTTTTGGAGGCGGTGGGAGCAGGGGTGGAGGTGAGGAAGGTCAAGCTTCTTAGGTTTCAGCTGATTTGGCATCCGCTCACAGCCCTCCCCGCCCCCGCGTAGCCCTGCTCGGCCATATGCACTCGCTGCTGCTTTTATGACCCTTTGCAAAGAAACCTTTAAGATGTGAAGTGCTGCAAATAGCAATTTATTTTCAGGAAAACGCCCCCTTCCTACACGATCAGCTTTAACAACGAGAAGACTCTGGTTTTCTGTTGTCCCCAAAGAGTCGGGGGGACGATAATGGAGAGCTGCGCCTTTCTCTCTGGCTGACACTGCTCTCCCAGCAGTACTGGGTGTGCCAGGCTACCCGTTCTCTCAAGTCTGCTTCACTGGGGTATCTTTCTCTTTTTTTTTTGGCCGGCGCAAAGGCCCTTCACTTTGTTTAGTGAATGGAGGCTGAACCTGGCAACTTCACTGCAGCGCGGAGCGGCTTGGCACTGCTGCGGCATGGCAGCTTAGGCAGGGACTGAACAGAACTGAACCAAACCGGGCTGGGCTGGGGAGGGTCGCCAGGGCATGCAATTGCCGCTGGCTCGGGCCGACCTAGACAGCCATGTGATTGCCTGCCTGTCCGCTTGCCCTCCTGCCTGCCCGCCTCTGCGCAGGGGATGGGAATGGGGACATGAAACATGTCTGTGCAGCTTCAAGGAGCTGAGCAGAATTCCCCACTGTCATCATCCTCCTCCCCTCCCTCCCTGCAGGCTGCCAGAGGGGAGGGCTGATTACAGCTCCGCTATTGTTCAAGTAACCTACAAATGGATTTGCATGGAGGCAGGTTGGGAGGGGCAGAGGGTGGGATTTATTAGCAGCAGCTAAATTCGTCGGGATTACTATTAGACTAAGAGCTTCTCAATGGGAATGATCCCTGGGTGAGCGATGGGGTGGAGGGGAGGGACTGGAAAGCTCCTTTTCTGCAAATAGGTGAAGGGGTGGTTGGCTCCAGCCGAGTAGGAGAAGCGGGCAGGGTGCAGCTGGCTGGGGACGGCGCTTCACCTCGGTTTAAACTGTAACCCTCTATTCCAAGCACGCAGCTCCTGGCAGCGCCGCTCATACCAAAGCCTTGACTCAGGGTTATCTGCATGCTGGGTAATGAGCAGCGTCACCAGAGGAATGTGCAGAGAAAGCAGCCATGCTGCTGCAAGCCTCCGCTCGCTCCTCAGGCAAACCACTGATTAGCAGCCTGCTTCTGCTTCTGGGCTGCCAAACTGGCGGGCGTGGGGGGCTTCTCCAGGGGGGACAGCCCCGAGTCTGTTTTGAAGCCAAAACAGCCTTTTGCCTTCCTTAAGCAAGTGCTTTTTATGCAAAGCTGGTTGGGACTTTGCTAACCATAATTGAGAACTGCGCCTAGGAAAGGGTGAAGCTACTCCTCAAGTTACTGCATTAGTTTATCCATTTTCCAGATGGGTAATCTCGAGTGTTTGAGCCAGGGTCACACAGCAAACGCCTATTAGAACAAGGGAGACCGTGGCCACTGGTTACCGTCCCAAATACTAGTCTCCCTTCCTCTGGGATAAAAGCATGTTGTTACGATTGTGCAGCTGAACTCCAAAGCACTTGTATGACACAGGTGTTTGGGAACAACAACGTTCGGTGCCAGGCCAGTTGCCTGTAGTGTGCGTCCTTCACTCTGATAGCTCCAAGGCAGGAGGCTGTTGCTGTTCTTGCTGATGCAACATACAGAGGGCTGGGGTGAAGGAGAGTGCATACCTGTGTGTCAGAGGTAGGAGCTCCCCTTTGGCTATGATGGAAAGCACACCACATCCAAATCAAAGATGGGAGGGGGTTGCTTTGAATTGCCGTATTCCGGATTATCTGAGGCAATCTTACTCTTCACTGCACACATCATGGCAATAAGAGACAAGATCATAGTGTAGCTCAGGTTTTCATTTGAACATGTCCAGACTGGCACACTGTTGGAGTAAGGACAATGCGCTTTTGTAGGTTTGATGTGTGTAAGAGCTAGGGGCAGAGTTAGGGAGGGAGTGGGAAGCCTGAATATCTGGTCTGCTACTGGAAAATATAGGCCACTGACTTGTAGATGCTGAAAGTTTATTTGATCTAGCTTGATATGCTAGACGTTTTCTCTTAGAACTCTCTCAGCATCTATAACTGATTTCTGTAAAATAAGAAGACAAAGTACAAAACATCTGGGATTAAAACAACTGAAAGAGCTCTTGTCTTCCTGCAGCAGTAAATTTTGGAGTATTTTTTATTACTTGCTCAAGTGTTGTTGATGTTCTTGACTCCCTGTTACATGTAAAGATAATTCCTCCCTGAAGAACTCAGACTGCATTGATAAGAAAGGCCAGTTGGCACATTTATTGTATCCCATCTCCTGCAATGCAAGATTATGCCGTGTATCTTATCAAAAAGATGCAGCCTTTCAAGAGCTGTACCTTGCTAAGTGTATATACTAATTTTTGGCAAACATTTGCTGTGGTTTTGAGTGGTTTTCTTACTCCAACCCCCAGCTCTTCACCCTCCCTTCCAGCAGTCAACTTTTCTGTTCATCCAACTGTACTCATTCAGCTGTGCTCACTGCACCATTTCTGCTGGAGGGGAGGCAGCAAGAGGTGCAGCCATCAGGGATAGTATCAGTTGTGTGATCTGTGGACATCTAGTCACACTGTGCTAACAAGGACCCGCGGCCTAAGATAGATTCATTAGTCAGCAGCCTTGATAGAATGTCTAGTGGCTTGTGTGACAGTTAAATACCAGGAAGCAATGCAGAAATTCTCATGCTCTTTTGTACCCATCTTTCCTCATGTTAGAACTGATGACAGCATTTCTTGAGAACTGCACTGCACATGCTTAATACAAAGAGCAGCTCCTTTCAGGTTTTTGCGTGATTAGTTGCAGGTCTCTGCAGAGGTCTTCCGTGTTCTGATGGCTGGATTTTTGCAGTACATATTTTGCAAGTTACAGCTTGAAGCTTCCTCTTTGCAGAAAGTTCTGTCATTTGAAGGAACCCCACCCTGCTCTCCCTTGAAGATGTGCAATCCTAGGCTGTGTTTGAGCATGTCCGGGAAGGCAGGTGCAGCCTGGCTGGATCCTCAACATTGCCTGCAAATAAACACTGTTTAAACAAATTGGACTAAAAAGAACATTCAAGTTTCAGGTAATAATCAGGATGGGTTTTGCTCTGTAGTTTCTGTGCTTTTCCCATCCCCTCTCCTTCTGAGTTATAACCCAGAATATATGACACAATCAGGTTGCTATGGAAATAATTTACAACATAAACTATATAACAATAAGAGTTCTTAATAGCACCTTTGTTGAAAACAACAGCATCAGGTTAAAGTCACTTTAAAATCCCCCAGATTTTGTTTCTGCTGTTGTAAATGAGGACTTACATAAAATTAAAGATTTATTTTCTAATGGAATAAGGAAAATAATCCTTCCAGCATAGAACCTGTAAATACAATTGTATTCTTCCTCATTTGACCAGCACAAGCATAGCTGTCAGATATGTGTTCCAGCCCAGAAAAGACAGAAGATGCTTAAAGCCAGTAAAATTCTTCAAACCTTAGAAGCAAAGGATCAGATTAGAGCAAGGTTATTTCTCTGCTCAAAGCAGGTCCTTCATGCTCATATCTTGGTCTGAGTCTATGGGAACTGTAGGCTGACACCTGCTCCAAACCATTTCCTCCTCAGATGAGCTTTGTAGAGTTGCCTGATTCCTTCCCAGCACTCTGAGAGTCACCATATTTATATTACTTGCTGCAAGCATTTTAAGGGATCAGTCCTTGGCAGCACACACATCTTTACTCTGAGGGTCTTGTCCAAACTAAGTTCTGCAGTTTGATGGGGACCCATCCCATTACCACACAGACTTCTCAAAGATGTTCTATTTCAGGGTTGTAGAGATGTGTACTGATGCATCAGCTTTCTTTGATGCCTAAAGATGTTTGTGTCTAGATAGCTCTTTTACTAAGCTGCTTAAGCCTTTTTGGCTGTTGTTCCGTAAGGAATCCTGGCAGTGTAGTTACCAGACTTCTCATGGTTTTTCATTTGGTTCACAGTGGAGTTCCCACACAATTTAAGACCATTTGGTCTCAATTCAACATTATACCACTCACTTACTACTCAAGAGTTTCTCTAACTGCCTTGTGCAGGAAGCTGCTCCGTTGAATGGAGATCCATGTCTCAAACAGCACATGACACATATCTGTTAATGGTGGGCACATACCTGTATATGCTCCAGTGAACAATCCCTTCCCTTGTGCAAGGTTGCATGTCAGCTGTGTATCATTGGAGTATCCCTGCTCTCAGGAGGACCTTCTGTAAGCTGGGTGTAGGACTAGTAATTCTTCTTTACCTCTTGTAGCAAAATGCTGTAGTCTAACATGAATTCATATACTCCACACTACTTCCTCCATCATGTTACTTGTGGAAGAGTTCTTGGGGTGGCAATCCATTTAAGCTCTAGCAGCACACCCTGTGGAAGTCATTCCAAGGCTATTTTCATCTCTGAACCCACAGGTAGTGATGTTCCCTGGGTGTAAATGATCACATTCCCCATGAAGGTAATGCAGCCCAGATGCCATGACAATATGCTTCTGGAGCCAGTCTCAGCCTGGCCAGAACAAGAGCCAAATAGCTCTACACTCCCTATGCTGAGTGGCCCTCCCTCGCTGAGGGGGGGTTTTCTGTAGCTACTCAATTTTAACCCTCTACAGCAGCAGCATTAGGCATCCAGAGATGCAGGTGTGCATTTGTGGGTGATGTTTTAACTCCATCAGCCCTGAGCTTAGCCAGCCCAAACCACCTTCTGCCAGTCCAGCAGTACTCCCCAGGCCCCATGTCAGCGTACATTGCAGCAGTCTCTCCTGCTGAAGTGCAAGCTGCAGTTCCTGTTGCTTTTGTTGACTCTGCAGGAGGAGTGCCTTGTCTGCTACTGTTTTTTCATCAGCAGATAAATGACATTGCTGTCTTTCCCCCTCACAACATCTGAGTCCCTTGAGATATACCTACCTATTGGTTTTGCCAATATCTTTTATGTAGTTGCTCTGTTCTTCTCTTATTGATACAGTCCATTTGTTTGTCAATGTGCTTCTTGGTGCACAAACTCCTGGTTTACTTTCTCCAAGGATTTCTCTGTCTCAGAGTCCCAAGTCCATTCAGTCAGCAGTTTGTCCCACTTTGAGCATATCTGCTTGCTGCAGCAAGGCAAACCACACAAACTCATCCATTTAATTTGCTCCCAGTACTAAGTCCTTTCTGTAATTCCTCTGGCTCCTTCTCTGCTGGGTTTGATCACTTGACGTAGTTGGTTTGCTCCAGGACCACAGGTCCTTAGGAGAGGCAGGTTACATCTAGCAATTTGTTTGTAGCAAAGAAGCTTTATTTGTGGTATAAGCATAGCAACTCCTACAATTTTTTTTTTCTTTTGGGGAATTTGTGAGGTTAAATTAGATTTGTGTGACAAATACAAATGATGAAAGACCATGAGTCATTGTTCACTTGAAAGTGTGATACATGTTAGGATTAGAATGAAGGACACCTTACTTGGGACAGAAGAACTACTGTTGTTTTTTACCTTCATAGCTTGCAATATGTGTCACAGACTTCACAGAATATTCTGAGTTGGAAGGGACTCACAAGGATCATCAAGTCAGCTCTTAAGTGAATGGCCCATACAGGGATCAAACCCACAACCTTGCTGTTATTAGCATTGTACTCTAACGAACTGTACTATCACTTACAGATACACTTACATTCTCAGTCTGCATGACTTTCCAGTGCCTCTTACAAATTCCTGAGCTTACAGAGGTGGTGCTGAATTGCCTCTGTATATATTTCCTTATGGAAATTAAATTGCTGAGTGTTGAAAGGGAGGGTTGCTGTCAGGAAAGATCAAGAAATGGAAATGTAGCTCTTTTGGGATGTGTGTCAAGGAGATCTGGAGACCCTTAACCTGAAATAGAGGATGAAGTAAGAACAAGTGCCAGTGGCAAAGGCAAGAAAGGAAAATTATACAAACTCTATCCTTCAGCAGATGGGGATGAAAAGGAAAGGGAGACATGCAGAGTTTTCTGGGTTTAAATACCTGAGAGATGCTCTGAAGCTGTTGTGATAGACAGACACATAAAAGCCAAATGACTGCATAGTTATGAGCAGCAAAACTTTGCTGAGCAGCAGAGGCACTGGAAATAAAATTAATTATAGTTGACCAATAGGTTGTGAGGTGAAGAGTCCCTCATTACCAATTTGTCAATGAATAAGAAACAAAGAAGTTCCTGAAATGAGAGGCAACAGATAACGAGCAGCAAGGTTGTCAGAAGATGATGGTTCTTAAATGTGGGTGTTGTCAAATACCTTGGAGGTCTTTATTGTTATATTCTTTTATCAGCCAAAGATGTGCAACATAGTTTTTAGAAGACAAATACATGGTTGTCTTAGAAATGCTTACGATTTAAATACTAAAGGAGAAAAACCAAGAGGGGATGTTGAAATGTTTGAAAGTGCTATTTGAGCATAAAAAAATCAAACCAGTAGGACTTGGCACACTGGTAATAGGTGAATGATCCAGACAGTAGCAGGTTATATTTATGACATATGCAGTTGTGCATGCTGTGAGGAAATAATTTTCCTAAGCGTATTTTCTAGTTTTATTAAGGGTACCAGAGTATTTGTGGGGAAGGTCTGGTTGCCAGTGGATAACTTATTGGAAGCTCATGTCTGTAAAATGGGCATCTGATCAGAAAGCAAAGGCCAGGATGTATGAGAAATGAAATGCTGGATGTTATGTGGAGCTTTGTACTGCCATGACAGGAACCAAGATCTGCCCTTACCTGAAAGAGTGTTGGTGACCCCATCTTAAAAATTATAACCAAGTGCTTAAAGGGGTTTGGAGATAAGCCCATGAGAACAGTTAGAGACATGCAAAGATGTCTCTGCACCACAGCAGAAGTGCAGTTATTGTTTATTTATTCTACAGCTAAAGCCCCTTAGTATGCATAAGACTTTGTAGACAGATAGGACAGGTCTGTGCCTGAGGAGTTTGCCTTCTGAGCAAGACGGAGCACAGCAAAGGGAAACAAACCAAAAGAAGTGTGTTGGTACATGTGCAGAGCAGGGAGGAAGTAGGAGGCAGAAAGAGCCACGTGAGAAGAGAGGTCAGGGTCAAAGGTGTCACCAGAGCCCTCCCAGGGTATGCACTTACCTTCCAGTAAGGCAGGCCCATCTGGTGTTGCTGTGGTGAGGAGAAGCTTCTTGTTTCATCTGTGAGGTGTGTCCTGTCTGCTTACCACTGCAGTCCTGTAGGAAATACCCTCCAGACTCCACTAACTGTCTTCACTGGCTTCTTTTTCTATATATTCAGAAGCTTTTACAGCAGCTCCATATTTTGTGCATAGAAAAGCAGCTGCATTGCACAAACAGCAAAAAATTTCAATTTGAATTCAAAAGCAAATTTTGGGGGCATCTGTGTTGCTATGCTTTAATATTAATGCACTCAAGATTTATTTGTACAAATGAATTTTAAGTTGAATTCTAAATGTGAAAAAGGTAGTATTGCACATTTTATTATAAACTTCATGCTAGGTTACCAAACATGATACAATATCGGTATGATTTGAGATGTGTAATTAGCCAACATATCAGTAGACCTAGAAATGTTCATCAAATAGACTAATGATTTTGAGTGATGAAAATCTTGAGTATTTTCTAATCCAGTTGCAGCTAATTTCAGAAGAGAAGAAAATAATATTAATAGAATATGTTTTTTGTTGCATATTACTTGCTCAGTTCTAGCGTTAGGTATGCAAATCAGGTAATTTTGTACGTAATTGCCTGATTTGCATGCATAAATGTAGGTTGCACATGTGCAAATGATTTCATTCAAATTTAGTATATGCCTAATATGTAAAGTGTCTGAAAACTTGAATCTATGTATCTGAATAACTCAGAATTTTCACTTAAATAAAAAGCAAAATTTACCACCAGCTTTGGAGGTCAGACAAAGTAGATGGCCTTCTTTAGATGATTTTGCAGGTGCAATAACCCTGGAGTTTTAAATTTTTCTAGAGAAACGAGCAATGATGTGAATGCCCAGTGAGAGAAGTAAATAAAAATGTTCCTGTTGCTTTAAATGCCATAAGAAAATCATAGAAAAATGTGACACTTGCCAAGTGGAAAAAGACAGAATCACTCAGAAGAAAATGTGGCTTTCAAAGTCGTAGATGATTTATCAGACAATGGAACCTAAGATGAAAAGTGTAAAAATACAATACTAAAATCTAAGTGCATTAAAAATTCTTTCAGGTAATATCATGGCTATGAAAGGAACTGAACTGACAGTTCTTGTGAATGAAATTATGTGACTTTAGGAGAAGGAGATCTATGGGCAAAGGATAGAAAAGCCTCATTTGTTCTGCCATGCCATGCATTTCACCTCTGATCTGGAAGATAAAGGAGATCCAGACTTGGAAGATTAGCAGAAAAAAAAAAAAAAAGGCTCAAGAGCCTGTTTTGTTATGAGTCTCTGTGAGGAGCTCCCAGTACTGGGATCAGATGCGTTGTCACCAGCAGTTTTCATAATGATGTGGAAAAGCAGGAAGCGTCCCTGAGGAAGGGAACTAAAATTACCAACAGCATTTTTTACTGTGGCATCAGCTGTAGTCTAATAAACAGTGGTAGGCTGTTTTCTCCCTATTATTCAGAGCTCCTCTGCAAGCTTAATTTGCATACACATGGGTGACAACTACTGCTAAAATAAGCATGTAGAAAAATTGGAAACAATTTGGAGGCACATATGGACTCACAGTTCCAAATTCTCATTCACACTAGTAAGAAGTGCAAGCAAGGTCAAAACAGGTATGTTATATGCTTCTTGCAGTGCTCCTTCGTGCTGGCAAGAACTCTAAAAAATTATGGGTGTAAATTAGAATTTGGCACAAAATTCTTTTCTGTCCATCTGAGGGCTGGTCTGTCTTAGCCCTGCTGACATGAGTATGGTACAGATGATTTCTGACCAGTGTAGCTTCGTTAATAAGAATTTCTAGTACCAATGTGTTTATAATGGCAAAGACACCTTTCTTGGAAGAGGTTATTTTACTTGAGAAAAGGAGACAAGATGGAGTACATCTTACTTTCTGTAGGAAGACACAGCAGCAGGCATGGAGGCGAAGGTAAGGAGGGTTGCCTAGCACTTTTGCATGGTGTGTCTGGAAGGTTGTGCTCTGGGTGGGAAGCCATGTGAGAGCTAGGGCCACAGCTCTTCTAGTCTCCTCACCTAATGAGCCTATTCCATGGGCAAAAGCATGGCTCACCTGTGTAAGCATATTTGTAGTGCTTTCACAGGTTACCTACCCCAGAGAAGTGCTCCCTAATACAGACTTGACTTTGAGCTCTTTTTTTTTTGCTCCCAGGCATACAAAATGGTTTTGATTTGAATGAGAATCAAACTCACCTTTTTCCTTCTGTTCTATCAGTGGGAGAGAAAGCACTACTTGACTGTCTTACCTTTTTGTTTGTATGATAACCTCATCAGAGCAGCACATGCAGAGGTCTGTACAAAAAAAATAAACCCAAACCCTGGGCTGTATTCCCAGTTCACTCTCTGAGCATTTAGCTGAAGCAGAACTTCTGCTGGAGAGGTGCTCTGTTGTTTGACTAAAGACTGTTATTTCTGCTTATTATCATTACATCACAGAGTAAAAAGACACTTTCTATTTTCCAATTTTTTGATATGAGTGAAAAGCACTGCCTGATAGCCTTGGAGATTGAAGGTTTCTTGTTTTCTCACAGAATGGATATAGCTTGGGTAATATTAACTTCCTTCTCTCAACAGCTTCTTGTTCCTCCCCAGTTTAGTGTTCAGGATTGATTCCGTTCTTGATCTCTGTTCTGAGTCTTACTTTGTGTGTTTTCTGCAACTGAGAAAATTGCTGTCTGTTGCAATGCAGGATTTTGGGGTGGGCAGCAGTCGTGTGAAACTGAGCTGAAACTGAAACTCCATCTCAGCAGCGCAGAGCATACAGAACAGGCACCACATTTCAGTGGCCACCAGCCCAGGCAGCGGGAAGGGAAGGGAAGGGAAGGGAAGTCAGCATATCACATATCTGGTTGCCTGAACCATTTTTTTCCACAAAACAAGGCCCTCATGAAGGGCATGACACCATAAGTGCACTACGACGTACCATACGACGTTACTCATACCAGAATCCCAGAAGGGGAAGAGCATTTGCACTTGCACTGTTGATCTTTTTGTTGTTGCCTGGGAGATTACTGGGAGTTTCTTGACTCAGATCTTATGTTTCTTCATAATAAATTTTTGCAAAGAGATACAGCTTTTTCCTGGTTGCCTTTCCCCCCTCCTTTTTGTAATCCCTGCTTGGCAGCTAAAGTGGTCTAACATTTTATGTAACTGGTAGCAGAAATGATTGCCAAGGAGTGAATTGTTTTTTGAGAACATCCCTCCCCTTGGGTTAAATATAGGTTGCAGCATCCTGGTATAATGAAAAGATTAGAAAACATTTACACACTGGTGTATTTTCTGCTTTGTAGTAACAGCATAAGACATTCACAGTTGTGAAAATCATACCTGCAAAGACAAGTTTAGTCAGCCTCCACCTTTACTGTATTCAGTCCATACGCTAAAATGTTTCCCATTCAAACCAAATTCTCTAGCCCTTGTGTTTTATTACCTTGTGATGTGCTGTTGGCTACAGCATACTGGTTTATTATCTTACCGTGTGCATTGTAGCACTCACATTGGTTTTGTACTGCAAAATTGCACAGGATGCTGGACCAGGAATGTTCAATCCTTTTGATTATAAAATATGAAAGCAAATCTGGAGAGGTTTTACTGCTACATTAAATTAGATCTGTATTGTGTTGTTGTTACCAAAGATATTTGATTTTGAACACATTTACAGTTGCCATAAACTCTGCTTTGTAACCTGAAATCATCTGTACCACTACGATGAAAATCTTTAGATTCAGAAAATGGTTAAAATTCAAACTGGAAAATAAAGCCTGAGAAACATTTAGCCTTGTTAATTCAAACACCATCTCCATATCTTTTCTACATACACACATGTACGCACATGCATTCCCAATCTTGCATATGCATTTACAAGCTCACACATTCACCAGCTCACACACACATTTACAGGCACTCTCACACAGAGAATGTGTTCTGCAGTGTAGCTGGTACACAGGGTATTTTTGAAGACAGAACAAGATGACTGTAAATTGACACTTCCACCCACTAATGAAAAAAAGCCAAGAAAACCTCAGTAGAGAATGAGTTTTATAATTAATGCTGAACAATTTTCATTGACAAAGCAAAAAGAAGCAAGTGGATGGCTGATTTAAATGTTGAATGATTAATGCACAGAGAGGCGGCTGAGGAAAAAGACAAATTCAGGAGCAACTATGGAAATTTATGTATGAGAGAGTCAGCACCATATTCTGATCTCAGTTACACAGTTGTAAATCTGTTATCTTAATGGAAGTATTCAGCTTTTGTATTTGCATAGCATAAGTGAAAATAGAATTTAACCCAGAATGCGTTTTTGATTGTGTATTTGCATGACTGAAAGGGGAGAGATGTGTATGTTTGCATGTGATAAACTGCAAATACATGAGACTTTTTGTATCTCTTGGTAAGAAATGTAGAGAATGAATATGTGTGTGATTGTGTACGTGCGTGCCAGTTGTGGGGCTGTCTGACAGTGAGTGGGAGGGTGAGAATGTGTTTGTTCCTAGACTCCGTGGTTGAGTGAAAATGGCTCCTGGAAATGCCGTTTCAGATTAGAGAGCGACGGCTGGAGAGGTGGATATTTCATTATCTTCTTCTTTGTGTGGTGTTTTGGAGTTGGCAATGTGAAAGCAGAGCTATATATAATCCGGTCACACATGTGGTGTCCTCGAGATTTATAGTGCCTGCTAATGCCAGAATCTTTGGGATGTTTCACTGGGCTAAGCAAAATGCCTCAAACACCAAGGCAATGCAGACCCCACCTGACTTTTCTCATGTACCGAGAAAGAAGAAATTCTCCTTCCTACAAGATGCCCATTTTTATCCCTAAATTTGTGTGTAATGCCCATCACAATGTAGAGTGGGTGCTGTCTCTTGTCCTTGCCTTGCGAACTGGGGCCAATCCCCACCTGCCTTGGGGGTGTGTGTGTGCTGGGAGAGGAGGGTGTGGAGGTCACAGTTTGCACGAGTTTGCTGTGTGCAAGCATCTGAGATGCAGAGGCTATATTTTTAGCTGCTCCAGATTCTCTCCTGGCTAGGATATGATGCTGAGGAGTTTATTGCCGTAAGACGTGCCTAGAATACCAGGCAGCCTCAGAAATTTACTGTGCCGCAGAGCCCTGACTCAGTGCTGCTCTGTGACTTTCCTGTGTTGCTTCCGCACTGGAAAGGGAAAAAATGGTTCCTTGTGTTCCCGGCTGCTGCTGGCACTGGAGGGACAGCTTCTGTGATTTACTGAGAAGCCCTGTCGCAGGGAATGACAGCAGCTCTGGATCTGGCTAAACTGTAGTTTGCTTAGTGAAGCTGCTCTCAGATTTCTTCACAAATGTTACTCTACATTGTTGTCTGAACAGTAGGAATAATCGCATTCTGCCTTTGATTTGTGAATTTCCCAAACACGTCTATAATGCCTCTGCGAGTAGTTTTTTTGCAGCTGTGCACACTAAACGCTTCCAAAATATTAGGGGCATTTCACAGGTAGTTTCTCTGTAGGGCATTTAAGGGGAGAATGGGGACACATGGCCATGGGTGGATTTCTGTACACCTGGCTGTGAGGAAGGTGGACAGCCAGCCAGAGGGGTGAGAATTTGATTGGGATAGTCCTCATGGTAAATCCTGCAGAAAATGAAATTACATTCATGGTCCTTTTGTTCCACTGGTGAGGATGCACCTGCAGGTTTGAAATGGTGGTTTCAACCTCAAAACCCACTTTAATTGTGAGACCCAGTACATTTACCAAGTTAAATTATATATACAAAAGATCAGCAACTGGCTTCTTGAAAATCTAAATTCTGAGGAGCTCAGCTTGTCTTTTATGAGTCCAGTGAAACAGCATAAACGCTTGATGAAGAAAAATTATTTGTACCATCAGATTTTTTAGAAACAAGAAACAAATATTAGATGCCCCGAAGAGCCTGAGCAGGATGCTCCTCAGTCCGTCTGATTGAGAAACATGGCAAGACCTCGTGTATTCTCTTGGGGTTTGGCTGTATTATATTCCGCAAGAAGTGGGCTTTCCTCCATTTTCCAACCTAAACGATTCTATGAATCTATGATCGCTGCCTGAAGGAGACTGGAAATAAGGAGCTGACACCCGTCTGTTCTCGCTGGATCCCGAGCTCCGCTGGAGGCTCCCTGCTGCCCTCTTGTTGCTGGAAATGACACTGGAAATACGCGCACTGTTTTCACGTTGTGATGGGAGCTTGACTAATATCCTCACATTTGGGGGAAAATCGTAGACCTCACATAGGAATGTCTGTCTCATTGTTGTGGCATCCGGAATAATAAATATGGCAATCGCAGCTGTAGTGCCTAGCGCTTGTCTGAACTGCCGCATTCTCGGGAAGCACAAACATGACTGAGGGGCAAGCTAGAGAGAGGATTGTAGGCAGAGGCAATATATTTTTTCAGTTTTTTAGTCCTGCAAAATACAGATGAGCTTTCAGCCATACAAGCTCTCCCATCACATGCTTGCTTTTCTAATGTGCTTAGGGCATTGCAACTACTGCTTTAGTAAATGATAGAGACTGGGACTAAAGTGACGAGTGTTTTCGAAGCAGCCCCACTGAATGCCACACACACGCAAGGCTTGAAGCAGCTCTGTATGGGTATGGGAGATACTGTATTTTAATTTTGTATTATTAATTCTTTACTTTCCTTAGATCGCTAGCACTCTGACGTTGTCATCTACATGGTATTCATGAAATCTATTTGAAATTGTTTTAGTGGCTTGCAGCTCAGTTCCTGCTTGGTTTGCTGGTTGGTTTCTCTTCTGAAAAAAAATAATCAAATTGCATTCTAAATTGCTCCTTGTTTGCAAAGACCAGTGGCTATGAATGGGATACAGAGAATGAACTCTACTCTGTCCAGTCATGAATGGTAGCCAGGTCAGGGCTGAGCCGCATTGGCAGGAGGCAGTGATGTGGGAAGGTTGCCCTGCCATTATCTATTCTGTAGACAAGCAGCGGATTTAATTCTCAGAGGATCTCAAGCCTATAATAAAATCTCAATGGGAACAAAAAACCCTGACCCAGAAGGCAGTGGCATGTTCTACTTGTCCTCCATAGTCGTGAGTGTAAGTGTGGCTGTGCATCAAGGGAGCTGTGTGACAATTTTGTGGAGCCTGTGTATCAGAAGAAACCCATCCCCCAGTGTTCTGCTGGAGTCACTGTGAGGTATATATTTATATTGCTAGTGAAAAACAGAAGGAAAAATGAGAGTGTCTCTAACACATATAATCTGCAGAAAAATACACATTTGCATGTTGGTTTTAAGCAAGGAATCTTTGCTGCTAAGTGAATAGCAGTGTGCATGCTTTTTTCCTCTTGTGTGCTGTTTTCCATGTTCCATGAACATGTACTGAAAACCTGGCATTTTTCTCGAGTTGGCACTGCTGGATGACCTCATGCACCTATTTGTCATCTCAGCAGTTTCAGCGTTCTTCTTTAGATTCATTAAGAAAATATTTAGCATCCGAAGAAAGGAAGTACCCTGTGGCCTGCTGTGCTCCCCACAGCCAGGCCAATAAAAACAGAGCCCCAGAGCACTTTCTGAGGGTGCAAGGGTGACTCCAGGGCACTTCTGTTCCCTTGGAAACAGGAGAAATGGGTCACATCTACAAAAAAACAGTCCTAGTCATGATGACCTTCTGCATTTGAGGATGTTTAAAAGGATCTTTGCAAGGTGATTCACTTAAAAGAATCTTTTTTTTTAATAAATAATGAGTTTTAGACTGGGAGGCTGAGATGAAAATCTGCTTTCCCTTTAGTTTTGGGGTTCATTGGTGTTTTCCCCTACAAGTCTCTTTTTAGTCACATGTGCACAAGCTTGTTATCAGAAAAGCTGCTGGGGACGCCTGAACCTTTTTGTACTAATGCAGTATGTGCCTGATTTTTCATTGAAGAAAACAAAATGGAAGCTATTATCTGAAGGCAGCTTTCATCATAGCAGCAAGACGGGGAGCAGCTCAAGTATAATAAGACAAAATGTGAGACAAATGTTGCCTCCTCCGAGCCAGCATCTGACCTCGACAGTGAGTGCCTTCCACTAAGCTGGCTGTTTACAGCCCCTACTCCGGCATCCATCTTGAGGTTTGTGGGATGTTGGTTTTGTTCCCATCCCTCCATCTGATCGGGCACAAGCAACATATATTCCTCTGCCTTCAACCCCGACCCTGAGGTATGCTGACATCTTGATTTCCTCCCCTCCTCCACCTCTCCCAACCCAGCGAGGAAGCTGGGAGAACAATTTACAGAGAACAAGCAGGCCTGAAGCCAGGGAGTCACCCTGCTGCTGTGGGGAGAAAGCTACATTTGGGAAGTGAGATTTTTCCTTTATTGCCAAGGCCTGGGTGCGCAGCACCATCTCCACTTGACCCTGCAAAGCAAAATAACTCAGTAGCATGAGCTCACCTTCTTTTTCTCCCTTCTCCTTCCCCTCCCAGGGAAAAAGACACCAAGTGCAGCAGCACAAGCTGATTCAGGCAAAGGGTGTTCGGTCCCTTCAGAAAATGGGGCTGGGAGCAGTGATGGAGGAGGGGTTGCAGACTGTGCTGCTGATCTGCTGAATTATGACTTTAATGCAGTCACTTTAATAACTTGCTGTAGCTCCAACCACTAGATGCAATTTATGGCAAAGCAGGCGCCCAGGCATTTTTCTTTCTATGAAGACTAAGCAGATCTCTGATTACCACCCCCTCCCCCCAAACCATTACCTTCCCCCGCTTGCTCTGCTAATGGAAAAATGTTATGTGTCTATGCGCTTTTTCCCCAAGCCCTGTTTTCAGGAAATGGTGGAGAATGAGAAACTAACACAAGCGCGCGCACATGCTTTTGCGGGAAAGATTGCTTTAACTCCATTCTTTAACCACGCAAAATTCCTCCAGCTAGCAGAATTGCCAGTAGTTTTTCTAAAACCTTACAAACTCAGCCAGATGTGAGGCAAATTCTGGGATTGATTTGTAGGGGAAAAAAAAGACCCCTCCCTCCATCTGACTGAAATAATCTGAAGTTTGAATGATTTCACTGCACAATACAAAGCCTGCTGCCCTTTAGATCTCCCTGCTGTAAAGAAAGCTTGAATACAACCCAGAAACAAACAAACAAAAAAGCTGAACCTGGGAACGATGAACAGGCAAACTGAACTCAAGTTTTAATTTTGTATTTAATGTGTATATACAAGAGATGGGTTTATTGAGAAAGCAATGTACAGATAGGCAGGCAGGTTCCCCGCCAGTTATCCTATTTTAAAGACCCATTCATTTTCCATCTAAGGGATGAATTCTTCCTCCCACTCTCCTCTACTCTCTCTTTTTCTGTGATTTGCATGATCATTTGCTACATATATTATGAATTACTGTTTATCTTAGTCCAGCCTGCAAAGCAATTTCCCAAATAAATTTCAATGGATCAATAAACTCAGATTCTGTTTTCTCTTCTAAATTGAGGGAAAGAAAAATAGTAAGATGAAGTAAATGTTTTCTTTTTAGCTAAATGGAACAAAAATCTGAGTTAAACACATATGCCTGTTTCTGAATTCTAAGGACTCACACAGAAGCCCTGTGATTCAACTGTTTTGTATCTTACTTTTGATTTTCCTTTCCCTTTCTGGAAAAAAAAAAAGACTACTTGGAACTGCAGCCCTGAAAAATGGCATGTACTGCTTTAAACTCACTGAAAGAGTGTCCATACAAGGACTAGCAGATAAGTCCTTCGTGACTGTTAAATATTTATCAGCAAGGCAAATTCCTCCTAGGTTACAGCAAGTAGTTTGGAATGACCTGCCTCTGTGCTTTCAAAAATGAGTAGCAGACTTCTGCAAAACATCCATCTCCTCATTCAGCTTGGATAATGTTTACCTCCCAAGCTCTGAGATAGCTTGATTAATATGTAGCATATACGGCAAATTTCTTAAGAAAAAAGGTAGTAACATATGGGAGCATTCAAGTTTCAGAAAGAAGAGTATAAATTGGACGTTTCCATATGGGTTCGGTCTGATGTGTCTGTCTATTTGTGTTTACAGTGACCTGCCCTCAGCCTGTACCAAGATTGCATTACTGTCTCCAGTACTGCAAGATGCACCTGCAAGCGCACACTCAGCCACGCAGGTATTTCTTTTAGGTGTGATGAGTTGTCTTTGAGCAACTGAATTTATCTCTGCTTACTACAGAGGCAGCCGAAACCAGATTCTGGACTTTCTGAGGGTTAGAGTTAGGTGAAATGAATCTCTGCTCAAGCATTGAACCACAGCTCCTTGGCTTGTGCTGTTAGCTTCCTGAATTCCCAGATGACTTCCCACCACAGCTTAGCCAGGCCTGGAACTGCTTATTTTCTCAGAAGGGATGAGGTGAAATGCAGTTAGTTCAGCAAAGCCAATGGCATTTCAGAATTATATGTAAAAGTATGTATTTGTAGTCTTGTTTTTCAGATGTTGTCGTAAATATGATTAATTCTTAACAGGCTCAAAGTACTCTCTCCAGCTGTGATAATTTTAAAATATCCTGTTCAAATGTTTATCAAACCATGAGGAAAACCACCCATGCAGCGGTCAGTAAATCAGTGGTACGTGCACAGAAGGAAAGCAGATGCTTTCGTGCGCTCTCGCTGCCGCCGGGGCAGGGCCCAGCCCAGGTACTGCTCCAGCGGGAGCACGGCGCCTTCAGGCCCCGGAGAGCCCGCTCTGGCTCCGGCCGAGGGGGCCGTGGCCTGCCCCTGCTGGCTTCGGAGCTGCTGCGTGCTGCCCATTGGCCCAGGGTGGCTGTGCAAGAGCTGAGGCAGAGGCGAGAAATTCGGGAGAGTAGCCGCGAAGTTGCGAGGAGGTTATTAATGGCGGCGCGTGTGACTGCAGGTACCTGGTGACACTGGAGCTCTTTCTGGAGACTCCTCTGTTTCTGCTGTGTTTTTCTTTTTTGAACCTGGCCTTTGATTAAAAATGCCTCGCTTCCAGCTCACATTGCCTTTTAAACGGCTCTGTAAAGCCCTCTCGCGGTTCCCAGCTCACATCAGAAGCAGGGCTGGAAGTGTTTCACTGCAGAATAAACATATGGGCTGTAAATCCTGTGATTCAGAAGATCGCCTGCAGTATTCCTCTCCGCTGTTGCCATAGGTAACCGGGCTCTGCAAAACACCATTTACCCTGGAATGCAAGGAGACACGGAGCTCAGCAAGGGCACTCCGGTTAACCCTTTCCTAGCAAAAAAAAAAAAAAAAAAAAAAAAAAAACC